>SJYQ01002690.1:13565-54555 GCA_006410935.1 Redunca redunca
CTCCCCTCCCCCTCCCCTCCCCCTCCCTCTCCTCTTCTTTATTTTCCCCTCACCTCCTAAAAGACCTGAGCCTGAGGTCAGGAGGCGAGGTCATGGTGCTTCCTTCCCTGGCTTTGCTGCTTTCCCACGAGGCCACCCCCAGGGAGGGGACTTTCCTGTTTCATCCAGGCGGGGGACGGGCGGGGTCTGAGACCCTAAGCTCTCAGGGAGGTGGGCCCTGAGTGCTCAGCGCAGGGCGGAGGTTTCGCCACCGCAGGGACGCAGGGCTTTTCGGGCAGCCCCCTAGCTTCTCCTCTGGGTTGTCTCCTGCCTTGGAGGCACGTCCACTGCAGACCGCCCGGCCCTGCACCCCTATGCCGCCGCAGACACCCCTATGTCACTGCCTCGAGTGGCAGTGGGCGGGGGGCCGGGCAGCCTCCGTTTCCCTCAATCTGGCGTTCTCTGCTTCGGGAGCGGGCCCTTTGCAGGAGGCAAGCCAAGAATCCTTGCCTTGGAAGAGCTCGCTGCTTCTCGCTCTTCGGTTCTCTTTGGGAAGGAGTGAGACAGAGACGGATGCGAAGGCAGAGAAAAGAGACCGAGAGACGCGAAGGAGGGAAGAGGCAGCCGGGTGCTCAGGCCCCGCAGCGCAGGCCCGGAGCCCGGGGAAGGAGGTGGCATAAATCCTTGCATAATCTCAGGAGACGACCACTTTAAATCTTAATTGGCTGCCTTTTAAATATCATTTAAGGGCTGGCTTCCCTGCCTCTCTCTCTAGTTAAGAAGGTGTCGTGTCAAACTCCATTACCTTGCTGGACGTCTCTCTCTCTAGTTAAAAAAAAGAGAGAAAAAAGGAAAGGAAGAGAAGAGAGAAAAAAATGGAGCCATCAGTGGCGGTTGGAGGGTCGATAAAGCTTTTAGATTTGGAGACGTTTTCAGGGAGCCCATTTCCCGCGGCTAAGAGCTGTTAATGGTGCTTAAGGAATTATCTTAGCGGGCGGCGGGAGGGCAGTATATTTCCCGCGCCTGTTCCCCTGTCGGGGCTGGATATGCCGCTGTCAGACTCGCTTAATGAAAAGTAACGCGCCGCTGATTACAGTTTTATTTGGGCTCTATGTAAAGAGCGCCGTTAATTTAGCGTCCCCTCCTTGGTGTGTTTGAATTCGCCACGCCTGAGCGGCTGAGAGCTTCGGGCCCGCGCCCTTCTGACGGCCTCGCTGGGAGGGAAGCGCGCCCCCCGCCCCATGGACGGCGGCCTCGCCTCGCCGCGCCCGCGCCTAAACATGCATTCCCGCCCCGCTTGTGCTAGCCCGACCCTGCTCTGAAGATCAGCCAGATGGTGGGTGAGTGACCCTGCCAGAGCGTACCCCAAAGATGACGGGTGTGCGTCTACGTGACGACTCCAGCTTTGGGGCATCTTTTGGGCGAGTCGCCCCTGGGATGCGGCTGCATCCCGGCTCTCCGCTTGATGTCTTTATTTCATACAATTTCTGTTTCCAATAAACTTCCGGTGAGCCAGTTTCACCAGGACCTGAGGGCTCCTGCACTTGGGGAGGGTTCTGCGGGGACACGCGGGGCCTCTGCGCCCTGGCGATGCCAGGGCCCTGGGGTCCCTGGGGCAACGGGCTGGGATAGCTGGAGTCGCCTGGGCTGGATCCCGGGAGGGCCCGCTCGGGAAGGAGCCAGAGTCGGACCCAGCCGGACCGCTGCGCGCGCACGCGCGCCCAGCCGCGCGCGGCCCACAGTCTGGGCCCCGAAGAAACCCCAGCCTGGGCTTCCTGGGATTTCTGGCTCCGCAGCTCCTGACTTGCCGAGCCAAGCCTCCGGCGTCCGCGAAACCTTGTTTTCGCTGAAAATGTCTGGCTTTGTCCAAGGCGGGGTGGGGGCGCGCACGGCAGCCGCGCATTAAAATTCCTGGCGCCCCAGCCCCGACCGCAGCATCTCCCCTGAGACTCCACTTTCGCTATTACTGTCAAGTACCCTTGACTCTTTATTTTTGCCCTTTTATCTATTACAACTAATTCGAGTTCTTTTGCCCTTTTCAGTCTAAGACGTGGGCTTTCTGCAAAGCCTCCCCCTGCCAGCGAGCTCTCGGAGCGCGGAGCCTTTAGAAATTGAGGGGTTTACTGTCAAAATGAAAATTTCACTTCAAATTATCTTGGCTGATGCGCGCTCGCCAGGCCGGGGGCTCCCGCCGCAGCCTTTTGACAGACACATCAGCGGCGAGCTTCCGAGTCCGGATAATATCATCCAGGAGAGCGAAAGTCAATACGGTGACAGCGCGCGGGCGGTACAATCCAATTACCGCGGGGCCGGCGGGGCGCAGGGCCCGCGCCCGCGCGCCGCTCCAGGCCTGGGGTTCAGGTCGCGCCAGCAGGGGCTACCGCTCAGGGGTGCCCCTCACAGCTTCCCTCTGCCGGGGGGACACTCACCCCATCGGGCCCGCTTTCCAGCGCCTCGACCGCCCGACCTTTCCCAGGTGGCCGGGACCCACGGGGCACCCAGCCCCTCCCAAAGAAGGGCCGGGCCTCCTGGGCCTCTCGAAGGCTGCCTGCAGGCCGGCGGGGCGACTCTCGTCTTCTACGGGCGTCTCTGCGGCTGTCAGTCTGTCCGCCTACGGACCAAGGGCTACCATCTCTTTACCGAAGCACGATCGGGCCGCTGCACCCTCGAAGGCTCCTGCTGGCGGCCCGTCCTTCCTCTGGGCACCTGGGACGGCTGTGAGGCCCAGGGGAGCCTTAGAGAGCTGGATGGCGAGGGCCAGCGCTGAGTCCAGTGCGGCTCCTCTGGTGTCTTCGAGAGGCGCTTGCGCGACGTGGGGAGGAGGAGCTGGGTGGGGTGATGGGGGGCAGAAGCCCGCGGGGGCGGGGTGCAGGGAACTCCGCAGAGTCCACCTTGGGGAGGGAGCCAGCGATTTTCCTCCAGATCCGAGCTGGAAGACCACCGGCGGGCCGGGTGGGGGTGGGGCAACCGACTTTCTGAGCAAAGCTGGGGGTTTGCAAGGAGCTAGGCGAGGCGGGGGAGGCTCACGTTTCCCCACCTCCAATCCTTCCAGCCCTGCCTGGGGTCTTCCGTCTACTAAGCTCATCCCTCTCTCGACCCGCGCTGCAGGCTTTGCCCACGGCGGAGGCTGACAGCATAGGGGCGGGTCCCCCATCCCCGCCTCCTGACCTCCCGCCTCGCTTCCCCGACAGCCTTCCCGGGGGAGTTCGGAGGCCCCGAGGCCGCGAGAGGCAGCTCTTTCTGCCCAGGCGGGGCTGAGGGCGGTAGCGGCGCACACCCCACCCCTATCAGGGCACAGTCCCAGGGAATTTGGAAGTTGAACAGTTTTTCTAATCTAGCCAAAGAAACTTTCACTGTCTCAAAATTCTGGGGTCTGGCACTGAGGAGACTTGGGAAGTTTGGGCTCTCTCAGCACCTAATCGGAAACACTACAGAACCCTGAGTTTAGCGTGACAGTTTTTTGAAACAGTGGCTTCACTTTCAGCCTTGAGCTCCTTCAGCCGCCCCGCTGCTGCCCTGGGGGGGGGGGGGGGAGCTGGGCAGCTACTCTCTCGCGTTTCCAAATCTCTGGGCTTCACACGTGCTCATTTTGCAATGCAAACACCATCACTCGGTTTTATTGGTTTTGTTATATCAGCCTCTGAAGCAGGCAATTACTGGTGTGAACATACATTAAAAAAACATAATTTTATCGGGTTAAGAGTGTGCAACAGTGTAAACTCGGTGAAGTGCTGTTGGTGAAAAGTATGTGCTGAGGATGAAATCGGAAGGTCAGCAGGCTGAGGAGTCTTCACGAGGAACAACGGCAAGCCTCAAACCCAGAGGGGACAGCAACACGAACGGGCCTCGAACGAAGCGTCTTCGCATGTAAACTTTTGGACGTAAACTTTATGCTTCAGGGTGTCTCCTTGCTGCTCTGAGAGCAGCCCTGTCCGGCCGGGTCCCTCGGTTGGGGAGGGCCCGGCCGACTCCTGTCGGTGGCCCCGGGAGCCCAAGTTCAGACGCTCCCTCCGGGGAGAGCTGGCGGCCTGAGCTGCACCGCCCTTTCGCCTCGCTTTGGACACTCGGTACAAAAGGGTAGGCCACGTTCGCGCCTGCGGCCTGAGCGCCCGCTCTCTCCTCGCCCCGGCGCCCTGCCCTTTAGGCGCAGAAGGGCTTGCCGCCGGCCTTTGGCACGGCCAGCAGGTCCTTGGCGGCGCCGGCGGCGGGGGCGTCTGGGGGCGCGGCGGGCGGGAAGGGGCGCGCCAGGGGCGTGGTCAGCACGTTGGCGCCCGCCCCCAGCGAGCGGCCCAGCGGCCCCCGGTCCAGGAGCGCGCTCTTGGCTGTGGCCCAGGCCTGGTTCAAAGTGCTGTGCCTGAGGATGGGGTCGTGGAAGACCCCGTCTACCCAGTTTCTGAGACTGGTTACCGGGGAGTCCTGGTGCTTGTCCAGGGCACCGGCGGGGGCCGGGGCCGCGGGGGAGGAGGAGGCGGGTGCCGAGGAGGGGGCCGCAGGGCCCGCGGGGGGCCCTTGGCGCTTGAGCATGCACGAGGGAAACTCAGTCTGGCTGAAGGCGGTGGCGGCGGCCGCGGTGGCCGTGTGTGCCAGGGACCAGATGCGCGGCTTGGCCTCGAGGCCGGCCGACGCCCCAGAGGGAGCGAAGCCCAGCTTGGACTCGCAGGCCTGCGGGCCGCTCCCCGCTCCCGCGCCTGCCGGCTGCTCTGGCCCGGCCGCCGCGCTCCGGAGGCAGCTCCGGGCCCTCTCCAGGTCTTGGTCCAGAGCGGCCCCGCCCCCAGAGGCCAGGGGCAGCCGGAGGGCGCCCGGAACCTCCTTCCCCGGGGCGCTGGGCCCTTCCGGCCCGGTGGGGATGCGATCCAGGCCGCCGTCCAGGGGCTGGAAGGGAGGCTTCAGCTCACACTCGGGGGGCTCTCCCTCCAGGGGGTCAAAGTCCTCCAGGTCGCTGAGCTCCAGGTCCTTGCCTTTGCCGCTGGGCTCTGCCGGGAGAGAAAGAGTGACCAGTGAAGGGAGACGGGGTGGCGGCTCGCCGAACCCAGCACCCTCCTTCCCGGTTCTGAGCGCATGGTTAGGGGCCACTCTGGAGGGAGGTAAAGCATGGGCGAGTTTCCTCTAGCTCCCATCTCCTCCAGGCTCCCAGTCCCCGAACAGGGACCAATCTGACTCCGGCCTCCTACCAAACGGGGTGGTTTTGCGAGAGCTCCCAGCTCACTGCTCGCGTCCCGTGGCTCACACAGCCTCACTTCCTCGGGGCCAGGGCACTCCATTCGCAGCTTAGGCCCAGGGACTTGCCTTATCCCATGCCTTTAGAGGTCCAAGAACACGTGGGAAGGCGCAGGGAGGCCCCGCCCTGACACCAGGCCCCGCACCGCCAGCCTCCAGGTACCTTCAGCCTTGGTGCTCTTGAGGGGCTGCCCCCGGCCTTCCTCCTCGCCCCCTTCTTCCTCCTCGCCCTCGGCGTAGGGCCGCTTCTCATCTGCGCACTTGTTCCTCGGAGGCCACGTCATCTTGTTCTCCTTCTTGAGGCGCCGGCGCGCGTTGGCGAACCAGGTGGAGACCTGCGTGAGGGTCATCTTGGTGATGATGGCCAGCATGATCTTCTCGCCCTTGGTGGGGTAGGGGTTCTTGCGGTGCTCCTGCAGCCAGGCCTTGAGCGTGCTGGTGGTCTCGCGTGTGGCGTTCTTCCGCCGTGTGCCGCTGTCCATGGTCCCATACCTGGGGACAAGCTGGGCAATGGGCTGCTGGCAGCGGCCTGGCACCGCGGGGCATGGGGCAGCCAGGCCCAGGCCCAGGTGGCTTTCAATCCCGGTCGTGGCGGGGGTGGGGTGGGGGTTGTGGTTTATGGTGGAATGGGTTTTACCCAGGTGGGTGCTGCCTTTCAATGTTTACATTTGATTAAACCTATATGGAGTCAGAGAGGTCCCAGTGGGTGGGGAGAAGCCCGGCGCAAGGCCAGCCAGGCCTCTGTCACCCTACAGACACCCATGTCTCTGCGAGGTCCTTTTCTGGGCCCCTTTGATCCTGAAACCAGGAAAGCACATCGCAGGGGCGCGAAGAACCCAACGACGCACCACCCGTGGGCAGAAATGGCCTCGAGCGCCAGTGGGGACATCGTGCCCGCAGGGTCTACGTGTGAGGTCTGCAGTCACAGGTGCCGGTCGCTCCGCGAAGGCCTGCGGTCTGCTGGTGCGCGGCCCTGTAGGGGCGGTGGGCTGGGCCGGGACGCACCGCACAGGCCGCACCTCTCCAGCTGGGCGAGGCGGCCAAGTCTGGGCTTTGGGAGTCGGGAAAGACGGCGTGGGTGCCACGCGAGGAGATGGCTTAGCCTTTAGGTTGTGGCGACACGGGCTCTCTAGGAGGCGGGTGCGCCCAACCCCGGGTCAGCTGGAGCTTGACCCGGGAAAGACCCCTCGCTCAGTCGCCCAAACTTTCAGAGGGGGAGTGGCGCGGGGGTCGGGGCCATGGGGGTCGGGGCCGGGACTGTGGGGGTCGGGTGTCAGGGGGTTGAGGGGCTGTGGCCGGGTGGCCTCACCTGTCATACGGGTACTGGCCCAGCGCCGGCTCATAAGGGTAGTAGGCGGCAGCGGCGGGCGCGAGGCCTGCATGCGCAGATCCCGGCGCATCCTTGGAGTCGAAGCTGTTCTGTAGGAGCCCGTGAGCCTGGGGTCGCAGCTTCCGGGATGCGACCCAGCTCGACCCTTCCCCTAGGAACGCTGGCTCCGGCGGGCTTCCCGAAGGCCCCTGGGCAGCCGCCATCCCGCCCCCATTCCCAGCCGCCCGGCCCGGTCCCAGGCTGCCCTTCGGGCCCAGGCAGCGAAGGAGCCCCAAGACGTGGAATGAGGAGGAGCAGAGTTGGGGTGTCAGGGAAGGAGAGGGGGAAGAGGCTGGGGGCGGGAGCGCCTGGGCGACGGCAGAGGCGGAGGGGCTGGGCGGGGCGCAGGGCGAAGGGAGGGTGGCAATGGGGAGGAGCCCAGCGAGAAGGCGGGGTAGGGGGCCGGGTTGGGGACAGGCCCGAGCGAGCTGCGACGGAACCACGTATCTGATCCCAACTCAGTAGACAGCAGACAGAAAACAAAGCGCACCTTCAGTGCGAGGCCCCGCCCGCCAGGAGCCCCCGGCCCTGGGGCGGGTGCGCTCCGAAGGGCCAGGCTTGGAGACTACGGTTAGGGTAGGGTGGGGCGTGCCTCTCCCACCTCCCAACGCCCGGGCCCCAGGGCACTCTCCCCTCGCCTCCAGAGTTTGGGGAAAGTGAGTTTGGCAGATAGGGCGGTCGGGGCGAGCGTGGCAGGAAGAAGGTTTGCGAGGCACCCCCTCCCCTTACCAGCGAGTAGAAGGCAGACGCTTCGGAGCCGTAGGTCACGTAGTTGCCGTAGCCCTGCGAGCCGCCGTAGGGGCCCCCGTAGACGCCCAGAGCCGCGGCCGAGTTGAGCTCGTGGCGCGCGGTGGCCAGCAGCCGGCTCTCGTAGACCGGGCAGTAGACGGGCGCTGGGGCCGAGGCAGCTGGCCCGGAGTCGGCCAGCGTGCGGCCGCCGGACTCACAGCACGTGCTCAGGGAGTTGGTGGTCATCAGGAACTGGGGGAGAGAGGGGCGAGGAAGGGGGGCCCCCGGACTCGAGGCTGGGCCCCTGGGCCTGCGTCCGCCCCACGCACAGTCCCGGGGGCGCGCACTCCGTGTCTTTGGCGGCGCTGCCACAGTCCACACGGGTTCGCGCGTCCCTTTCCACGATGCAAGTGCGCCCGGTCTCCTCCAGACACGTGGGGCCCAGCGCCTCCTGGCCGGAATGTTCACACCCTCCCGTGGGGGTTTCCAAGGCCTCAGCGCGCACGCCCTCGAGTGCCACCTCTCTCCTGGGTCCCCAGCTTCCCAGGGGCACAGCCTCGGAGCCAGGGACGGGGTGGAGGACAAACAAAAGCAGGAAATGGGGGCCCAGCCCGTCGGTGTTCCTCCAGCCTCTGCCCGCCCCAGGGTGGGTCGCGAGGGGTGTGTGGCACAGGCCCCGCTCGCTGGGAGGTGACAGTGCGTGCTGGTTAGCGGGGCCCCCTTACCTGGGGTGCCGAGGAGTAGGGGTACCCAAACTGCGGGTAGGACATGGCGGGCCCGGGGCCGGCGGGCGGGGCCGGCAGGGTCCTGAGCGAGGGGCCGGCGTGGCGTGGCCACTGCTCGGGGGCCGCGGGCTTCTAGACACTGGGAGGGCGAAGCAGAAGAGCCGGTTAATGCAGCCACAAGCTCGGTAAACTTTTCTAAGTGGAGAGGAAAGTGAACCGCGGCGCTCCTCTCAGCTTCACAGTCCGGAGCCTGGAGGGGACAGTGGGACCGACCGGCCTCGCAGCGGCGACACAAATACATATTTTGCAAAAAAGGAAAAAAAAAATGCGTCCTGCGAATCCGTCAAGTCAGTGGTGCGCGGCTTTAAGCGGCGGAGGCTCTGACGTCAGCCCCACGCCGCGCAGCCCGGCCCGGCCACAGACGCGGGGGTCACTCGGCCCCGGCCTGGCCGGGCGGGGCGGGGACAGGCGGCCGCGCCGCCCGGGGCGGAGGGCGCACGGCCGGAACAAATGAATTTCCTCCGAGGAGCAGTCAACATCGTCCCGACGCACGGAGTTTCTCCTTAGTCACCGAGGACGGAAGGACTTTTAATTAGAAATTAATTAATGAGCAGCTGCTCCCTCCCGCCCCACTGTAATCATTAGTCTCAATTACAAATGAGACGGACGAGGGGTGTGCGAGTGAGGCTTCGCGGGAGACGTAATCAACAGTTAAAATTAGCCCGGCGCTGGCGCAGCCGGCCGGCCTCGGCCCCGCGCGCCCCTCCAGGTGGAAGGCAGGCAGGCAGGCAGCTCCGCGGGCCTGCGCGCGGCGGCGGAGGGCGGCGCGCAGCGACTATTGTTTAACGGGGACTGGGCGAAGCCTCCCAGCAGTTCGAACCCCACAGCGGGCCGCAGTTCCAGAACTCGCGCGGCCAAGGCGCGCCGTCCGCACTGGGGGTCAGAGTGCCCTGAGTGTGCGGGCCTCGGCCCTCCCCGGAGCCCACCGCCCCGGGGCTCGGTGGGCCAGAGGGTTTGCCACCGCCGGCTGCCGGGCCCCGGGGGAGCCAGCCCCTCCTCGTCCAGTCCGTTCCCGCTCGGCGCACCGGCCCTCCCTTTGCTCGCCCCCGCCCGCCCCGCGGGCCGCCCTCCCCCAGCTGCCCCCTGCCCCTCGCGGCTGAACTGGGGACTGCCAGACAGCCCAGCGCGCTCCGAGGAGCAGGTTTCCCGACTCCGGGGTCCCTCGCGCTGCGCTCGCTCCTTCGGGCCTAGGCACTGGGGAGGGGGCGCGGGGCGCCTGGCCGGGGCTCCCTTCCCTGCCCGGGGCACAAGGAGCGGTCGCGGGCACACCCCAGCGCTTCCCCAGCCAATCCCCGGCCTGGGACCTTGCGCGAGCCCGGCGCCCAGGCGGCAAGGGGACGCCCGGGCCACCCGGAACCCTGGCCTGACTTCGGCGCAGCCACCCAGCGGGGCCCGGGCTCGCCCCTGCAGCTCCCGCCCGGCCGGGCCTCCCGCGGCCGCCGGGAGGGAGCTGTTCGCGGCGGCGCTGTGCAGACTTGCTGGGAACGATCCCTGGGTTCAGACCTGTGAATCGCCCCAGGGTCACCCTCTAATTAATGATGACGTTCTCGCCCTCTCCCCAGCTGCAAACCTGCCTCCCAGAAACGAAATCTGCCCGCTCTGACAGCTTGGTTCAAGGTGATTGATGACTATCTGGAGACCACAGTACGCATCCTATAATATCTGCTGCGTAATTGCTTTAATTTACAGACGAAAAGTAGGAGTTCTCCGATCGCGCTGGACCGCAGCCGGCCACGTCCGAGCGGCCCGCCAAAGAAAATCCTCGGAAATAATGAATAGCCGCTCCATGCAAATTATTCAGACAGTTTAGCGTCTGTAGCCGGAAGAGATATATAAAGAACACGAGTCAAATGACATTAATAATTGTTTTTGAATTCTGTATTGATTTCATGGCGGCCGCGTTTCTTTCTTTCTCACCTGAATGGCTAATATCACCTTCCTGTAAATAATAAGGAACTAGCCACCGGGGTTTCTCGGCAGAAATGAATCTCTCCATCGCTCTCCCTCCTGCGCCGCGGCGCCTCCCCTCCCCCACTCTGCCCTCCTCCCCCCACTCCCCGTTTTCCTGCGCGGCCGAGGCTTTTAGGAAACATCCTCCTACTTTCCATTATTTATTGTTTACAAACAACTCACTCTCCCCGGGTGATGGGGAGGGGAGGGCACCCGAGCAGGGGTGGCCAAGGGCTCAGGGAGCGGCCGTCTTCACTGGAGGAAGGCATTCGGCACCCTTTCCTCGCCCCATTCCAGTGGCCGCCCCCCCGCCAACCCGCCACCCGGCGCCTGGAAGCCTTCAGCCGCCGAGGAGGAAGCCACCGCGCAGGTCCCAGTGGCCAGCGCCTCGGGGCCACCGCTCGCCGCGTGCAGGCCGCGCCCATTTCCTCCCCAGAGACTCCGCCGCGGCTCCCGGGCAACGGCGCCCAGAACGTGCACCATTCATCTTCTGAGCAGAGCTGCACACCCTCGGCGCGCGGTGGGCGCAGCCGGCCGCGCGGCTCGGGGGGAGGGGTTTCAGGGGCTGTCCTGACCCTCGCCGCTAGTTCTCCTGTTTTCCTTTCCAGCCTGAGCGCGGACAGACTCGCAGTCCTGCCCTCCCGGGTCTTGCCGGCGTCTTCTTTCCCCGGCCCTGAAACCCCACTCGCCCGGGGCACTTTGCTAAGCCTCTGACCCCGATCCTCGGCGCTGGCCCAGGCGACCGGCCGCGTGAGGGGCCGCCTGCCCCCCAGTTTGGGGAAGCTTGGGGCTGCGGGAGGAGTCTCCCGGCCTTGCGGGCCTCCCACACAGCCCCTGCCAAGCTCCCTGGAGGCCAGGCTACCCAGACCATCCCCACTCGCGGGCACACCCCGACACACAGCTGCCAACCTGTGCCTCTGTCAAGATCCGTCTGCCGGAGCCCGCTGCTTTCTGGGCCATCTTTGTCCCCTAGTTAAGGCAGGAATAACTCCCGTGTGCTTTCCTGAAAGGCCCAGGCTTGAGCTAGTCCCCGGATCTCTCTCTCAGAGCGGGACAGACCTAGTCTCAGAATTTCAGGCACCATGCCTGCATAGACTTGGCTTCCTGAGCCCACTTCCTCGAGGGACCCCCGGTTCTAAACACGCCCGCGGGCAGGAACTGCCGNCCCCCCCCCCCGGCCTGGCACGAGCTGCTGCCGCTGTGCCACCCGCTCTGGTCAGTGCTGGCGCCCCAGGAAGCACCTTTCAATCCCTCTTTTGTTTTCCTGTTGGCAGAGCTGGAGTGCAATCTGAAGCAGAAGTCTCTGTGCCCCAGGGCTTGGCCTGCCTGTATCCTCCCCCTCGCCTGAACCTTGCTGTGACTTGCAGAGGCATTTGGGGGTTGAGAGCCCGAGCTGGCGCTGACGAGGCCAGCTCCCACACTGCCCCCGTGCCTGCTATTGCCCAGGGGTCCGGGCGTCCACGGCCCCCTGCTCCCCGAGGACGCAGGAAGGACAAGAGGCTCTTACCTGGCCCCGAGAGGATGCTGAAGGGACTGTTCCTGAGTGAGGACAGCTTCGGAGAGACCCCCGGGCCCGGCTGTCCCAGGGAGGCTGCTGTTCTTGGAAGGCGCCAGGCCTCAGTCGAGCTCCCTGGCCTGACTGAGCTGTGTAGTGGGACCTGGGTCCCAGGGCTGCAGCGAGCAGCCTCCTGCATCTTTGCAAAGGGTCCTCTGGGGAGCCTGTTTCCCTCTGGCTCCAGGGGAACCTTTCTCGCTTCCTTTCTCCCCTTTGAAGTTCAGCTCCTGGCTCGGAACGGCTCCCAGCACAGTCTGAGAGGGTTTCCTTGCTTCAGAGCAGCATGGCATCCGGATTAGGCCCAGGGACCTGCGGCCTGGCCCCTGCCTGGGGGGACCTCGAGGGGCCGGGCGGGCCTGGAGCTGCGTGCCTGCGTCTCACCTGCCTTCCTCTCGCGTGGGAAGGAGGCCGCGGCTGCAGAGGTCGGCGCGTGTGTTCGCTTGGTCCTTGCTTTCGGAACACGTGTGTCTGTAACGTTGAGGTGGCTGGCAGATTTCAGGGAGACTTCTCCTACGAGAAGTGAAGGCTGCTAACCCACCACGTCTGTAGTCGGTGTGCTTGAATGTAACATGTTCTCTGGGCCCAACCTTGAATCGCCTATGCCCTAGCCCCGAACGGACGTCCAAAGGAGAGGACATTATTGTAAATCTTAGAGGAGAGTAACGGTACACACCATTGCCCTGGAACTTGAGTATTGTTCTGAAGCCCTTCACACAGAAAAGAGGAAAGAAAACAGGGTGGAAAGAAGTGGAAACCCAACCCTAGTGGGTGAGCGAGGGACCTCCCCAAACGGTGCAGGCGTGAGACCTTCACCGAGGAGCCTCCCTGGGCGTCCGCCGGAGCTTGCCTGGAGAAGGAGTGTGCTCCCTGGATGGAAGAAGAGCTGCGCCCCCTCCCCAGTACCCCCGGACCGCTCTCCTGCAGTCTCTGCAGAGAATACTTGCTCAGGGAGAAGGCGGCCGGGTCCCCAGTGGCCTGTGCACAGGTCAGAAGATGCGGAGTGGGTGCAGGGAGGGGGCACTGCGCCGTGGCCTCCGCCTGCTGCCCGGGTGCGCCGTGGCCTCCGCCTGCTGCCCGGGTGTCCCCCTCCTCTCCTCTCCCTCCCAGAGGGTTTCGGGGTTCGGCGGCTTGTGGGAGGCTGCATCCCGGGCCCCCAGGGTGCTCTGCGCTCAGCAGGCCTGCAGTGGAGGGGCGCCTGCACCCCCTCGCGTGTCCCCGTCTGGGGTGACTCGGGAGGCGTGCCGCCGTCCGCAGGTGGTCCCCCCGTCCCCACCGCATCCGGGGACACTGCAGATCCCCCGTCAGACCCCAGTGTAGCCGGTGGCTCCCCAGAGGTGACCGTGGAACCGCTGGCTTTCAGTTACTGTGGCAGTAAATCGTCCAGGAACATCCGCCAGGACTTAGCTGGTTTTTATATGAAAAAAAGCCATTTCAGAGTATTTTTTGAAATCCAATTAATTGAAGGCCCCAGATAAAAGGAACACAGTCTTAATGGCTGTAAAATAACCCGAGGGAGGTGAGGAGCCGGGCCGACTTCAAAGGGCCGCAGAAATACTTACTGTTTTACTTTAAAAGTATCCAGATCACCGACTCAGTTAAAATTACTTATACGTTTAGCAGCCTTTTCATTTTCTGTTTGAAAGTGAGCATGAGGCGCTCGTCCTGCCCGGGACCCAGATGCTCCAGAGAGGATGTGGCCAGGACGCTGGGTCACACGTGGGCCACTCTTCGCTCAGACCCAACTCCGCGCGGGCTCAGGGCTGCCCCTGGGAGGGACGCAGGGTCTGGGACCACGTGAGCGAGCCTCTCTCACGGCTCTGGAGGTGGTGGTCCGGAGCCTGGCCGGGCGTGCGTCCTGCCGAGGGCTGGCCCTGCTCCGGGACCCTGCGGCCACGGCCCGGAGCAGTCTCCCCACATGTGTCTTGGGCCCCGTGTCCACGTGCCCCTGCACCAGGACATGGCCACTCTGGGCCAGGGCCCGCCCTGCTGGCCTCGTCTTTACTTCCGTCCGTGGTCACCCTGTTTCCAGCTGAGAGGGGCGCCTCATGGGTTTGGGGGACGCGGGGGTGCCCCGACAGGCCCTTCCTGGCCTCAGTGTACCCCTCGAGCGGGACCCTCCTTCCCCGAGGCTGGTTACCGCCCCTGCCTCACTGCGTGGCCTCAGGCTCTGCTGGCTGGGTCAGTGTGGTCCCCAGGGGGCCGAAGCGTCTCCGGGGCCCAGGGGCCGGCCTCCCTCTGCGCTCCTTCCGTCCCTCTCCCCGAGCCTGGCGGCGCTTCTGGTCCAGTGGCTCCATTGGGCTTCGGGGCGTCTGGGTTCCGCTGGCCCTCCCAGCTGATCCCAGCGCAGACTCCTGACGACCCAGCTGAGAGGCGGCGGGCTCTCTCGCCTCTGCTCGCACTGAGGCTGTGGCGACGCTTGTCCAGGCAGGAGTGCACCACAGGCACAGCTTTGTTGCGTGTCTCTGGCCCCCTGACTGCCCCATCCTGGCCGTCTTGTGGGCACTGTGCTCTGCGGAGGGGAGCGGTGGTGGGCAGCGCTGCCTGCCGAGTTGGTGGCTGCCCACAGGGTGGGATGGCACGTCCCAGCCACCTTGGGTCAGGGGTGACCCTGCGACTGCCTCTGGCCATGAGCGGTAAGCACAGGGGACCCGTGCCACAGCAGCGCAGAAGCTGGGAGCCTGCACGCGTGGTGACGGCAGCCACTCAGAGGGGAGGCTCCCGCACACGCGCCCTGCTGGACGGCCCCGGGAGCCCCAGTCCACCGCCGTCTCCAGCCACTGGCTCGCTGGGGCTGTGCCCCAGCAACACAGCCTGTCTATGGACACGATCACTGTTTGGCAAGTCAGGTTAATAATGTTATCGTGTAATTGTATATTATGTGATTGCACTATAATTGTAAGATATAATTATGAAATGGTAATTGCATATTATTATGTACTTACATATTATAATTTTTACTTCAGAGAAAGCAGAAGCATCACCTTAAAGGGGAGATGCCTTTAAGTGAAAGTGAAGTCGCCCAGTCGTGCCCGACTCTTTGTGACCCCATGGACTGTAGCCCACCAGACTCCTCCCTCCATGGGGTTTTCCGGCGAGAATACTGGAGTGGGTTGCCATTTCCTTCTCCAGGAGATCTTCCCGACCCAGGGATTGAACCCGGGTCTCCCGCACTGTGGGCAGATGCTTCACCCTCTGAGCCACCGATACATACAATGCCTTTAAAAGACAGTATTAAAATCACTCAGCCTGTCCTCACTTTCATAGTCATGAAAAATCAAGTGTTTTCATAAAAGTTTCTTAACTTAGAAAGACTTTTGCTGGGGAACATTTCCAGCCCTTCTGTCCTCCCACCGGGAGGTGGGCTGTCTGGCTGGATTCCACGGCCGGGGGCCTCTGCCTTGGGCTGCCCAAGCGTCCACACCAATGGGAGCTCCCGGGATGGAGGTCTGGGGTGGAACCGGGGGAGGGCCTGTCTCGGCGCTGACCACTCGTTACCAGGACGCCAGGACCGGGGACAGAGGACTGTTCTGGCAGCCCCGAGTTGCTTATAGAAGAACAATGAGGAAACAGCATTTTAAACCAGCTGCTCAAATACACAAAGAGCAGGAATTCAAGGTTGATCCCCCAGAAGCCAAAGTATTTTTTCTTGTAGTGTAAGGGATATAAGAATATTTTTTTCTTGTTGTTCAGTTGCTCATCTGACGACAGACGACCGACTCTGTGTGACCTCATGGATTATATACAGCACACCAGGCTTCTCTGTCCTCTGCTATCTCCCAGAGTTTGCTAATATTCGTGTCTGTTGAGTCAGTGATGCCATCCAACCATCTCATCCTCTGTCACGCCTTCTCTTCCTGCCTTCAATCTTTCCCAGCATCGGGGTCTTTTACAATAAGCCTGCTCTTCACATCAGGTGGCCAAAGTATTGTAGCTTCAGCTTCAGCATCAGTCCTTCTAATGAATATTCAGGACTGATTTCCTTTAGGATGAACTAGGATCTCCTTGCAGTCCAAGGGACTCTCAAGAGTCTTCTCTTGGAGACCAACACCGCAGTTCAAAAGCATCAGTTCTTCAGTGCTCAGCCTTCTCTATGGTCGAACTCTTATAAGCATACATGACTGCTGGAAAAACCATAGCTTTCATTATCTTAAAAAATTATTAGTAAATAGAACTATTAAATAATGTTTGTTTTATATATTTAATCTATTATATAATGTTCAATAAACACTGGCTTGACATTGGTAATATTTGATATTGCCCCTTGTCTCTCGTCTGACGGGAGTATTCTTCTCCACCCCAGTCACATCTCTCCTCGGCCTTCATTCATTTACCAGGTTTTCATGTGTTACGGCCGTTTCCCGTCAGCCTTCTTCACGTTTATGATCCTGGTGTTCACGTTTGGGCCTTTGGTCTGCCTGGAGAGTGAGTGCGTCATGATGCGATGTGAGGTGGGTCACTGCCGTCTTTCCTCTGATGGGAGCCGCGTCCCTGTCATCCCTCCAGCTTGCCCTGGCCGGGGAGGCTGGCTGCTTCCTCTCCAGACACCCTGCTCCCTCGGTCCCGCTTTGCAGGAGGTGCAGCGCCCCCAGCTGAGGCCCCACTTCCGTTGCGTGTCAAATGAGCTTCATGGACACAGGCCTCGTCTTCTGAGGTTTCTCTGGAGCCTGTGTGGCCGGAGGCCCGGGGTGAAGGGCTGTTCCCAGGCTCGGGCCAGCTCTCTGCTCCGTGTGACTCAGGCTGGTGCAGCGTCCACGGTCGGGCACTCCCCCTCTTGGCTGATGGGCACAGCTCAGCTGTCCCGTTTCTCGGTGCCCAGCATCCTGTCTGCAGGACGGTCCATCACTAGGAGAGCATCAGAGATGAAGTCATCAGAGGCGTTGCATTCCAGGCTGCCTAACATCTTGTGACAAGCTTCAGGGGCTCTGAATGGTGAAGTTCTGCCTGGGGTCCTGGCCCCAGGACCGTGGGTGCCTCGTTGGGGAGAGGCCGAGTAAGGGAGGACATCTGAGCCGTGTCCACGTCCCTGGAGGGCCTCGGGGGACCTTTCAACAGATCTTGGAGTCCCAGACCCCAACCCTCCTCCAACCTCCTGGCTATAATCCTGACTCCTGGTGCCTGGACGTGACAATGGACTGGTTCCGAACTGGGAAAGGAGTACGTCAGGGCTGTATATTGTCATCCTGCTTGTTTCACTTACATGCAGAGTACATCATGAGAAACGCTGGGCTGGAAGAAGCACAAGCTGGAATCAAGATTGCCGGGAGAAATATCAATATCCTCAGATATGCAGATGACACCACCCTTATGGCAGAAAGCGAAGAGGAACTAAAGAGCCTCTTGATGTAAGTGAAGGAGGATACTGTATACCCGTGGCGGATTCATGCTGATGTATGGCAAAACCAATACAGTATTGTAAAGTAAAATAAAAAAAAGAAAATAAATAAAGATGAAGAGAATGAAAAAAAAACTCAACATTAAAAAAATGAAGATCATGGCATCCGGTCGCATCACTTCATGGCAAATAGATGGGGAAACAATAGAAACAGGAACAGACTTTATTTTTGGGCTCCAAAATCACTGCAGATGGTGTCTGCAGCCATGAAATTAAGAGACACTTCTCCTTGGAAGAAAAGCTATGACCAACCTAGACAGTATGTTAAAAAAGAGACATACTTTGCAGGTAAAAGTTCATACAGTCAAAGCTATGGTTTTTCCAGTGGTCATGTATAGATGTGAGAGTTGGACTATAAAGAAAGCTGAGCACCGAAGAATTGATAGTTTTAACCTGTCGTGTTGGAGAAGACTCTTGAGAGTCCCTTGGACTGCAAGGAGATCCAACCAGTCACTCGTAAAGGACATCAGTCCTTATATTCAGGAAAATCAGTCCTGAATATTCATTGGAGGGACTGATGCTAAAGTTGAAACTCTAGTATTTTGGCCACCTGATGGGAAGAGCTGACTCATCAGAAAAGACCTTGATGATGGGAAAGATCGAGGGCAGGAGGAGAAGGGGACGACAGAGGCTGAGGTGGCTGGATGGCATCACTGACTCGATGGACATGCAGTCGTGAAGGTCTGTCTCAGCCAAGTACATATGTGAATAAAAAGAATGGATGCTGTTGAAACAAATGCCAGGCCTCTCTGACCATCCGTGTGGGTCACCAGCTGGCAGAGGAGACTCGTCCTTTTTGGTCCCTGGTCTTCATGGCCACGGGGAGAAGGTCCCTGGTTCCTCTTTCTTTCCCCCCCTAGTTTTATTTGTCTGAAGTACAGTTGATTCCAATGCTGTGTTACTTTCTGCTGCACAGCAAAGTGACCCGGTTCTACGCACACGTGAGTTCTTTTCCGTAGTCTCTGCGTGATGGCTTATCATGGGATATTGAATATAGTTCCCTGTGCCCTGCAGTAGGATTTTGTGGTGTATCCATGGATTTGGGGATTTCCTTTAGTTCTTAAAGGTTTTTTTTTTTTTCTAGACTGGATGTTGGGCCTAGTGATCTGAAAGACTCTGAGCTTTGAGAAATCTATGTACTAAAACTTAAAAAAACATCCATCTGTTAGTTGCTACGTTTTAGCCGACTCTGTGCTTGCCTGGAAAACCCCATGGACGGAGGAGCCTGGTGGGCTGCAGTCCATGGGGTCGCAAAGAGTCGGACACGACTGAATGACTTTGCTTTCACTTTTCCCCTTCTTCATGCATTGGAGAAGGAAATGGCAACCCACTCCAGTGCTCTTGCTTGGAGGATCCCGGGGATGGGGGAGCCTGGTGGGCTGCCGTCTGTGGGGTCGCACAGAGTCGGACGAGACTGAGGCGCCTCGGCAGCGCAGCGGCAGCGGCAGTGCTTGCAGCAGCCCCGGCCCAGAGGAGCTCACGGGGGAGATGGGCAAGCCCACCTTCAGCACAGCCAAATGCCGAGAGGATAGCAGGTGGATTATGCAGGAGGGAGGGGGTGCTTTCACAGGAAACCCAGAAACAGACCGTCTGTGTCCAGTCTGATCACGGTTTCCAGGGCTTCTGGCGGCTCCTGGCAAGGCAGCTCAAGCGTGAGTCCCGATGGTGAGGCAGGCGTCCTGCTGGATGGCGGGGCAGCGTCTCTCTATGGGCTGTGGCTGCTGCAAGCCTGTGCTCAACAGGAAATCAATACCCATCTTCCCGCCTCACTGCCCCGGGATCTCGTTTTCCCGTTGTGCGTGTTTGCCGCTGATGTGCTCTCCAGGTCTGATGTGGCCGTTTTGCAGTCTGCCTCTGACCGAGGGTTACAACTTTGTTAGGTGCCTCCATCGTCCCCCGCCCAAAGCACAGGCTCCTCGGGGATCCTGATGCTGACCGCGTGCCGCGCTGCTGTGGCTGGGCAGCTCCTGGTGGCTGGCTGTCTGCAGAGGCATTCCAGCACTCCGACTGTGGGGCCCTCGAGTCTCAGCCCTCACCTGCAATGGCCTCCCTTGTCAAGGGTGCCTCCTCCTGTCTGGCCTCTGGTTGATGGTGGACTGACCTCATGGGGGCCTCTTGTCAGCAGCCGGCGGAGCCTCCGTGGGTCAGAGGCCGGGGAGCAGGCTTGTGCAGCCGTCTCAATGGCCTGGGCTCACCACCTGCCCTCAGATGGAGCCATGCCAAGCCACACCCATTCCTGCTCCACGGGCCGCGGGGATCCTGCCCCTGAGTGCAGGGGGCTCTCCAGCAGTGCCCCCACCCCAGACCCTCAGGGTGGATGTGGCCGGCTGCACCTGCCCCTATTCCGGGGAGATAGCAGTGACCTGTGGTGGGCAGGGCGGTCCACTTGGCCCATCCTTTGAAACGACATGGAACATGCAGGCTGGGACTGCGAAGGCGCTGGGTCCGCCTAGTCCCAGTTCCACACTTTAAAACTGTCTGTTATGGAAAACTCCAAGTGGTTACAAAGATAAAGAGGATCACAGACTGGAGAGAAGACCCAGGTGTTCGTTGACCCGTTTTTATGTAAACTGGCTGCAAGCCTCACTCACGGCCAGTCTGACCCACTGTCCCCAGCCCACTGGCTTTGAAGCTCATTCAAGGCCTTGTCTCCAGAACTATCTCAGTGTCTCTGGTGCCAGGGCGCTAAGCTGCTGCAGTCGTGTCCGACTCTCTGTGACCCCCTGGACTGGAGCTCGCCAGGCTCCTCTGTCCATGGGACTCCCCGGGAAAGAAGACTGGAGCGGGTTGCCGTTTCCTCCTCCAGGGGATCTTCCCGACCCAGGGATCGAGCCCGCCTGTGTGATGTCTCCTGTGTTGGCAGGTGGGTTCTTTACCACGGGAGCCACCTTTATTGGGGCTTAAACTGCCTGGTTTTGGCCATGGGAGCGTCCTCCCAGGGCAGCGATGGTGGAGGGCTCCCTGCTTTGGGCACAGCAGTGGGCTCTGGGCTTGCCTCGTGCCTCCTGTCCCAGGGGCATCAGCTCCTGCTGGGGTCTTGGCCCAGGCCCGGGTCACCAGGTTTAAGGTGGGGGACGAGGCTGCAGGCTGGCCGAAGGGTGCAGCAGGCCCTGTGCGGCCCCGTCAGCTTCTTGGGGGCGTGGGGGCCACGCAGGGACAGTCCACGCAGGAACATCCAGCTGCCACGCGGGGCTGCAGCCTCCCTGAGAGTCTCATTGTCACCATAAAGGGGACACTTCCAATGTCCATTACCATCTACAAATGAACATGCGTTTGAGCAAACTCCGGGAGTTGGTGTTGGACAGGGAAGCCTGGCATGCGGCAGTCCATGGGGTCCCAGAGTCGGACACGACTGAGAGACTAAACTGAGGTGAGCTCTTGGAAAACTTGCTGATCCGTAAAAGGAAACCCTGCTTTATATTACGGGATACGTTCTGTGGTAGCTATGGAGAAAACGTGCTTCTCTTTCTCAAAACGAGCTCCCGTTGCTGCCACCCGAGAGAGAGGCTGGCTGAGCTCTGTTCCCACGGCCCCACTGCAGGGACAGTGTGGCTTTCATCAAGGCGACGCGACCCTGCCTGCTCTCTGCAGGGCGTGTCGGGGCAGCGGCAGGCGTTTGCGGGGCGGGGGATGGAAGCGGAGGCTCGGGGGGCTCGGTCCCCCAGGAGCGGCACCGAAGCGAACAGCTGTGAGAACAGGGATTCGAAAACCCCTTTCCTGCTGGAACCCCAGATCCCCTAACTGGAAACCCGTCAGGAGGGGCTGCTGCGTCCCCGGGTGCAGGAGGGCAGAACAGCTTAGAGCAGGCTGCCCCAGCCAGGTCCTTCCTCCTGGACTCCAGGGTTCCCCGTCTTGGTCTCCTAGGGCCGTGCTTCCCAGATAACCCTCAGGGATATCTGCGGCGACAGCAGCTTTCCAACAAGGAAACGAGCACCTCTGGATGGTCGCAGTCAAGGTGAGCCTCAGCCCGGAGGCTCAAGGGAGAGGGCCTAGCCCTTGACTTAACTTTTCTGAAACTCGGGGACCCCCTCATGTTGCATGACTTCCTGACTTTCGACACTTGTTTAATATTTCATCTGAAACGACAATTTGATTAAAGAGGAAAGCTGGTTGGGAGGTGATGCTGGCCCTTCCTGACACGTTTATAACCACCCAGCACACGTGTGTCACCTTCCCGACATGCGTGTGTATAACCACGCAGCAGCCCGGACGCGGCGCCGAAACAGTCCTTTGCTGGCTTGTCGTCTCCGTCCTCTGCTTATTGCTTGCCTCCCTTTATTCCGAGTTTCTAGCAAAGTTTCCAGGAACAATAGCTTTCTCTCCTAAACTCAATTGATTTTATGGTCCTCAGAAATGTTTTTCATAAGCACTTCATTGGAAAAATATTCTTCAGTAGTGTCTGCCAGCAAGCTGACAGAGGAAAAGAGCCCAAGTCACTCGACCACTTTCCACGGTTTAATCCACTGCCGCATTTCCGAGGCTTCAGGAGGATCCAGCCAATAACAGGAACTGTGGTGTTTTGTGGCAAAGACTGATCACAGCTCATCGTCACCAACGATGCGTTAAATCACGGCTCTGCCCGGGCCGGGCAGGAGACAAACAGCCTCCCTGCTTGCCAGGAAGTGATGTCCCCCCCACCCCATCCCAGGGCCAGGCTCACTGAACTCCACAGGGCACGGTCAGTGCACCACTGCCCCCAGGGCCCAGGATCGCTGAACCCCACGGGGCACGGTCAGTGCTGGCTGGAGATGCCCCTGGTTTGCAGAGGAGAGGTCGGCGCTCAGATGATGGTCTGAGGCAGGCACGATTCGGGGCTGTGCTTCCTGGGGCCCCTCCCAGTTCCCTGACCCCCACCTGAGGCGCCTGTCCTTCCCCAGGGGGCAGTGTGCTCGGCTCCCAGGGTCAATCCCGAGCCCCTGCCCTGTGACTGGCCAAGCGCCGCTTCAGTGATCTGTCCCCCGGACAGTCTGCCTGACCTCGGACGTGACGAAGAGCGCCGTGTGTCACGCGCCCAGCCCGCGCCTCGGGGGGACATGCATCCTGGAGGGAGGGCCGCTGGGAGCCGCCGCAGAAGCTGCCAGCCACCAGCGTGAGCGCGTGATGCGCGCTGGCCACTGAGGGGAGGGGGTCTGCTCAGGGGTCTTGGTGACAGAAGGAGACGGTGAGAGAACGGGGCCCCCATGTCTGCTGGATGTGGTCACGTCTGGAAGTGTCTGGAATGAGCAGACACCCGGCCAGCCTGGGATAGGGAAGACGCCCTGGGGACGCAGAAGAGTGGGGCCCATGAGGCCCATGGCCTCCCGCTGAGAGTGCCCAGTCCCCGTGGGCGACCAGTCCTCGTGGGTGACCAACGACCAGTCCCCAAGTGTGACCGGTCCCCTGTGGGTGACAGCCAGTCCCCTGTGAGTGACCCGCCCGCCGTGAGTGACAAAGTCCCCTGTGAGTGACCCGCCCGCTGTGAGTGACCCGCCTGCTGTGAGTGACCGGTCTGTGGTCTGATGCTCACAGGCAGCAGAGCCCTGGCTTCTGTCCCCGAGACAGTCCCCCTCGAGACTGTCCCCGAGACTGTTTCCTTCTGAGTGTGCAACTTTGCACACTTTGGATCCCCTTAACCAACTAACCCTCTAACCCCAGCTGGAGAAGGGCTTCTGGTGGTCCCTGGGGCTCCCCTGACTCAAGGCAGCAGAGAAGAGGTCACCTTACTTCACTTACAATTAAGCAGTAAGAGTGAGATTGTGTTCTGAGAGGTGCTTTGTTCCTCGGCTTAGATGCTGGCCTTCTGATCACCAGTCCCCTCGGGAGAGCAGGAAGGGTAGCCAGGCAGCCAGTAGCTCTGTGTAAGGAGGCGTATGGTGACCCCGGGAACTGGCTGTGGAGCTGGACTTCAGAACCCGACGAGCAGCGTGGCAGGGACTGGGAGCGTCTGGGACGAGCAAGCGTGGGGCGGACTCGCTCCTCTCTGCGCGGATGGAGGGGTTGTTCCATGGACCTGAGTCACCGGCTGCAGAGGCTGGAGCGGAGGGGCGGGCGGCAGCGTCCTCTGGGGAGTCCTGGCTCCGGCGCGGTCCTCTGCTGTGCTGTGGCCAGGTGGGGGCAGATGGCGGCACCCTGGGCCCTGGGCTCTCCGCACTCCCTTCTCTGTGCCCCACCCTGGCTCTGGCTTTCCTGCTCCATGCCTCTCTTCTGTTCTCCCAAGTGGTAAGTGAGCCCCAAAGCTACAGGTGGAAACTGACCAATGACCCGGGCCGTCCAGCTGCCGGAAGCCCTTTCCAGAGGCCGTGTCCTGGACTCTGACGCTGTGACCGCTGCCCCGACCGCTGCCCCGACCGCTCGCCCGAAGGGGCCTCGGCTCAGCGGCGCCGCAGGACATGCAGGCCCGTGGTTGGTGCTGCTGGGGCCCCAGTGCAAGGAGGTGGTTGGCCTTCTGACTTGGCGGGTGTGGGCGGGATGCTGGGCATCTCTGCAGCGCTGGGGGCGGGGCCGTGGGCACAGCCCACCCGCCTGGTCTGTCATCCTCACGCTCATGCCTGACCCGGGCAGTTGATGTTCGCTCGCGGGAGCCGGTACGCACGGCTGCACCGACCCCAGTTGGCAGCCTCAGGACCCGAGGCCGCCCTCCTCCCGGGGGCGGGGATGGGTGCTGCGGCCTCTCCTGGCTTCCTGCTGGGTCTGCCCATGTCGGGCACAGGCAGTCCCTTCCCGCCCCTCCCTGCCCCCTGCCCCCAGCCAGTTCCTAGGCCCGTCGGTGCCTGCAGCTCTCCAAGGCTCAGCAGCCACGGTGGGAGAAGGGCCCTGCGTCCCTCTGTCTGGGCAGCCTTGTCCTATCGCATCTGGAGGGGCTGGGCTGGTGGGACCAATGACCTCCAAGATGGATGAGGCACACGGGGCCCCTCTCCGCCCCTCTCTGGTGGGGCAGCCCCTGTACACCCGTCCAGGGGTCCCTGAGTGCCGTCCTGGGGGGAGAGACTGTGAGGCCAGAGCGTGGAGCTGTGAGTGGCCGCTGGGTGCGCGGCAGGCCCGGGGCCCTGTGGCTGCAGGCCCTGCTCTCCTGCCTATACCTTCCTCGTCCATGTCCTGTCTGTGGGCACCAGGGCTCCCGGCGGAGACAGTCTGCCCCCTGAGCCCAGCTCAGCTGCTGCCCCCAGACCACAAGGGCTCTGCCTGCCCTGGGGTCTCCTCCGGGAGCTGGCGTCGCCCCGCACACCCTGGGTGGCCTCGCACGTCCTGTTCAACAACCTCCTGTTCCAGCCGGCCCATCTGAGCGGGGCCTGGAGATGCTACTTCCTGTTAGCTTCCTTTGAGTAAAGGGATTTATAGTAAACTGGGATCTCGCTTGCTCTATCTGAGGATCTCAGTTATGGGGCAGACTCTCCAGTTCTGCCTCGAGAAGGTGCGACACAGCCCGCTATTATTATATTTAGTCGCTCAGTCGGGTCCAGCTCTTCGTGACCCCATGAACTGCAGATGACCGGGCTCCTCTACCCATGGGGTTCTCTAGGCAAGAAGGCTGGAGCGGGTTGCCGTGCCCTTCCCCAGCGGACGACACAGCGTGTGTCACCTGCCTTCTTGGTCACCAGGTGTGGGGGCAGCTGTGCCTGGTGTGCAGGGGGGTCCCTGGGGTGCCTGGAAGTGCTGGCTTGCTTCCCTGCTGTGCTGGTTCCAGGGACGGTTTAAAACCAAGGTTTCTCCACGTTTTTCCTCAGAACATAAAGGTGATATACACGCAGCATAAACTGCTTTCATTAAGTGTGCGCTTATTTTACAAAAAAAAAGAAATCAGACAAATTAGGTTTTCTTCTCTTCAAGTCTCCTTCCCGAGGAAGATTATTTACAGTAGATTTTTTTATTCCTCTCCCTCTATTCCTCCAAAGGCAATAAAAAGCAATTCTGAGAGTGCGGCAGAAAATCAGTTTTTAATCAAGGAAAAAAAAAAAACAATTTGCGGGAAACAGGGCCTCAGTGCTCCAGCTAGAGAGACCTCACGCGGGGACACCTCGCTGCCCGTCTGCAGGCCCGGCCTCCGCCTGGCTGGCCGGGACTCCGGGGGCGCAGGGGGCCTGCGGGGCTGTGTCTGCCCACCCATGCCAAGCCCTCCCTCTCACGAGTGGCGGCAGCGTGTGTCGCACCTGTGTCTGGATGCAGTCCCTGGACGCGGTGTCCCCAGCCCTGTGTCTGTGTCTCCCGGGAATTCTGAGACCCGCCCTGCCGGGACCTCCCAGACCATCTGCAGTGGCCCGAGGTCTCTGTCTCGGGAGCTCGTTCGGCGACAGCGGCTCAGGCCGCACCAAGCCGGGCGTGGCCAAGACTTCCAGGGCTCCTCCATCCACAAGCTGGGTGGCGGGCAGCGTGACCACCGGTCAGGTCTCTGCGGTCCCCGTGAGTCGACTGCCAGGAGCCCTGTGTGAAGCGGCTTTGCCAGCCTTCCCTGGTCCTGTCTGTGTCTGCGCTCCAGGAAAATATCAGAATGCCGCTTTCTTCCCTCAGGATCACTTCCCAGTTATGGACATGCGACCTTTTCAAGATCCCTATGCAGCCTGGGCGTGGGGTCAGGCAAGTGAACGCGTTGCCTGCCAGACCTGCATCTCTGGAAGGGGATGGGGTTTCAGACTGATTACTTTTCATGAGAAAAATAATGAGCTGCAGAAACAAGCCTTGAGGGCATCTGTGTTTGGGGAAAACACATCGGATGGCCACTCAGGGACGTGGCTCTGGAGGTCGTCTGGGGGATGGAGCTGGGGGAGGCAGGTAGGGGGAGCTGAGCACTCAGCTAGAAGCCCACAGCCTGGGGTCGTCCTGGCCTGCAGTCTCCTGCCTCAGGGTGCTGGACCTCTGCCTGGGGACTGCCTGTCCCCTCTTGCCTCTGGGGTACAGCCTGGGTAAGCGTGCAGCTCCCAGGTAAGGAGCAGGGGGGCAGTATGTGTGGGAACCAGGGCCTGGCAGCTTGGGAGGCCCTGAACATAGCTGAGCGCTGAAGAAATGACGCTTTTGAACTGTGGTGTTGGAGAAGACTCTTGAGAGTCCCTTGGACTGCAAGGAGATCCAACCAGTCCGTCCTAAAGGAGATCAGTCCTGGGTGTTCATTGGAAGGACTGATGCTGAAGCTGAAACTCTAATACTTTGGCCACCTGATGCGAAGAGCTGACTCAATTGCAAAGACCCTGATGCTGGGAAAGATTGAGGGCAGGAGGAGAAGGGGACAACAGAGGAAGAGATGGCTGGATGGCATCACTGACTTGATGGACATGAGTCTGAGTGAACTCCGGGAGTTGGTGATGGATGGGGAGGCCCGGCGTGCGGAGATCGCAAAGGGTCAGACATGACTGAGTGACTGAACTGAACATACCATGGTAGGGGGGCGTGAGAAGGGGGTGCTGGTGTCTTGTGGTCACAGCAAACACCCCATGGCAGGGGGAGGACGGTTGGGAAGGCCTGAGAACAGCAGGGAGCCATCCTCTCAGGCTCTGGAGCTGGGGGCCCGAGGTCAAGGCGTCCCAGGGCCTCGCTCCCCTCGGGGCTCAAGGAGGGTCCCTGCTGCCTCTGCCGGTGCTGGGGCCCGGGGCTCCTGTCTCCCGCTCACATCTCCTCTCTTGCGTCTTCTGGGGGCTGCCCCTCTGGTCCCTGTGGTTGGATGTGGGGTGCACGCAGATAATCGGGGATGAGCCCCTCATCCTAAAATCCTCAGATCACTTACACCTGCAGAGCCTCTCTCTCCGAATAAGGCCCTATTTGCAGGTTCGGGGTGAAGGTGTGGGTATGGATTAGGGGGCACCATTGAGCCCACTGCTGCGCCCACCTGCCCTGTGCTGCCCCAGGAAGCGGTCACCTTAGTAGAGAAGGCCAGGCCCAGGGGATCTCCGGGTTTGGTTTTGCCTTCCCGGAGCCCCACAGGAAATCCCCTTTAATACTCACATCTCATTGGTGGAGGCAGAAACCAATGAGGTGTTTAGCTCAGTAGCTGTTCTGGGAAGAGGCATTTGATTGGGCGCCCATGGCCTCAGGAGAGACGTAGGGTGGGAAGTTCAGAAAAGGTGTTGGCTGATCAATATCCAAAGAAACTCCTTAACAAGGGGCTCTGTGATACAGACTGCTGTACAGACAGTAGTGATCCTAGCTCTGACCTCCTGGCCCGGCTCCCGTGGACATGATCTTTGTTGAGGAAACGAAGATTAATTTTTGGAGTGTCTGGAAAGTGAGAACAGAAGGAAGATTCCACAAAGCCTTATCTACCAGGAGCCGCTGCTGCCGCTGCTGAGGCGCTTCAGCCGTGTCCGGCTCTGGGCGGCACAGACGGCAGCCCACCAGGCTCCCCCGTCCCTGGGATTCTCCAGGCAAGACACTGGAGTGGGTGGCCATTTCCTTCTCCAATGCGTGAAAGTGAAAAGTGAAAGGGAAGTCGCTCAGTCGTGTCCGACTACTCGCGACCCCATGGACTGCAGCCCACCAGGCTCCTCTGTCCATGGGGTTTTCCAGGCAAGAGCACTGGAGTGGGGTGCCACAAGGAACCGCTAGGCAGCTAATAAACATGCTGGTAGTTTAAACAAAGCAGAACAAAGATTCGCCCAGCGTCCAGGGGGTTGGAGGTGGGCGATGCCCGGCCGTCATGAAGCTCCAGCCTCCTCAGATATCAGCTCCTGCCACCCTCCTGCTCCACCTCCCGTGGGTTCCATCCTGAGTTTGCCTCATGGCCCTATTGTGGCTGTTGGTGCTTCAGCCATCATGTCTGCATTCCAGGCAAAGGGCAGGAGAAGAGGAAGAAAGGCAGAGCGGACCTTTCCTGAAAGGCTAACCCAACAATGTCCT
This sequence comes from Redunca redunca, assembly GCA_006410935.1. NCBI lineage: Eukaryota > Metazoa > Chordata > Mammalia > Artiodactyla > Bovidae > Redunca > Redunca redunca. The sequence continues at coordinate 41,342 of SJYQ01002690.1, forward strand.
CCTTCCTCTGACTGCCCACTTGCCTTGGTGATGGTGCTGATTCCAGACCACAAGGAAATTGTCATTTATCTTCAGCAAATGGAGAAATAATAACAATTACAAATAAGAAAAAAAAGGAGTGAATCTTTCTTTGAACTAGATTAATTTTTGTTCTTTCAACATTTTTTGGCATTAAAATATACTTTCGAAATAGTGGTGAAAGTAGATTGTAATTACTTATTTTGTTTGACTCCCTTGCTTTTCAGAATAGTTTTATTTCAAAAATAGCACAAACATAGTTTAAAAGTCAAACAATATTACAGGGTTTATAAGAAAACACAATCCTGCCCCAGACCCCAGCCTCATCACCTACTTTTGCTCCCCTGAAGCACCTCTCTTTTTATTACCTATTTCTAAAACTGCTGGTCTCTTGCTTTTGTTCATTAACTAAGTCGTGTCCAGCTCTTTGTGACCCCATGGACTGCAGCACACCAGCCTTCCCTGCTTTTCACCATCTCCTGGAGTTTGCTCAAACTCATGACCACTGAGCTGGCGATGCCATCCAACAATCTTATCCTCTGTCTCCCCCTTCTCCTTTTGCCTCCAACCTCCCCAGGCCTCAGGGTCTTTTCCAATGTGTCAGGGGGCCAAAGTATTGGAGCTTCAGCTTCAACATCAGTCCTCCCAATGAGTATTCCAGGCTGACTTTCTTTAGGATTGACAGGTCTGAACTCCTTGCTGTCCAGTGGCCCCCTGGAGTCTTCTCCCGCGCCAGTTTGAAAGCATCAGTTCTTTGACGCTCAGCCTTCTTTGTGGTCCAGCTCCCACATCCATACATGACCGCTGGAAAAACCACAGCTTTGCGTATACAGACCCTTCTCAGCAAAATGATGTCTTTGCTTCTTAACATGCTGTCTAGGTTGGTCACAGCTTTCCTTCCAAGGAGCATCTTTTGATTTCATAGTCTCTGTATTTATCAGTGATAATGTTCTCCTACCACCTATTGGTTTCTCATTTTAGACAATATCCATCGACTTCCTCCTGGTTCATTTCAGTACAGTAGTTGCCCAGTCGTGTCTGACTTTTTGTGACCCCATGAGCTACAGCACGCCAGGCCTCCCCTGTCTATCACCATCTCCCAGAGTTTACTCAAACTCATGTCCACTGAGCTGGTGATGCCATCCAACCATCTCATCCTCTGTCATCCCCTTCTCCTCCTGCCCCCAGTCTTTCCCAGCATCGGGGTCTTTTCCAATGAGTCAGCCTTTTGCACCAGGTGGCCAAAGTACTGGAGCTTCAGCTTCAGCCTCAGTCCTTCCACTGAATATTCAGAACTGATTCCCTTTGGGATGGACTGGTTTGATCTCCATGTAGTACAAGGGACTCTCATGAGTCTTCTCCAACACGGCAGTTCAAAAGCATCCATTGTCCAGCACTCAGCTTTCTTTATGGTCCAACTCTCACATCCATACACGACTTTGACTAAAGGGACCTTTACCAGCAAAGTAATGTCTCTGCTTTTTAATATGCTGTCTAGGTTGGTCATAGCTTTTCTTCCAAGGATCGAGTGTCTTTTAATTTCATGGTTGCAGTGACCATCTGCAGTGATTTTGGAGCCCAAGAAAATAAAGTCTGTCACTGTTTCCATTGATTTCCCATCTCTTTGCCGTGACACGATGGGACCACATGCCATGATGTTTTTTTTCTGAATGTTGAGCTTTAAGCCGCTCTTTCACTCTCCTCTTTCACTTTCATCAAGAGTCTCTTTAGTTCCTCTTTGATTTCTGCTATAAGGGTGGTGTCCTCTGCATGTCTGAGGTAATTGATATTTCTCTCGGCAATCTTGATCCCAGCTTGTGCTTCATCCAGCCTGACATTTGACATGATGCATTCTGCATATAAGTTGCCTTGATACACTCCTTTCCCAATTTTTAACCAGTTCGTTGTTCCATGTCCAGTTCTAACTGTAGCTTTTTGACCTGCATACAGGTTTCTCAGGAGGAAGGTGAGGTGGTCTGGTATTCCAAGCTCTTGAGTAATTTTCCACAGTTTGTTGTGACCCACACAGTCAAAGGCTTTAGCATAGTCAGTGAAGCACAAATAGATATTTTTCTGAAGTTTTCTTACTTTTTCTATGATCCAATGGATGTTGGCAATTTGATCTCTGGTTCCTCTGCCTTTTCTAAATCCAGCTTGAACATCTGGAAGTTCTCAGTTCACATACTGTTGAAGCCTTCCTCAGAGAATTTTGAGCACTACTTTGTCAGCATGAGAGATGAGTGCACTTGTGCGGTAGTCTGAACATTCTTTGGCATTGCCTTTCTTTGGGACTGGAAAGAAAACAGCTTTTCCAGTGCTGTGGCCATTGCTGAGTTAACCAAATTTGTTGGCGTATTGAGCGCCTCACTTTCACAGGATCATCTTTAAAGTTTAGAAACAGCTCAGCCGGAAATGCACCGCCCCCACTAGCTTTGTTCATAGTGATGATTCCTAAGGCCCACTTGACTTTGCGCTCCAGGATGTCTGGCTTTAGGTGACGATCACATCATTGTGATTATCTGGGTCATTAAGACCTTTTTTGTATAGTTTTTCTGTGTATTCTTGCCACCTCTTCACAATATCTTCTGCTTCTGTTATGTCCACACCATTTTACCATTTCTGTCCTTGACTGTGCTCATCTTTGCGTGAAAGGTTCCCTTGGTATGTCTAATTTTCTTGAAGAGATCTCCAGTCTTTCCCATTCTGTTGTTTTCCTCTATTTTTTTTTTTGCATTGACCACTGAGGAAGGCTTTCTTATCTCTCCTTGCTATTCTTTGGAACTCTGCATTCAGATAGATACATCTCTCCTTTTCTCCTTTGCATTTTGCTTCTCTTCTTTTCTCAGCTATTTGTAACGTCTCCTCAGACAGCCATTTTGCCTTTTTGCATTTCTTCTCCTTGGGGATGGTTTTGGTCACTTCCTCCTGTACACTGTTTACAAACCTCCATCCATCAGGCACTCTGTCTAATCAGATCTAATCCCTTGAGTATATGTGTCACTTCCACTGTGTGATCCTAAGGGATCTGACTTAGGTCACACCTGAGTGGTCTAGCGGTGTTTCCTACTTTCTTCAACTTAAGTCTGCACTTTAAGACTTTTGCAATAATGAGCTCATGGTCTGAGCCACAGTCAGCTCCCAGTCTTGCTTTTGCCGACTGTGTGGAGCTTCGCCATCTCTGGCTGCACGGAATATCATCACTCTGATTCCGGTGTCGAACATGTGGTGATGTCCACGTGCTCCTGGCACTTGCAGCTCGATCCTCTCGTGCCTCAGCCTGCGCCTTTTCTAAGCACGGCTTCCCCCGTCTTTGCAGCGCACTTTCTCCCCCAGTTCTGGCTAAGCCGTTTTCATTTTTCTGCTGGGCTGAGCTAGGCGCTGTGAGGTGTTGCTGCTGCTGTTCTGTTATGTAGCTATTCATTCTTACCTGAGTTGTGATTTGCTGGTTGTTTTCACTGCTTTATTTTCCAGGAAACTAGTGTGATGTTTCTGCGAGAACTCATTCATCTGTCAAATACCTGATAATGTTTCAAATGTCCAAACGCGTCAGATCGTGACAGCTCCTCAATGCCCGCCCCCCTGCCTCCATGGTTTCCTATCTGTATAGTTTTCTCCTTTTCTAGAAAGTTTGCATAAATGGAGCAGTTCAGCATCTGCTCTCATGGATTGGCACTTTTTTAGGGTTTTTTCAGGCCCGTCCCCATGGAGCAGGCACAGGAATCTGCTCCTGTGGTTGCTGCTTGATCCTGTCGGGGGAGGTGCCGCGTTTTGCCTGCAGATCGACTGTTCGCCGGGCCTGTAGTTTGTTTCCGGGTTTCGTCTGTTACAGTTCAAGCTGCACGTTTGTTCACACACGTTTCCCTGGGCTCAAGCGTCCTGATAGCGCTCAAGGAATTTATGGGTGTAATTACTTTGAGAAACTGCGGTATTTATAGGAAGATAAACCCTCCCGGGCGGGGAGGGCAGGGGGAGAGCTTCAGACTCTCTCTGCTGGTCTCCTGCTGTGTCTGAGTGGGTTTTTTCATGTGGGTTTGGTGGGTGACCGTGAGTCAGCTTCTTCGTCTGCCCTGAGCCGAGGTCCCGCTGTTAGCTTGGAGATGAAATAAGAATCAGTTGGAAAACACGCTTAGATTTCCATTTGTAAATTAAAAATACTTTTCTTTTTTTAAAGAAAAGCCCAGAGCTGTAGCCAAAGAAAGAGCTTTTTCTTAAGGAAGTGAAAGAAAGAAGGCTGGCGGGGGTGGGGTGCGGTGCGGTGTTCTGCCTCGAGGGGCCCGGCCGGTGTCTCCGTCAGTGGTCCTGCAGCCTCTCATCCGGGTGATGAGATACGCATTACTTCCGTCTGAGCAGGCACCCGGCCAGGGTCCTCTTGAGAGGCTTGCTGCTGCTGCCCGGGGACCCTCTTCCTTTTCTGGAAGCGGTCCGTGGGCTCTCAGCTGACCCGGGCACTCACAGTCCCTCTGGTTTCTGGCCGCTGCACTTCCAGGCCTTCTCCCTGGAGCCAGTGGGGATCGAGCAGACAGCCTGGAGGCAGCCTGGCCGCCCAGCGTCGCGACATCCACTCCTTTCCCCTCGGCGGCACAGGGGCTCCCGAGCAGCGTCCACCGCGTGCCCTGCGCCCTCTGCCCTTGAGCCCGGTCCAGGCTGGCTGCCATGCCATGGAAGACACGCTCGCCTCCCAGTGCCCTGGCCTTTCCATGTGGCCACACACAGATGTGGCGGAAAGGAGGGCGCGTCAGAGTGGACACCAGTAGGGTTTGCCTGGGCCTGGAGTTTAGGGGGACTTCTGTGCCCAGCCCCGAGCCTTGCCTCTCCGGCTGCTTGTTGGTGTGGGGGCGGCCGCCAGGCCGCACGTGTGTCCGGGGGATGTCGCTTCCCTTTGCTCCTGCCTCTCCGCTCGCAGGTACGGGTGGCTTTACCCTCATCTAGGAGAGAACCAGGAGAGCTGCGCTGGACTGAGGGAACCACAGCATTCACCCCAAAGACCCAGTCCCCCAGGGCAGGACCCATCCACCCTGATCCTCTGCTCGGTGCCTGGCACCGACAGGCGTGCAATGAACGCGTCCTTGTTAATCGATCGGACACACTCACAAATGGTGTTAGCCAGCAAATAAGAAGTGTGAGGAAGCCTGACACGCCCGTGGCCGGGTGCTGCTCCTCTGTGAGGATGTGCACCTCAGGCCGGGATGCTGTGACCTGGAACGTGGAGATAGAGACCAGGGCCTCGCTTCACCCTCTGACCCTGCCTCCTTTCCATGCCCAGGTCGACCCTCTGGGTGGCTCAGCCCTGGCCTCCTCCCAGGTTCTGGGGCGCACACGACCCACCCAGGGCAATGCTAGTGGCCACGTGAGCCCAGGTAGTTGGGACGTGAGCGGAGGTGCCTAAAGTGTGCAGCGCGGTTGAGAAAACCAGCGACCTCCCCACGGTCAACAGCAAATGGATTCCCGTGGCCAGGCCGGCAGGCTGGTGGTGTCAGAAGGCGAGGCCCAGGAGGAGTCTGCTGGGGAGGCTCCCAGGTGCCAGGGCATCTTCCTGGACCGCGGAGCCCGCCTGGCTGGGGCAAGACCCTCGCTCACCCCTGGGATGCCAGCTGGCTCCTCCCAGGGGCCGCCGGCTTGTCCCTGCAAACCCCGCTCATCCGGAGCTGAGCTCCAGCCCCACTCCCTGCAGGGCCTCAGCAGGTCTTGTGTCGACAGCCTGGGCAGTCGCTTTGCATCCAGGACCTGGAGGACAGGCAGGCTGGCCTGGAGCCGGTGGTCTCTGGGGACCCTCCGTGGGCTGGGCCGGAGCTGACCCTGCCTCGTGATGGAGGGTCCAGCCCCAGGACTGCCGGGGCCCCAAAAGGCCGTCCAGGAGCTGGCTCGCCTAGGAAATGGTGGCGGCACTAGGAAATGGTTCCCCCACTACCAGTGGAATGGATGGCAGGTTTCCTGGACTTTTTCATCCAAAATTCCAGAGCCTACAGTATCTAAAATGCCAGTGATAAAAAGGGCATGTTTCTATCAGTTTGTAGCATGGAAGTGAAAGTAGGGTATTTGTCCAAAAGGTGCTTAATGACCTTTCATCTTTGCGAATTACACATATATTTCAAATGTGCATCAGAGAGGCTAATGGTAATAATCGCAGTCCCCAGAAGTCACCAGAGTTGTTGCTGAGCTGCTTGTTGAGTCGTGTCTGACCCTTTGTGACCCCATGGACTGCAGCACGCCAGGCTTCCCTGTCCTTCACTATCTCCCGGAGTTTGCCCATGTTCAGGGAGATAGTTATAATTTGGCAAATACATATTCCTGCTTCTCCATCTTTGGAGCCAAATAATTTGAACAAATTGCATTCGTACGGAACAGCTGCTCTGAGCTTGATGGTGGTTTCCTTATCGTTTTAGTTTTAATGTATACCTCTGACTTTAAGTATGCTTCTCACAACTGGAAAAGTCTTTTTTTTCTTGGTGAATATGTCAGGAGGCTTGCTGCACGTCTGCCCGTGCGCCTTGCAGCCTGCCTGCAGGACCCTGCTACGACTGGGCTTCCCTGAAGGCTCAGAGGTGAAGAATCCACCTGCCGACGCAAGAGACACGGGCTCCACCTCTGGTCTGGGAAGACCCCACGGGCCGCGGAGCAGCCGAGCCCGTGTGCCACGGCTCCTGAGCCTCGGCTTCTGAGCTCGGGCGCTGCAGCTGCTGAGGCTCCTACGCTAGCCCGGCTTCACAGGAGACGCCGCACACCGAGGCGAGGTGGCCTCCTGGCCGCACCTGGAGAAAACCCACGCAGCAATGAAGACCCTGGACGGCCAAAAGCGAACAGAAATAAACAAGCAGAGGAAGAAAGCAAGCCTGCTGCTCCTGAAGAAAACGGTCAGAGGAGCAGCTTCTCTCCCAGCTCTGGAGTTCCTGGGTCACATCTGGAGCTTATCGCAGGGCCAGCGGTGCAGCTCCTGGTTGTGAGAACCGTGTCTAAGCAGCTTAAGAGTGGGTGTGAGCTGCTCCATGCAGCTAGCGCGTCTGGGCTTTCTTCTGCGGAGTCTGCAAAGCCTCTTGTGTGTTTTTAAAAAGTACCATTGCTTTCCCTGAAACAGAACCTCAGTGAATACGCAAAGAGACTTCGTTTCCAGCGTTCTCGTCTTTTCTTCTGAGTCGCGTAGCTTCCAGCCAGAGGGGTACCTGGTGGTCACACGCTGGCTGCGGCTCACCCACCTGTTAGGCCCACAGCATGGCCGGAAGGAAAGGCGACGGGTGCAGGGGCGCGAGGAGGGATTCGGGCCTCGTCATCTGAAAACACCAGCAGTCTTCCGTGCGGAGCTGCAGCTCATCGGTCGTTTGGAAACTCGTGACTGAAAAGAACTGCATGTGTGCGTGCTCAACCGCGTCTGACTCTGGGCGACCCCCCAGGCTGCAGCCCACCAGGCCCCGCTCGTGGCATTCTCCTGGCAAGACTCCTGGAGTGGGTTGCCGTCTCTTCCTCCAGGGGACTGTCCCGACCCCAGGGATCTAACCCGTGTCTCTTGAGTCTTGGCAGGCAGGTTCTTTACCACCAGCGCCACCTGTGAAGCCCTGAAAAGTACAGAAGGATCAGCAAGATAATGATTTAATTTCCAGCTGGTCCTCAGATTTTCCTCAGTGTCTGGAGGATTCGACTCTTTCCAGTGTCACTGGGAAATGCCTGTGTGTTCCGGGGCTGCAGGTACAGTGACCCCGCCCCTTAGGATGGCGCTAGGAGCAGACGGAGGGCTTCCTGCCAACGAAACGGCAGTTTTCAGTTTTTCCGCTGAGAAGGATCGTAATGGGAGCTCGGCCCTGTGGCCTCAGGCTCTGCCGCCGAGGGAGCGACCCCAGACGGAGTGGAGGGTTAAACCCATTCACCAGGGAGAGGCCCCCACGGGCGCGTACAGCCTCTGTGGTGGTGCTGGAAGCTCAGAACTGGGGGAACTGGGCCTGGAAACCATCTGCAAACCCAGCTGCCCGCGCCCGCCGCGCCCCTGAGCGCCCAGCACGGAGTGCTCTCCACGACGGCCGGGGCCAGATCCTGGGGTTGGGCCCGGGCTCTGCTGGGGGCCGGCTTAGGGGGTCTTTCCCTCCGGGCTCCCGGCGGTTGGCCTGGAGAGACTCTTCTCTACTCCCAGGGGCTTCCCGGTTGCAACACCTATGACTTCACAGAGGCGTGCTTACCGAGCCCCCAGCTGGGCCCCTCCCGAGGTCAGAGTGGGCCTCCCGTGGGGCGTGGTTCTTCCCAGAAAGTTGCTGTCTCTTGGAAACAGAGGGGGGTGTCCTTGGGGCCGCCGGTCCTGGGACCCCTCCAGACACACATCGGCGAGGCCGCCTGTCCATGGACGCCCCCAGCCAAGGGGGCTCCTGCTTGCAGTCCTGAGGCCTGGAACAAGGGGCAGCCAGGACCCCCAGATGGTTGGTGCTGTGGGAGGGGCGCTGCGGGCGGGGCCCCGGGGCTGTCCTGGGTGAAGAACTGGTGGCGCTCCCTGTCCACCTCCCGCCGAGGAGCCTGCTGCACCCACAGCTGCGTGGAGGGGTGGTGGGCGGGGTCCGGGCAGCAGAGAGGTCACCTGTGGGCTCCCGGCGGCCTGCGGTCCTGGAAGAGCTCAACAGGGGCGGGGTACCCGTGTTGACCGCAGCCCCAGAGCTCGGGGGGCGGGCAGGCCTTCTCTGCCTCTCACAAGTCTCTCCCTCTTGGTAAGAGGTCCCCGGGGTCCCCTGCTGGTCCTGCCTGCTCACGCCACCCCCCCTGCCCAGTGAACCAGCAGCTCCCAGAGCGGCCCACCCGGCTCTCCCGTGCCTCCTCTGCTGGGCTTCCAGCTCTCGGTTACTTCTTCTTCTTCTTCTTTTTTTAATGCTGCAAAAAGCTTTATTGTTTCCATTGGGTCCACGGCTTGAGAGAGGGCTCCAGGGTGTTAGAAAGCTGCCTAGTGGCTGCAGAGAGGGGCTTCAGGCAGCCCTGTGTTAGGTGGGTCCTTCAATGGCCACTGGTCTCCAGAAGCTCCTAGTCATGCTTGAGGGTGAGCCTTTCGAAGAGATACTCGCCCAACCCAGCCTGGGGACCAGCCAGCCTGCGGAGGTTGGTCAGGTGGTCACCCATCTTCCTGATGAGTTTCACTTCCTCATCCAGGAAGTGGTTCTCCAGGAAGCCACAGATGTGGGGGTCTCCGCGGCAGAAGCCAGGCCATGCAGATCCAACAGGGCTTGATTCAGGTTCTTCTCTACGAGAAGGGCGGCTTCCATGGTGTCCTGGGTTTTACCCCACTCATCTTGAGATGGCTTCTGCACGTCCAGCAAGAGGGCGCGGCCGCCCCGCTGGTTTTGCAGTTTCAAGAGACGCTCCGCGCCCTCGCGCTTCTCCTTGGCCAATTCTCGAAAATAAATGACCCACATCCTCCAGGGCCACGTCGTTGCGGTCGAAGTAGAAGCCCAGAGAGGCAGGTGTTGGAGGCCCGCCGCTGCATGTTAACCAGGCGGTTGACTGTGGCCTCCACCTCCGTAGAATAAGCCTGACGAATCTGGGAGCTCATGATTGGTCGGTAATAAGGAGTTAAAAAATGGTGGCTGGTCCCCATGATCGCGGACAGCTGGGTGGCTGACTCCGGAGGCTGCAACTGGAAAAAAGGTTGGAGAGCGGTCGGAGGCTGGAGCAAGGGGCGTCCCTGGGTCTGTTCCGTCCAAGCACTGTTGAAGCAAGAGACAGATCCGCGGGGCTGCCGAGCGCACTTCTCTCGGTCATTTTTTGCCCAAGCCTCGCCGTCCCCTTGTCCACTCCGGACTGCCTGATGCCCGCTGCTGAGAGTGACCGGGACCGCGGTGCTCCCCGCGCCGGGACGCAGAGGACGCGGCCCACAGCCTGCAGCGTCCAGGCTGGACACTCAGCGGGTGTCTCGTGCGTGGGCACCGGTGTGGGCTCCGGTGGTCTCCCCTACCCTTCTCTGCGGGGTGCCCTCCCGTGGGCCTGCCCTGGCCTGTCTGCCGAGGCACCGGGCTGGCCCCCCCTTCGCTCCCCGCAGGACGCCCCTCTCTGAGCCCTGCGCCTCCCACCGCTCCCCTCCTGCCCCCTCTTCCGCCCGCCTGAGGCGCTTGCTTTGGGTAGCTGTGTCTCTCTCCCTCCTTCCTGACCTCGACCTTGTCTGGCCGACCCCGCCCTCCACTTCTCGCAGAGCTGAGCACACGTGCTGGCGCTCGCTCAGGTGGGGCGCCGGGGGCCTAGACGGCGTGGGGCCCCACCCGCAGCTGGGGTGGGGGGTTCCACCGCCGAAGTAGGGGCTGCAGTCTCTGGAGGTAGGCGGACCAGGAGCCCGCATCGGCCTGGCCGGGTCAGAGGCCTCGGGGCGGAGGGCGGACGGTGCGGACGCCAGGGCTCCTGGGCCTGGGGAGGGGAGGGGGCTCCCTCTCCCGGCTCCCATCCCTGCCTCCGACCTGCCTACGGGGCTGGCCACAGGGCCCCAGAGCCTGGGAAGGGCCCCAAGAAGCTTTGTTTTCAGCAGAGAAAGCGGCAGGGTTTTTACTGTGAGAATCAATTGCAGGGGAGAAAAAAACAGGGAAATTTCTTTTAAATGCCTCAAATCTCCTGGGTTGTGTTGTACAATGAAATGAATACATGAACCGCACAGAAAAATATATCTTTCAATTTCTCAGAATTGTTGTTTACTAAGAATAAGGCTCTAATCAACTGGGAGTTTAGAACTTCAATAGTGCAGATGAACTAAGGCTGAAGACATTTTTAAAAATTTTCAAGTCTTGCAGCTGAAAGTCAAAGAAGTTAAAACTCGGCAATATTATTGTCTAAACAGCCGTGTTGTCATGGGCTCCACATTCATAGCGTAAGCCATGTTGGAAACACTATTGCTTCATTCCATAATGTTTGTGCTATCCAATAAATAAATCTGTCTTTTATATAGAATGCTTTTCTGGTTTATTAAATGATAATTACTGAAGAGAATGACCAAGTTTTGGAAAGGGGCAGAGTTTACACACAGCTTTCCATTAGCATGAAAGCCTAAAAACAGCTAATTTTAGGTTCTTTCGTCTCCTGTGGGCTTGGGGTGATGGAACAGGATCATGAGAGCATGTGTGTCTCCATGAGCACCGTGACAGGTCCCATCTCAGCTCTAGTCTGTGGAACACGGGCTGACCTGGGGGCGGGGGGCTGGGTTTGCAGGAAGAAGCAGAGCAGCCAGAATCTTTCTGCTCTTCTGGTGCGCTCCAGCGCAGACTGAGGGCACGGGGCGAGTCCTGGGATGGCTTGCATTCAAGACTCTGAGCTCTGGTAGGAGAGGTTAGACATTCATCTTCTCAACTGTTGGAATAATCCTTTGTATAGACTCTATAAGACTTTGGAAAAGAAGTCTTCGAAGGGCTTTCAAAAATTCATGAGAAACCGACTTTTAGTTTTGGTTAGTCACTGGATGGTCAAATCACAGTAGATAAAAGGCTCAATAGATGCTAAATATCTGTATTCTGAGGACATACCACTTGTACCTAAATATTTGATCATTTCTAGTAGCTAATGTTAGAAAAAGCAATCCTGACTTGACGGAGCTCAGAAATGACTGCTCTTAAGGACCAACCACCTCTGAGTCTGAAAACCGTCCCCTGCACCTCCTACAGCTGGTACAGTCCAAGCAGAAAAGGACATTCGCTCGCACGGGAAGTTATAGTGGAGGCAGGCTCTGAAGATGCGAGTTTCATAAAAACTCAGGGCCCGGAGGAGGGGGTGACGACACAGACTCTGTCCTTCTGTACCGCTGAGACGAATCACACAAGGCTTGGTTGCCCCAGCAACTTGGTGACCATCCTGCTTGTCTGGAGGTCGAGGGAAGAAAGGCTAGCTCTCTTCAAAGTTTCTTAGAGAAGTGAAGCCAGAGGCAGCAAGTGCCGTGAGCAGGGGCTTGTGGCCACCGTCTTGCTTTGCCCCAGGGTTAGTGGCTAGAAGCTGAGGCAGGGCTCGGCTGGGTGGTCTGCCCCGGTCTTGCGGTTCTGACCCGGAACCACTCCCGAGATGGCTCCCGGACTCACGGTTCTGGAGCCTGGCGGGCAGCGGTGCCCTCCCCTCCCCACACGCTCCCAGGCACTCACCCCGTGGCCTCCAGTGGGGGAGCCGGACTGCTGACCTAGGGACCAGGGCATCAAAACGGGGAGACTGGAGGCCTGCCTTACCTCTGAGGCCTGCGTCTGGAAACCAGGACTGTGCCTGCCACACCGTCACACGAGTCGGCCACCAGCTGGGTCCGCTTTAAGCAGTGGAGACGGGGGTCCTGCTCCCTACGGCAGGGCGAGGGATGCCTTTATGTCCATCCTGAAATGGCCTCAGCATTCTCTCTGGCCATTAACTGGTTATACTTCTCCTACATGTGAAATACACTCATCTTCCTGCCCAAGGTGCTTGGAAGTTTAATCGCTTTACAACACCAGGGTTTAAGCTCAAATTCCAGGATCTCCTAAATTAAACTAGATCCACGGATAAGGGTCTTTGGGCCGGATTTCATCAGAAGTGTTCCTTTTGATCTTAAAAACTACGAGCTAAGAAGACAAATTGTCTTTCCTCCTTACTGCGCTCAAGCAGACACTCGGGAGGTTTTGTTCCTGTTTTGATGCGGCAGGTGGTGGGGGGTGAGATGCATTCCCCATCCTGAGTCCTTTGCTGCTTACCCCAGATCCAGACATGGGGCCACGGCCGGCGGGATGGAGCGGCAGGCAGGGGTGTGGGTAACTCGGCCGTGGCCCCCATGGCTGCTTTTTATCAAGCGCTCACTGAGGTCTTGCTGCTGAGGAGTTCCGCGGCCGTGAGTCGAGTCTGTCACCGAAAGATTTAGATAGAGGAGACTGTCCTGGACCCTTTTCATACTGTTCATGGGGTTCTCAAGCAGGAATACTGAAGGGGTTTGCCATTCCCTTCTCCAGTTGGAGGAGACTCTTGAGAGCCCCTTGGAAAGCAAGGAGATCCAGCCAGTCCATCCTAAAGGAAATCAGTCCTGAATATTCATGGGAAGGACTGATGCTGAAGCTGAAACTCCAATACTTTGGCCACTTGATGCGAAGCGCTGACTCATTGGAAAAGACCCTGATGCTGGGAAAGATTGAGGGCAGGAGGAGAAGGGGACGACAGAGGAGGAGATGGCTGGATGGCATCACTGACCAGTGGACCTGAGTTTGAGCAAACTCCAGGAGACAGTGATGGACAGGTAAGCCCGGCGTGCTGCAGTCCAC
>SJYQ01002690.1:55432-66352 GCA_006410935.1 Redunca redunca
CTAAGATCCTGGAGAAAAGGCTCTGCAGTCATTTTTCCCTGAAGGGCTGGTCTGTCCTGGGCTCCCAGCTGTTAGCAGAGCCCCCGCCCCTGCACGCACGGCCGGTGTGCTTCACTCCAGCCCCGAGGTGTTTGCAGCAAAGATTCTCTCATGTGCAGCAATATCAACTGTTGGAAATGTAAGCGTTCAGGTCACATTTTTTACAACGCAGCTTTGTTTTGCTGGGTTGTCTGAGGTTTCCAGGGGCCCTTACTTCGGATCAGAGTCTGCCGTGATGGTGTTTTTGGTACCAAGGTTGACCTGGATCCTCGCCTTGCTGTCATCTGCAAGCCGCAAGCCTCTTTCTAGTCAGGATCCCACATTTCAAGCTTAAAATGTCCTCGGTAAAACTTGCTGTCACTGCCACACTTTAAAACACACGCTGAGTGGGAGACTCCAGTTACTGCACAAAGTTCAGTTGGCTAAGTTTTGGGGGTAATTCCCCCAACGTGGTCCCTTTCTCCAGAGTCCTTACGGGTCAGTTTATCTGGGCTCCGTGTGGTGAACAAGAATTAGTCTTGCAGAGTTCCTCAGAACTCTACCTGGATTCCCTCAATAAATCACGGGTCTTTCAATATAATAACCTCAGCATGCTATTGGAAGATTTAATTATCCCATCACAGGTCATTTGGAGATCATCAATCACTTACCATAAAAATGAGTCTAGAATATTATTATTTATAAGACGCTGAGACACAGCCGCTCAATGGAGGGTAAGGTTCTGGTTTCGAAGCTCTTTCTTAATTTCTCATCTTCAGCTTCTGATGCTAAATGTCAGAATTAATTAAGGGTCACATCATATTAACACAAAGCCTCTACCATTCTTGCAGAAATGTTGTTGCAACACCCCTGCCAGAATCAGAGTAGCGTGCATAACTTTCCGCCAGGAATAGTGTCACCGGTCTGACTGGGGCAAACATCTGGGTGTGGGCTCCCTGAGTGAGTCCAGGGAGGCTTTGCCCCCAGGGGCACGGCAGGGGCTCAGGCGGCACTTTGCGGGAAGCCCCAGCACCTCGCTCCAGCTTGGCACACCCTTGCCCGTGGGTGAGGACACGGCCCCCGTGGGACCCGTTGCCCGGGAACGTGCTTGGATGTCAGTGGGTCAGACTGTGCCGAGTTGCTCCCCCCGTCTGCTTTCCTGCTGAAGCCCCGCCCTGCAGCCCCCTCCCTGGGTTTTGCTGACAACCGGGAGAGGGGAGGGGCTGGGGAAGCCCACAGAGGCCCCCGAAGGGCCAGAGCTGGATGAGAGCCCCGCCTCCCTGGAGGGGTGACAGCGGACGGAACTCTGAGTGGCTCCGTGTCTGCACCCTGATGAGGCCCACAGGCCGCAGGGGTTGCCCACACCCAGCTCTGCAGGGCCCTCACCCACTGGCCAGCCGGGCAGAGTGCTCACCGAGTGTGGCTGTGTCTCTGAGCAGGACTTCAGGTTGCCCACGGCGTCTCCTGTGCAGCTGGGGACCCACAGGACTTGATTTGTGAATCGTTGACACGCGGGAACCGTGAGGGAGTCTAGAGGCAGGGGGAGAGCCCTGGGCTCACCTTAGACCGTCCACCGCCCTCACCACATGGCCATGGGACCAACAGGTGGGAGCAGGTCAAGGCGGGGCTCTGCCAGGCTGTAGGGGAGCGGGGGGTAAGGCTGCAGGGCCTGAGGGCACGAGGACCGAGGGGCGAGCCACCAGTGTGCGGGGGTCTCAGGGCAGAGCAGGGGTGGGGTCAGCCCGTGGGGTCCAGCAGCGTGGGTGAGGCCTGGCCCCATCCTGGTGGGGGTACCGAGGGGTACCGCAGGGCTTTGGGGACAAGAAGGGCTGCCACGGGGGTCGCTCACACGAGGAGGAGGGAGCCTGCTCTCGGGTTCCAGGGCCGCTGCTGTGTGTGTGTGTGTGTGTGTGTGTGTGTGTGTGCACGCGCACACCCCACCCCTGTGTGCCCTGGGGGCCCGCCCCTGCCTGGACTCTACCCCCGGTGGGGTCAGCCCTGCCTCGGCACCCGGGCTCCCCGTGTCTCGGCCTCGGGACGATGGCTCCTCTGCCCGCATGCCCTGCTCCCATGTCTGCAACCTGGGACCTCCCTCCCCATCCAGTTCCGTCCTCTGGACGTCTCCCCCTGGCCACCTCCCAGGGACCAGCGTCCCAGGCTGGATTCTCCGTCTTCACCTAAAACAGCCCCTCCTCCGTGTTCCCTGCTCACGGGACCTCCTGGGGCTCACCCCGGCACTGGGACTGTGGGACTGGAATGATGATGCTGACGATGTTTCCACGAAACCCCCTTCCCATCTGGATGTCTTCTGGGTGGAGACCTGGGGGAGGCTGATGGTTCTCTGGGTCCTTCTCCCCACGTGCCCAGAACAAGCCTCCCAGGTCCTGGCCGCGGGCCTTTCCGTCCGTCCTTGTGGGATCGTTGCCGTGGTAACAGCAAGCTGTGTGGTGGCCTGGGGTGGGGGGGCTGTTGTTACCTGTTCAGCAGACGGGGTGGGGGCGGCTGGCTCACACCCAGCTCTGCCTCTGCATCCTGTTGGGGGCACTCACATGGCCGCCCTCTGAGGGCTGCAGGGCACCCCCCGTCCCCCCGTGTACCGGCCCAGGTGTCCCCGGGTGTGGGGACCCCTGCTCACCATCTGCCCAGTGGGTGGACGGGACTCCAGACCCCCACAGGGCCCGCCCCATCCCTTTGATGTCAGGATTTGCCCCTTGTCTTCTGTCAGCCACGTAGCAGAGTTTCATTTCTTTAAAGTGGACAGGAAGGAAATTAATTTTGCTTTCATTGTTTCTCAGCACCGTGGGAGATGACCAAGGCCCTCTGTGGGCGGCGCTGGGCGGGGAGAGTTGTCACCACGCGGGGACAATCTATCGGGAAGGAAGGTCCGTGGGAGGACTCAGAGCTGGGGATGGAGGTCCCGAAACGTCTAGAGCGATGTTCAAGTGCCTCCATCTCCGCTTCCATTGTTGCCGCCCTGGTCCTGGGTCATGGCTGCTATGGCCCTTTCACCTGTGTGGGCCAAGGTCCCTGAGGAGCGTTGGGAGTTTCAGCTGGACCCCAGGGCGTCACTCGGTGGGTCACAGGGAGCGGGCGGGGCCTCTGAAGACACTACGGTTTTCACGCACGGGCAGCCTGGGCCATCTGATGCGTGTGCTTAGAACAGCAGAACCTCGCATGTGGGATGTTGGCTGGAAACGGCCTGCAGCAACCTTGGCCTGTCCTTGCGGTTTCACGGCAGCCCGAGAAAAGCCACGTCCACGGTGGCCCCCCATGCCTCAACAGGAAGGAGCACGGGGCAGCCCTCCAGAGCCTGGCTGGCAACGGCCTGCCTGGCACCTTCCAGGGTCCCAGGGCACGCAGTCCGTCTAGGAGTCTAGATGGGGCGCAGAGCTGAACGCCTACAGCAGCTCAAGCCTGGTCCTTCCTGAGCCACAGGGACCCCTGTGTGGGCCCCACGGGTGGGCGGCGGGGCCCGGGAATGAGCCTCGTCCTGGGAGATGGGGCTTCCACCACTTGTGCCGACCTTCCTTCTTGCTCTTAAGGCATCGTCCTGCTGCTGGGCTCAGCCTCGACTTTGGGGGCCCCCTCCCCTAGTCCACCAACCCCACGCAGCTCACACAAAGCCCTCCGCGGAGGGTGGGGGGACTCTGGGCCCGAAGGTGGGCTCAGCCAGGGTCTTTCCTAACAGAAACCCCACCTCCAGTGAGGCAGGGAGGCTGGAGAAGCGCTCACATGTCTGGAGCAGGAAACTATGGGGAAACCTGCCGTGAGACTCCCGGGAGAAAGTGTCTGATCAGTAAACTGTGGCGATAACCCGTGGCGGAATGTTCGTTAGCGGGTCAGGCGTATTTGTTAAGAAATGTTGCCCTGCAAATTAGAAACGATTTCTGCCCAGTGTATTTTTTTACATTTCACTTTACTTAGGCTCTCGATCATGCTTACGTTGTTAATTTCAGTACATCTGTGCCTCTAGTCTTGGACCAGACACCTGCCTCCCACTTTGTATGACTCACACAGCCACGTCCCTGTCTCTGGGACAGGTAGAGAGTGTTCTTCCACCTGGAAAGTCCCCTGTTCCCACCCCTCTCCGTCTGCCTAGCTCTGTCCCTCCTTATCAGCTGTCTCCATCTGAGTTCTGCGTGCTGCCTATCTATGACGATCACTGTCTGTCTCTCTATCTCTATCTCTATCTCTATCTCTATCTCTGTTCACACATTCTCACATCTCAGGGACCACGGCATCATGGCCACCGGGGGCCACAACCTGCTCAGCAGCGATTCATGGTCAGAGCGGTTGACTGGGGTCCACGGGGAACCCCGGCTTCCCGCTGACGTCCTCCTGGTTGAAGGTGCAGCATGACCCTCCTCAGTTAAACACAGGAGCCCAGGAGGTCAAGCAGCTTCCGAACAGCTCCGAAAGCTGCACAAGAGGCGAGGTCCGTCCCCGAGCAGGGCTGATCTCCAAAGGGGCCTGACGAGGCCCTGCCGGCCCAGCTCTGAGAGCCGCTCTGCTGCTCGCGAGGACCAGCCGGCTTCACGGTGGAAGCAGCAATGGCTCTCTGGTTGCTCACAGTGCACACTGCATTCTGTAATACTAAACATGCTCGACTTGCATGGCTGGGTCAGGCGTACAGCACGGTGACTCAGTTATGCACGCGGATGCATTTTCCCCAGAGTCTTTTCCATTATAGGTTGTTACAAAATATTGAGTCTAGTTCTCTGCACTATACAGTAGATCCTTGCTGGTTATTTACTTCATATGTATTAATAGAACTGTGTGTGTTAATTCCAAGCTTCTAATTTATCCCCCCTACATCCAATAGCTCATAGAAAATGCAAGAGAGTTCCAGAAAAACATCTACTTCCGCCTTATTGGCTATGCCAAAGCCTTTGACTTTGTGGATCACAACAAACTGTGGAACATTCTTAAAGAGACCACCTGACGTGGCTCCTGAGAAATCTGTATGCAGGTCAAGAAGCAACAGTTAGAACTGGACCTGGAGCAGTGGACTGGTTCAGAGTTGTAAAAGAAGCATGTCAAGGCTGTACATTGTCACCCTGCTTATTTAACTTCTATACAGAGTACATCATGAGAAATGCTGGGCTGGATGAAGCACAAGCTGGAATCAAGATTGCCAGGAGAAATATCAAGAACCTCAGATATGCAGATGACACCAACCTTATGGCAGAAAGTGAAGAAGAACTAAAGAGCCTCTTGATGAAAGTGAAAGAGGAGAGTAAAAAAGCTCACTTAAAACTCAACATTCAAAAAATGAAGACACGGCATCCGGTCCCATCATTTCATGGCAAATAGATGAGGAAACAATGGAAACAGTGACAGACTTTATTTTCTTTATTTCCTCAGCTCCAAAATTGCTGAGGATGGTGACTGCAGCCATGAAATTAAAAGACACTTGCTCCTTGGAAGAAAAGCTATGGCCAACCTAGACAGCATATTAAAAATCAGAGACATTGCTTTGCCAACAAAGTTTTGTCTAGTCAAAGCTATGGTTTTTCCAGTAGTCATGTATGGATGAAAGAGTTCGACCATAAAGAAAGCTAGGGGTCAAAGAATTGATGGTTTTGAACTGTGAGTCCCTTGGACTGCAAGGAGAGCCAGCCAGTCCATCTTAAAGGAGATCAGCCCTGAATATCCAATGGTAGGACTGATGCTGAAGCTGAAACTCCAATACTCTGGCCACCTGATGCGAAGAGCTGACTCAATTGCAAAGACCCTGATGCTGGGAAAGATTGAAGGTGGGAGGAGAAGGGGACGACAGAGGATGAGAGGGCTGGATGGCATCACTTACTCAATGGACATGGGTTTGAGCAAGCTCATGTTGGTGGTGGACAGGGAGGTCTGGCGTGCTGCAGTCCACGGGGCTGCAAAGAGTCAGACAAGACTGAGCTGACTGACGGATCTGTTTCCCCATTAGTAACCACAGGTTCATTTTCTAAGTCAGACCTCGAGGTCTCCTCCGGCTGCATCCTGGCCCTTAGAGTCTGCTCCTAACACAGCAGCTAAGCCTGCCCACGGCCCACGAGGGTCAGCACACTTGACCTGGACCCGCCCGCCAGTGCTCAACCCTGAGGTCTCGCCGGGGCCCCTGGGGTCTCCTGCAGCCTGGCACTGTGTGTCCTGAAGCCTCCTCCAGCCAAGACCAGCTCCCCTTCATCTGCTGCTGAAGCCTCAGTCTTGATTCCCTTGGGGCTTTAAAATCACAGAATCTTGTTGGGACGAGACCCGTGACACGTGTGCAGCTGACGCACACACAGGCCACTGTCCCAAAGGTTTATCAAAAAGCCTTTCAGTTTTATGTCAGGCTAAGAGCCCTTTCAGGCTGTGGTTCCACCCCCAGGCCCCGCCCTGGGATGAAGAAGAAAGGGAACGCTCAGAGCAGGTCCCCCGTCGCTCCATCAGGGCACGGCTGCAGCCACCTCTCCCTGGGCAGCAGCTCTCAGACCAAAGACCCCCACCTGTCCAGCCCTGACTGCCCCCCTGGGGGGAGGTCAGTGGGGAGGGAGGCCGGGCCCCAGCGGCCTTCTCATGGGTGGCCCTCCAGGACGGCTGCCCCGTCTTCAAGCTCCGTCCCAGCGCTGGCACGGCGCGTCTCCCGGCCGTTCCTCCCATCCGAAAGCCCGCCACCCCCTGCGTCTCCTCACTCTGCTTCACCGTCTCTGCAGCTTCAGTCACCAGCTCAGAGGACCATTTGTCCGAACGTCCGTCCACTCGACCATATGTCTCACCAGACACGGGCTCCATCAGGGCAGGGGCTGCGGGTGGATGTCAGCTGGAAAGGAAGGGGTGGACGCTGGCTCCACAGGCAGGCCTTTGCAGGCTCTGCCCTCGTGCAGACCCAAGGCCCTCATGGACGGAGTTCTAGAAGTTTAGCCCCTCATCCAGCCTGGTTCCCAGTTGGTAACATGGGAAAACCAGCGTTATGTCTGGGCAGTGTGCTCAGACATGCAGGGAAGCTAACATCCCTTCTCGGCCGACAGTGAATGACCTGGCGTGGTCCCCGACCAGCGTCACCAGGGGCGGGGCTCTCAGCCAGCCACGGAAACACGCTCCCAACAGCTGCCTTCCTGACTGGGAGAACTGTTTCTTTTTCTTTAAAAAAATATAGCATATTGATTTTTTAAGGGATCTTGCCTGGGAAACTTGGGAACTATTTCAGTTCTTAGCGAATAAATTTGTGCAAAGGGGGAATAGGCTGATGGATTTTCCCAGTATTTTCTAAGTGGTGTTTTAAACTTTTTTTTTTCTAGAGTGCATATTTTGTCCTAGGAAAATGTAGGACATCTGGTCCAATATGAAGGTGAAATTAGACGAGCCCTGTCTCAAAGAAATATAATTCAAGCCATGTGGGTAATTTGAAATTGTGTAACAGTCATATTGAGAAAAAGTGAAACGAAAGAGAAGAGACTGACTTTAATATATATTTTATTTCACCCAGTACATCCAAAATATTATTAATTTAACATGTACTTAATATAAAAAAGTGTAACAAGATCCTTTACATACGTTTCTGTACTAATTCTTTGAACCACATTTCACACCCACAGCCCGTCTCAGTCCAGACCAGCCATGTTCCAGCGCTGCACGGCCGTTGGGGGGCAGCGGGCTTGGCTGTGGACGGCACAGCTCCGGAGTTGGGGCGGGCAGGCAGCCTGCCAGCCTCGGGGTGTGGCCCTGGAGCCAAGAGTGGAGTTTACCTTTCTTAACCGGGCGGACCAGGAAACACAGAAGGAGATGCTGTAGGGACTACCGGTGGGGATGTCTGAGTTTATCAGTTACTTTTAAATTGAGTTAATCGGTCTACGCTTGATTTTCCCTCAGTTTTAATTTTAGTAGAAAATAGATAGATGCAGCTCGTAGGGGAAAAGGTCTGGGAAGGGTTGAGAATCATGTCCGGTCTGATCCCAGGTGAGGAGACAACATGCTCAGAGAGACCCAGAAAATGAGGCAGGACCACCCGGGCCACGCCCACCGCCCGGGCCACGCCCGCCGCCCGGGCCACGCCCACCGCCTGGTACCACCTCACCTGGTGCCCCTTCTGTCCTCTCGTACCGCACCGCCCGGGGCCCTCGCGTTCCCCAGCGCCCTTCTCCGTCCTCCTGCTAGCACTTCTGGCTTGCAAGGGTTAGATTAGAAGCGTCCCGTGCACTGGAAGCCACTGCCGCGAAGCGTACTTTCCGTTGAGTCGTGCTCCACGGCTGTTCTCAGGCCCTAGGCGGGCTCCGGTGCCACCTGCTGAGGAAAGCTGCTGGTGAACCCTGGCACTGGTCCCGCTGGGAGAGCCCTCCAAGCCTGAAGGAGGCCTGTCTGCACCCACGTTTACGAGATGACTGATAGTTATCACTTAGGTCTTGGGTGACCAAACTTGCCAGCGTATTATTAATTTTCTATTAAATTCATCCTGGCAGGACCTGAGACAGTGTGCCAGCCCAAAGCAGGGCCTGGACTGGGGGCTCTTGGAGGCATCGGGCATCTTCAATCTGAAGAGCGTTCTTCCCAGGAAACTCACCCAGGAATCCTGGTCCTGGGGTCCTGTGAGGCGGCTCTGACTCGTGTGGAATCCCCAGCAGACCCCACTGACTGACCCACAGAGGCAAGCTCAGCCAGTTCTCAGGATGCCTGTGGGCACCAGGCACCCGTCTTTCAGCTACCCTGGGCCCTGGGGATGCCTGGCTTCCCTGGCCCTGTTTGGGCACCAGAGTCCTGAAGGCTTCCTCCAGAAACGAGGACTTGGAACCACTGGCCAACGGGCCACTTGGCTTCAGCGATGTCGATGTCGTCCCTGCTCAGGAGTGGGAGGCCTGGCCAGTCCGGAGGAAGGCCTCGAGAGAAGGTGCTGCTGGGGAAGTTGTTTCATCGGTTTCGTCAGCTCAGCCCGTCGCCTCCACTGACGGAGCCGGCTGTGGCGGGGGGTGGGACGGTGTCCTGCCCCAGCCCTTTCTTCCGGTCAGTGTGCTGGGTTCACAGGGTGGGAAGTCCCTGCTGGCCGTGGACTGTCTGCTTCCAATGGTGATTACAAACCCCACTTGGCCAACAAAAGCCGCTCGATGGGGAGGTCACGTACTCCCCCAGCCCGTGACTGGTTGGCCAGACCTGGCCGCTGGACTCCAGGGGGTGGGCGCTGCTCTCCATGGTCTAGACTAAAGCCGTTCTCAAGGCAAACCCAGCCGGCAGCGTCGGCGCCACCGGGGAGTCTGGTGGAGACGCAAACCCTCAGGCCCCTGGGACTCTGAGGCCTGCGGCCCGGCACCCCTCCCCCGACAGGTCCTCCCAATCCCAGAGAGCCTCCCGCAAGGCCAGGGTGGGTCTCATGTGCAGCTGAGCCCACCTCCCTGCCCTCTTCTGCTCCCCTCTCCCTGGGCCTGAAGAAGCCCAGGGCATCACCGGCGCGAGCATCGCTGTCCCAGGGTCAGCCCCCAGGAACAGCGGTGGCTCTCCTCCCCGGCCTCGGATAATCTCCAGACTGGAGCAGAGGCTGTTTTGTGCCCTCTCCTACCTCACACCTTTTAAGTCCTTGGTCTCGTCTTTGCTCCAGAGCCCAAGTTGTCTTCGCTTGTTTAGCTGCTTAGCTCTGTCTGGCCCTTTGGCACCCCATGGATTGGAGCCCATCAGGGTCCTCTGTCCGTGGGATTCTCCAGGCAAGAACACTGGTTGCCATTCCTTTATTCAGGAGAGCTCCTGACCCAGGGATTGGACCCGAGTCTCCTGCTCAGCAGGCAGACTCTTCACCACTGAGCCACCAGGGAAGCCCAGGAGCCTAACAGCAACTCACAAGAACCCAGGGCAAAGTGGCTCATGGAAATTGCCAATATTTAATTCATCTAAAATTCGGCTTTTTCGTTTTTAGTGTCGACCCAGCGCCCAGGCTTGGCTGCCAGGGTGTTACTTCCTCATTTCTCCTTAAAAATTCAGTGCCATCAAAGGAAAAGAACCCGTTCACTGGGTGATTTTGTCATGAATACTGATCTCATACTTGAAAGGAGCTCTCGCCACAGCATTTCAGCCTTGTCTGGGGTGGGGCTGCCCAGTACGGAGGCTGTGTCCGAATGTGCCGGTGGGCGCCTGCCTTACGGCTGCCCTGAGCCAGAAAGAGGTCTGCCTGGGGCCTGCACCCCGAGCGTCGAAGACCGAGGCCGGAAAGGGGGCCACGGGTCTCATTAAAAACAGTTTAGTGCGGAGGACATGCTGGGATGATAATATCCTGCGTTAAATGAAATATGTCATTGAAATCACTTTCACCTGTTTCTTTTTATTTCTGCAGTGTGACTGTGGAAAATTTAATAACGTGTATGTGGCTCACTCTGTTTCTCTTGGACAGCCCGGGCCTGGGAGATGCCGAGAACAGCCAGCTCGGGAGGGAGGGTCTTGCCAGACAGCCGTTCCCAGGCCAAAGAGGCCGGGCGCCTGGGGACTGGGAGAGCCGGCCCTCCCCGTCAGGCTTGGCTTCGTGGGCGTCGGCTCCTTAGGTGGGAACGGGGATTCCTGGGGCAGTTTCCCGGTTCACCGCAGCCGGTGTCCCTGGTGCTGCGTGCGTTGCTGCAAGCAAGGGTGCCTTTTGCTGGCTGGGGTGGCTTTAAACCCGCAGGAAGCACGCCTGGAAGACAGGGTCTGGGAGCCAAGGAGTCTGGGGAAGGGGAGATTGCTGTGGGAGGAAATGCCGCAGTTTCCCACGGGGCGTGGGGTGGGGGTTGTGGGAACACTCGCCAGCCTCCTCTGGCAGGAAGCTCGTCTTCACAGTTTAACTTCACAAGCAGTTAAACTGTTTGCTCCCGCTCTTTCCAGAACAGGGAGGGTGGAGAGCTGGCCGGCCCACTCAGTGTGGATAGCAGGCTGGCCCACTCAGCGTGGATAGCTGGCTGGCCCACTCAGTGTGGATAGCTGGCC
>SJYQ01002690.1:75218-123241 GCA_006410935.1 Redunca redunca
CATCACCTCCACTAGCTTTGTTCGTAGTGATGCTTTCTAAGGCCCACTTGACTTCACATTCCAGGATGTCTGGCTCTAGATTAGGGACCACATCATCACGATTGTCTGGGTCGTGAAGATCTTTTTTGTACAGGTCTTCTGTGTATTCTTCCCACCTCTTCTTAATATCTTCTGCTTCTGTTGAGGTCCATACCATTTCTGTCCTTTATCGAGCCCATCTTTAAAGTAGGAAGTCAAGCAATATGGAGTTACAGGCAAATTTGGCCTTGGAATGCGAAATGAAGCAGGGCAAAGACTAATAGAGTTTTGCCAAGAAAACGCATTGGTCATAGCAAACACCCTCTTCCAACAACACAAGAGAAGACTCTACACATGGACATCACTGAAATCAGATTGATTATATTCTTTGCAGCCAAAGATGGAGAAGCTCTATACAGTCAGCAAAAACAAGACCGGGAGCTGACTGTGGCTCAGATCATGAACTCCTTATTGCCAAATTTAGACTTAAATTGAAGAAAGTTGGGAAAACTGCTAGACCATTCAGGTATGACCTAAATCAAATGCCTTATGATTATACAGTGGAAGTGAGAAATAGATTTAAGCGTCTAGATCTGATAGATAGAGTGCCTGATGAAGGTTCGTGACATTGTACAGGAGACAGGGATCAAGACCATCCTCGTGGAAAAGAAATGCAAAAAAGCAAAATGGCTGTCTGGGGAGGCCTTGCAAATAGCTGTGAAAAGAAGAGAGGCGAAAAGCGAAGGAGAAAAGGAAAGATATAAGCATCTGAATGCAGAGTTCCAAAGAATAGCAAGAAGAGATAAGAAAGCCTTCTTCAGCAATCAATGCAAAGAAATAGAGGAAAACAACAGAATGGGAAAGACTAGAGATCTCTTCAAGAAAATTAGAGATACCAAGGGAACATTTCATCGGACTTCTGGGCCCCACTATTCCGGATCCCGGTGGCTCTCCCAGCTGCGTCTTCTCAGCCCATGGAACAAGCCACGGGGTGGCTTGCTCACCCTCCCCAACAACTCTGAAGGTCAGTAAAACCCTAGTTAATCTCATTCTGCCTATCACTGCCCTGATCAGAGAAACCGACAGCAGAGAAGTCAGGAAAAGATTGTCTGCTAAAGCCCTGCTGCGCTGAAGGCAGAAGGAAGACGGCAGTGCCGGTCAGGTCTCCAAAATGTTGGTGCTACCATCGCTGAGTTCTGGCTATTTCTGCAGCGCGTTGTGCTGCAACGTAGATCGTCTCAGTCACCGCGTCTCCTTCGTGCCCCTAAAATGCTTTGACCGAGGCGGGTGCCTCATTGTCCTCCCGCCAGCTGCAGTACTGACTTCTAGAACCGTGAGGGATCCAGGCAAATGCAGAGAGGTGCGTAGAGAAAAGGAGAAAACTTTACTAAGGTGGGTAAACATCATTTGAATAAATCAAGGGCAGCCTAATTTTTTAGCTTTCCCTCTTGTCTGACACACGAGCTCGAGGCTGTGCCTCTTGTGCACAAGTTAACTGCACAGACGCATTTTAATAGGTGAGATATTTGTTAACTTCAGCTCAATGTGTGGCTGGGTCTCGGTCAGGATTTCTCCTTCTGCTCAGGGGCTATTTACAACCCCACGTCTTCATCCCCAAACACGGGGAGGTTTTGGTCACCTTATTGTCATCGGGTGCTACGATGACCACGTGTGGTCCGACAGCACTCCCGGGACGGTTTCGGTCCTTGGGGGCTTGCTGCGGCCCACCCGAGGCCTGCTCTGTAGAGACTGGCCAGGTGTGTCCTCCACATGAACACACTCGTGTCACGCTGTCGGGAGAGGTCTCCTGCACTGCTCTAGACTTCTGAACCCCAAAACCTGTTTTTCTACTTCCTTTGGCATCACGGAGAGTGTTGGTTTAAAATCTATTTCTGAAATTGGGGATTTAATTATTTCTGCTTTTAAAATTTCCAGCTCTTATTTTATGTATATGAAGCCGCAGTATAAATGCCCACTGATTGGAATGGCATGTTGTCCGGGCGGCGTGACAGTTTACCAAGATGAAACACCCATCTTTTTCTTCGGTAATGTTCTCTACCTTGGTGTCTATTTTGTCTGTGATGGGTATATGGGCCACATGTGTGAGACCACAAAACAAGTCTTAATACACTTAAAAAGCAAATGCCACAAAATGTTTTCTCCAGCCACAGTGAAACATTAGGAACTGAAGGAAACCTGGGAGATCCACAGCTGTGCAGATGTGAAATGGCACACACTTAGACAGCCACGAGTCAGTGAAGAGAGCACGAGGGACTTTCGAAAAAGCTTGGAGAGGAACGGACCTGGAAACAAGGCAGTAAGCCTGTGGGACGGAGCGGGGCGGCGCTCCAGAGGCCCGCCCAGAGGAGGCGTCAGACAGCACGACCGGCCGCCTTAGGGGCAAGAAAAAGAGTAACCTGATCTGAAAGCAAGCAGAAAGAAACAACAAAGTTTAAATCAGAGAAGAGGAACTAGAGAGAGGAAAAGCAAGCCAGAATTAATGAACCTAAACATTGGTTCTTTGAAAAGATAAAGATATTGACAAGCTTTTAGTTAGATTAATCAAGAAATGATAGAGAGACAACTCTAATTACCAAATTCAGGAATAAAAGCAAGGGCATTACTACATATTTACAGAAATAAAAATACTTATATGAGGGGCTTCCCTGGTGGTCCTGTGGTTAAGACTCCAGGCCCTCAGTGCAGGGTGCCTGGCCTGGAGTCCTGGTCAGGGGATAAGGCCCCACATTGAGAACAGTTACGAGCCACGTGCTGCAACTAAGACCTGGCTTAGACAGAAATGTAAGAATACTATGAACGGGTACCCAAATGAAAGGGACGTATCCCTAGAAACACACATAGCACCAAAGCTGGCTCAGGAGAAAGAGTAAATGCTTATCAGTCTGCAATAAATGAGCAATGGAATCAATAAATTAAAAATCTTCCCAATGAATAAGGACGGATCCCTTCACTGTTGAACTTCGTCACACGTTGTGAAGAAGAATGACCACCAGCCATTCTCACACTTTCCCAAAAGTGTTAGCAGGCGGAGCACCACCTAACATCTACAAGGCCATGCCGCCAGACGGAAAACGATAGCTCCATATCCCTTATCAAAACAGATGCAGAAATCCTCAGCAAAACTCCGGCATCCCCAATCCTGCAGCATATTAACAGGATTAAACTCCACGACCAAATGGGATTTATCCCAAGAATATGAGGGTGTTTCAACATCCCAAAATTAAACACTGCGATACAACATATTAATAGAATGAAGAGAGAAAAAGGGTAATCTCTACTGATGCAGAAAGGGCTTTTGAAAAAGCTAACATCTTATCATGGTAAAGAGACTCAGTAAACGAGAAACAGAAGGAAATGTTCTCAGCAAGTTCGAGCATACCTATGAAAAACCCACAACTGACATCGTGTTCAATGGTGAGAGCCTGAAAGGTTACCTCCCAAGACCAAGAACAAGATGAGGAAGGTTGTACTCACTGCTTCTTTTACAATTGTGTTGGAAGTTCTAGCCAGGGCGGGCAGGCAAGAAAAAGAAATAAACAGCACCCGTATTGGGAAGGAAGAACGAAAATATTTCTATTCACAGATTACCTAATATTACAGACAGAAACCCCCAAATAATCCATAAAATGCCCTTAAAGCTAATAAATGAGAGAGTAAAGTTGGAGGACAAAATCAACATACAAAAATCAGTTGTATTTCTGCTCTTTCACAATGGGGAACCTCCCCCCACCAACAAAGGTATAAATAGAATTTTGGGGCTGTTGTGATGGAGAAGACTCTTGAGAGTCCCTTGGGCTGCAAGGAGATCCACCAGTCCATCCTAAAGGAAATCAGTCCTGGATGTTCATTGGAAGGACTGATGCTGAAGCTGAAACTGCAATACTTTGGCCACCTGATGCGAAGAGCCGACTCACTGGTAAAGACCCTGACGCTGGGAAAGATTGAAGGCGGGAGAAGGGGACGACAGAGGATGAGATGGTTGGATGGCATCACCAACTCGATGGACATGAGTTTGAACAAGCTTCGGGAGTTGATGATGGACAGGGAGGCCTGGCGTGCTGTAGTCCATGGGGTCGCAAAGAGTCTGACATGACTGAGTGACTAAACTGAACTAATAAATAATAATAGCATCAAAAAGGATAAAATACCTACTGATAAATTTAACTCAGGAGGTGTGAGACTTGAACACCCTGAACTATGAAGTATCGTCAAGAGAAATTCAAAAAGACCTCAGTAAGGGGGAAGGCTCTCCATGCTCACGGATTGGAAGACTTATTATGGTAAAGATGGCCGTGCTCCCCAACGCAATCAAATGAGTGTCTACCAAGATTCCAGTGGCCTGTGTGTGTGCAGAAATGGAAAAGCTGACCCTAAATTTCGTTTCAAATGTTGAAAACATTCTGGAATGAGACAAGGTCGAGGCTGCCGTACACTGAGAAAGCACTGAAAGCCACTGAACTGTGCAGCTGAAAACGGTGAACCTCATGTTATGTGAACGGCTCGCACAGCAAAGCCCACGCGTAGAAAGACATCAACTGGGATATTATTTAAACAGTGAACAATTAGAAGCAGCGTGAACACCAAACGCTGACGCAGGGCGAGAACCATGTGGGGCAGGCGCTCGGTGTGCATCAAGACGCACAGCGCTTTCAAGGACTATTGTGGGTGGTGTTGCAAAACGTAACAATTATGTTCAGTAAAACAGAAGCAGAGTGCAACACTGCTTATATTCTATAAAAGCAACTTTTAAAACAGTACATACATGAACAAAGACTGGAAAAGAGAGAATAAAATTATTTCTGTGTGGTTATGGGTGATTTTAAAATTTCATTTAAAATTTTCTTTTACTTTCTTTTATGGTAGAAAAAGAGTTGTTGCCACTCACTTAAAAATACTTATTAAAACTTACTTGTGCCATCACAAAATAACAATGCAGAGTTTTACATCTGAGCTAAAAAACAATGAATATTAACAGATAGTCAGTTGCTGTGTCAAAAACGTTTAGCAGATGCATCTCGAACTGATGCTGAAGAGGCCTTGGATTTCCTTGGGATTAACACTTTCAGTGAATTTTGAAATCTTTCATTTTATTGACTATTTTAAAGAGGAAAAAACACTAACTTATTTTATCTTAAAATTTTGAAACTCACCAACATTAGGATAATAAGATGTTATAGAGAGACCAATGTCTTCCTTCCTTCTTTCCTTTTTTTCCCATTATTTTGCTTATTCATTAAATATTTATCACCAACAATATATTAGACAATGTTGAGACAAAGAAAACAAAATGTAAATATTTCCCACAAAAGCTTTTGGTTTAATAAAGAATATAGCACATTCAGCTACCTGGGTCTTTTAAAATAATGTTTCATTCAAATTTCAACACTACAGTAGAGAACATTTGTTTCATATAAGTTCATTGAAGAAAATGGAATTATATTAATGGATTTCTTTTTCTAGTTCAAGATAATCAGACCTTATCCTTAGCCAAAATTCTGCCAATCCTCATTTTAATAAGGTGCCTTTACCATGAAGCTGCCTTGTTCAGTTGAATATGAGTTATTTTGGTGGAAGTGATGAAATCTGCTTTAAAGAGTTAATCAAATCATTACTGAAATTAGGAGAAGAGGAGTTTGTATTGTGTGTTGATTATTAGACCCAATTGCAAGCAGACCCTCTGTCCTCAAAGGCAGACACAGTCCAGCGCGGATGTACCCGAGGAGCAGATCCCAAGTGCCCGTGGCGGGGCTGGCGGCGGCCCGCCTTCCATCTCTTCTCTCCATTTGCTTTACCAAACCCTTTGCTCCTTGACCGGGGTCTTGGCTTTCAGCTGTTGCCAAAGGGATCACACACGGAAGCCCAGGCTGGGGTGACAGAGCCTTGAAGGGGTCGGGTTGACGGCCCAGAGTGGATGACCCGCCAGGCCCCAGAGATGCCTTCTGATGCCTGGCTCCCGCTTTCCTTACTGACACTGAGCAACTGTTCAGATCGAGGGGCATGGTTCATGCACATGTGATGGAGGGTAGAGAAATGTTCGTGCTGCCCTCCCATAGGACAAAACCAAACAAAGAGACATCAGGGAAAGCCAAGGTCTTTGTTATCTTTAAATTGTTACGTTCCTTAGAGATTACAGGCCCTTTCTTAGTTCATAAAACACAGCACACATGTGTATTTAGATTTGGCATCTATCTTCAGCGGGTTTTGTTGGGTGCATTCACGCATGATCAGTCTCTGAGTTGTGTCTGACTCTTTTGACCCCATGGACTGTAGCCCGCCAAGTTCCTCTGTCCATGAGATTCTCCAGGCAAGAGTACCAGAGCAGCTTGCCATTTCCTTCTCCAGGGGAATCTTCCGACCCAGGGATTGATTCCCCATCTCCTGCTTCTCCTGCATTGGCAGATGGATTCTTTACTGATGAATCACCTGGGAGGCCCAGATTTTGTTTGGTTCAGTTCAGTTCAGTTCAGTCGCTCAGTCGTGTCTGACTCTTTGCGACCCCATGAACTGCAGCACGCCAGACCTC
This sequence comes from Redunca redunca, assembly GCA_006410935.1. Lineage (NCBI taxonomy): Eukaryota > Metazoa > Chordata > Mammalia > Artiodactyla > Bovidae > Redunca > Redunca redunca. The sequence continues at coordinate 81,781 of SJYQ01002690.1, forward strand.
CCTGTCCATCACCAACTCCCGGAGTCCACCCAAACCCATGTCCATTGAGTCAGTGATGCTATCAAACCATCTCATCCTCTGTCGTCCCCTTCTCCTCCCACCTTTAATGTTTCCCAGCATCAGGGTCTTTTCAAATGAGTCAGCTCTTCACATCAGGTGGCCAAAGTATTGGAGTTTCAGCTTCAACATCAGTCCTTCCAATGAACACCCAGGACTGATCTCCTTTAGGATGGACTGGTTGGATCTCCTTGGACTCCAAGGGACTCTCAAGAGTCTTCTCCAACACCACAGTTCAAAAGCATCAGTTCTTCTCCACTCAGCTTTCTTTATAGTCCAACTCTCACATCCATACATGACCAATGGAAAAACCAAAGCCTTGACTAGATGGACCTTTGTTGACAAAGTAATATCTCTGCTTTTTAATCTGCTGTCTAGGTTGGTCATAACGTTCTGTCCACAGAGTAAATGTCTTTTAATTTCATGGCTGCAATCACCATCTGCGGTGATGAATCACCCGGGGGGCCCAGATTTTGTTTGGTAGCTTGAAGAGTATATATTCTGTATTCTAATAGCAATTTAAAATTCGTGCAATTTCGATTTAAAATTTGAGATCAGAAAATGTAAGACTAGCTTTTCCCAGTATTTTAGAATATCATACAAAATTAATATGCTATAAATATGTTAGAAAAACAAAGGAAATCAGATTTTCTGTAATTTGTGTTCTTAATAAGATGAAATGGGCAGAGGATACTCTCAACTTAGAAAATAGAGGGAAAGAGTAGAAATCACCCGATTCCCTGAATATCAATTACACACCACACAGACACTCCCTAACAAGCCTTGTCTCCTGCATCATCTTCATTTCTGTTTTCCCTAAGAGCTCTTTTTAAAGTCTAACATCAGGAGCATCACTGTGAAGGCCTTTCCCTCCGGCTTCGGGTGGAATCTTTAATTGAGTTGTTGGGAAAGTCAGTGGCTAGATGTAGCTTCTTCTGCTGAGAGGGCCTGTAGGATTTCCAGCACTGAATTTGGAGGCAGTGATGACAGTAAATCCTCTCGAGTTACACCCCCATCAGGAGCCACAGGACACCCCTCGTGGGTGATAACACCGTTTTTACTTATCGGTCACCTGCAAGTCTCCTCTGATTCACAGTGAACTTTCACAAAATGTTCCTCTTCCATATAGTTTTGCTCCACACCATGGAGATAACTTTTGATAAATTAAAACTCCCCATCCTTGGCAGTTCTCAAAGACTCAGATCAGTTCAGTTCAGTCGCTCAGTTGTGTCCGAGTCTTTGAGACCCCATGGACTGCAGCATGTCCGGCCTCCCTGTCCATCACCAACTCCTGGAGTTTACTCAGATTCATGTCCATCACGTCAGTGATGCCATCCAGCCATCTCATCCTCTGTCATCCCCTTCTCCTCCTGCCCCCAATTCCTCCCAGCATCAGGGTCTTTTCCAGTGAGTCAGTTCTTTGCATCAGGTGGTCAAAGTATTGCAGTTTCAGCTTTAGCATCAGTCCTTCCAATGAACACTTAGGACTGATCACCTCTAGGATGGACTGGTTGGATCTTCTTGCAGTCCAAGGGACTCTCAAGACTATTCTCCAACACCACAGTTCAAAAGCATCAATTCTTCAGCGCTCAGCTTTCTTTATAGTCCAACTCTTATGCTCATATATGAGTACTGGAAAAACTGTAGCTTTGACTAGACGGAGCTTTGTTGGCAAAGTAATGTTTCTGCTTTTTAATATGCTATCTAGGTTGGTCATAACTTTCCTTCCAAGGAGCAAGCGTCTTTTAATTTTATGGCTGCAGTCACCATCTGTACTGATTTTTGGAGACCCCAAAAATAAAGTCAGCCACTGTTTCCTCATCTGTTTGCCATGAAGAGGTGGGACCAGATGCCATGATCTTAGTTTTCTGAATGTTGAGCTTTAAGCCAACTTTTTCACTCCCCTCTTTCACTTTCATCAAGAGGTACGTGGTCATTATCAAAACAAGTCTCCACTCTGTGACCAGCTTGATGAGAGCAGTCAACGTCTAGCTGTCAACAGCGAGATGCCGCTTTGTGCTCTTAATTTCCCCTGCGCTGGCACGGCCTCGTTCTCACGTTCAGTGACTTGGGACGGATTGTGTTTGGAGTTATATACAGGCTCCCCATGTGCAGCCGCTTTGGGTTTTTATTTTGGAACCCCTGCTGCAGCGGGCTGTGCCCCAGGCAGCGTCTCGTTCCCGGCCCCGGAGCAGCAGGAATCAGAGGAGAGAAGTTACCTCCTGTCCCCCTGAGGCACAGTGGTCACCCCCAGCGGGCTTTACCCACAGGTGCCTCGAGGGCTCTGGGAGTGTCTCTGGGGGCTGTGTTAGCAGCGGGCACCGTGGCCGCGTGTGCCTGCCCCCTGTCCTTGGGTGACCCGCCGGCGTCCTTGCCCGAATGGGCAGCATCTGGCTGTCAGCTGCTCTGGCTCCACTGGCCTCAGCCGCCTGCTGCGGTTCAGACCCCGAGACTCCCTCCTACACCACATCCCCCAGTGCTTGGCTGTACCTGTCCTTAGTAAATGTCCTTCCTTGAAAAGATATTATTACAGAAAAAAAAATTGACCAACTTACATGACTAGAATGAAGGCGTAATCTGAATGTTTTAATATAATAGTTTTTTAAAATAGACTCATTGCTTCAAACTCTTCTCATACAGCATTGCTGCTCCGGGTTGAGGTACCTCCCTCCCCACCCTTGATGAGAGAGGCTTGGCTGCACCTGTGAGGATTTATAACAATGGCGCAGCCCACTGTGAATACCGCACACCAGCCCTCAAATCTTCCTCCTGGAGAAGCAGCTTGGCTGGTCTGAGTGCTAGACCGTCACAGTGACTTGGGTGATGACACATATACAGGCTACAAGGAGCTCATCTTTACCACTTTGACAGGACCTTCACTTTCTGTTCTGGGTGGAGGTTGATTTGGGGTAGGCCAGGGATAGAACTGGCCGCCAGCGTGTTTCTCCAGAGCCCGCCCCTCTGGTTCTGAGCTGCTAGGGCTCGTATTCGAGAGAATTTTGTCCTCTACCCCGGGATGGTGATTCTGAGAAGAGAACAAATGAGGTGAATTTGTGATTGCCCTGGTCCCCTGACTAGTTTTCAGACTGCAGGGCTGGGACGGGCTGAACTGTGTTTTCCCCAAATTTTTGTGTTGAAACCCTATCTCATAGGAAAAAATGACGGAGAAGATGTCTGGACTCTTTCCAAATACTTGGAAATCAAATAGCACACTCCTAGCTGGTCCATGAGTTAAATAAGAAATCAAGAGAGAAATCAGAAAGTATAAGAATGTAAGCAAAACAGCAAAATATCACCATTTCAAGGTGAATCTGAGGCAGCGCTTGCAGGGAGTTTTATAAACCAAATTTCTATTATTAGAAAAGAAGAAGAGTCTCGAGTCACTTAGGTCAGGTTCTGCCTTAGCAAATTCGAAAGACAAGAGAAGATGAAACTCAGTGTAAGGGAAGAAAGGAAATAATAAGCATCAGGCAGGAATCAACAAATCAGAAAATTTAGAAAACACTGAACAAAAGCCATAGAACCTAAAACTGGTTCTTTGGAAAACAGATACAATTAATAAACCTCAAGTCAAACTAGGGGGAAAAAAGAAAGCACAAATTACCAATGTCACTACATGCCACTACAGTTACGGATACTGAGAGTATAATAATTATTATAGGCATTATAATAACTATAATTATTATAACTTGAATAAATTTTGTGCCAACAAATTTAAAAACTTAGATAAAATGGACTATACCTTGGAAGACAGAAACTACCAAAACTCATAGAGGAAAAATAGATAGTCTGACTAGCCCTATATATGTGGAGATATATATATATCTCCAATACATTGAATATACAGTTAAAAATCTTCCCACAAAGAAGACTCCAGGCCCGCTTGGCTTCTCCGCTGAATACACAAACGTTTTGTGCACCTACACGAACACTGTGCTTACTGATGAAATTCTGAGTGTGTCTGCATTAGGAGCAAGAAGAGACGGATACACCCCTTTCGACCACGTCTCATCAACACTGTGTTGAGAGTTCCAGCCAGGGCGCAGTTATGCAAGAGAACTGATAAAACACAGACTGGAAAAAAAGTAAAGCTGTCTTAATTTGCAGACACACACTTATTTATGTAGAAAATTCCATGAAATCTATAAAGCAGCTACTAGAAATAATATGTGAGTTTAGCAAAGTCGCAGAATATAGGATCAGTGTAGAAAAACCTACTGTCTTTAAACACTGATAACATTGGAGATAAAAGTGAAAAAATTCCAATCACAGTATCATAAAAATATGAAGCACTTAGGGATAAACCTGACCAAAAGTACAAGACCTATACACTGAAAATTTCATACTTTGGATGAGCAACTAAAATAGACCCAATTAAATGGAGATATTTACATAGAAGTTGATCGGGAGACTAATTCTGATTGACATGTCAGTCCACCCCAGATTTATACATGGATTCTGTGAAACACCAACCAACATTTTAGCAGTACTCCTTTTTTTTGCAGAAATTGACAATCTAATTGTAAAATTCATGCGCATGTATAAAATAAGGATAGGCAAATTACTTTGAAATAGAACGAATTTGGAAATTTTTCACTGTCTGATCTCAGGACATTCTGTATTATTTTTAGGATTTACTCCTTAGACAAACAAGGCAATAGAACTGGATAGGGAATCCAGAAATAGAGCCATGTATATACTGATTGATTTTTGATAAATCTACAAAAGCAATTCAGTGGAGAAAAGACAGTTTTCCTACCCTTCTAGAACAACCAGTGATCTGTATGTAAAAAATGAACCTGACTTATTCTTTGCACCATGTACAAAATATACTCGAAATGGATTATCAGTTCAGTTCAGTCACTCAGTCATGTCCTACTCTTGAAACGGATTATGACATAAATAAAGTGAAGACTATTGAGCTTCTAGAAAAAAACACAGGATGAAATCTTTGGGACTTTGGGTTAGACAAATATTTCTCAGATGTAACGTCAAGACCATGATCTAAAAAAGGATCATCAAAATTTAGCTCATCAAAACCAGTAGCTTCTCTATAAAGAAGAGAGTGAAGAGACAGGCCAGACCCTGGGAAAAATACTTGCAAATCACATATCTGATATGGCCTTGTATTCTGAGTACATAAAGAGCTCTGAAAAGTCAGCAGTAGGAAAACAAGCAATCCAGCAGAAAATGGGCACAGGCTGGGAGCCAGGGGTCTGTCTTGGCTTCAGGAAGCCCCGAGGCGGAGGAGTGGAGAGACTCCAGCATCTCCGTTCGAGGGGGGTCCCGGCCAGAGTGCACGGAGCTGCCCACCCTGGCCACTGGGCTCCCGGGCCCCCCGCGCCTGGCTCAGGGATGTCTCCTCTCCCCTCCCTGGATGGCCTCGCTCCCTGTTTTCAGCCGAGCAGCGCAGGTTTCCTGGTGGGCGATCAAGTCTCTCCATATGATGAGCTTCCGCTCCGCTCTCTCAGTACCTTTCTTCCAGTTGGCTCCCTGTTCCTTCCTCATTTGTTGGTGGGGCCAGCTTTCTGAGGACAGGATGAGTGTACGAGGAGGTCCCGGCCATCCAGGCTCAAGTCTGCACGTATAAATCACACCTGCCCTCAGTACCGTCCTCATCTGTCTGTCGCACAAAGTCCATCCTGACCCTTTCCCAGGCTGCTCAGGATGGAGCTGAGTGGACTCTGTGGGCACCCCGACTTGCTCTTTCTTTCCGTTAGAGTGCTTTTATCCCATGTATTGTTAGGACCATAAAGAGGCGATCCTTTATCTGCCCCAAAGATAAAGTGACGTTTCTGCAGGACAGATCTGACCGGGAATTTTAACTCTATGAGTCTCATTATGTTCTTGGAGCCCTCACTCCTGGGACCAAGAACTGTAAACCATCTCACAATCTGCCTCTCTGTTTCTCCCGAGTCAGAGTCTCTCCATCCACGGGTTCTAATTCACCGGCACAGTTTGTTCCAAGTTATCGATATCCTTCTTGCTTCTGATGTCAGCATGTGTCTGTATGTTCGTGAGAACAAATGTCAGTGGAAATTCATTGAGGCTACCTTTGCAACTCCCTACATGCTCTGCTTTGTAAATGCCCCTTGAGTGTTTGAAAATAAATTCTATGGTCCGTTAGGAAATTTATCTTTTGTGTGTATTAGGCCCAGCTGACCTGTTGCGCATTCAGGTCCTCCTTTTACGGCACACTTTACTCTCTGTCAGCTTTGAGAGGTGTGGTCATGCTTCCTCTGATTTCTGTGAATCGGTCCATTTATCCCTGTATTTATGACAATTTTGTGGTGTTATCCTGAAGCTCTGTTCTTAAGGGAATACAAATTCATGGCTATATTCCTTAAGAATTACGCCTTTTATTGTTATAAAGCGTCCATCTTTCCCGCTTTATGCTTCAATCTAATTTCACTTTGATACTGACAGTGGCCCCCCTACTCTTCTTTCCTGTGTTTGCCTCCTTTATTTTCCCCCGTGTTTTTATGTTACATTTTTCTCTTATCATTTAATTTCTTATAAAACACACATAAGTGAATTTTATTTTTAAATGAAATCTAGGAAATTGTTAGACTTTCTAGAACCCCCTCCCTGGTCAGCACAGCACCCTCCTCCAAAGGGCCATAAACTCTTTGTGTCTCCAGCTGGAGGGAAGTTAAACAGTGCCCTTTCTGCCAAGCTCCAAGGTCTTGGACAAGCAAATAATTTCCTAACGTTAAAGAAACGTTTTATGTGTTTTGAACATCAGTTCTCCTCGTTTAAATGACGGCAGTAAGCTGGTTTATTGCTGTGGCGCCGCAGTAAGTAGGCGCCCAGAGGTGAGGCGTCACGCTAATCGTCCGTGTTGTCTGCGGTGCCGGGGCCTGCTCAGCTTCAGCACGTGGGTTAATGACTCCGCTGTAAATAAGTGGGAAGTGTTTAGGGTGGTATTAATTGAAATGCATTCATGTAATTACAAACCCTCGTGTCAGGCTGAAGGCCTCTAATGCCCACTCTCTCCCGGAGCGACTTGTGACACAGCTGTCGGAAGCCTGCGCGCTCTCCTCCTTGATTCTCACGCGTCTTCCCACAGGGCGGCCGTCCCCTCCTTGGTGGCTCCGAGGTCGCTCATCCAGGCTGCCAGCAGGAACCGGACGCAGGGACACGGCCGGCGCGGGTGGTGGAGAGCGTGGTCCCTGTGATGGGGGAGGCTCACCGCGGTTCCCAGGCAGCAGGACAGTCCATTCTCTGCCAGTTCCGTTAGGCCAGCGCGTGGGATGAAGCTTTGACTGGAAACCACCGTCCAGCTTTCCCGGACGAGCTCCCACCAGCCACCCTTGACACACTGGCCGTCAGCGTCTGGGGGGTGGGGAGGAGGACACGGTGGCCCAGTGGACAGATGGCTTGCCACAGCTGAGGCACACGTGTGCACACGCAGACGCACGTGTGAGCATCCCTCCAGTCCTGGGAAGGCACTGGTGTGCGCTCATCCCCAGGCCCACGTGGGGAGGTGGTCCGGCTGGCTCAGTTGATGTGGCCGGGAGCTGGGGCCAGGAGCCTCGCCCCTGTGGCCCCAGTGAGTGCCCCCGAGTCCCCTTGAAAGGCCTGCAGGCTGCCTCCCAGTAACCCTGCCACACGACCAGCTGCGGGGAGGTGCCTGCGGGGAGGTGCCCAGAAGTGGACACCCCCTCCTGGAGGCCACCTGCTCTCTTTGCACAAAGGCGCAGGAGGCGGGGAGACCCTGCTGGGACTGGAGGGCAGGGCGCTGTGTAAAGGACACCCCTCGCCAGGCACGAGTTACAGCCTTTCAGAAAGGAACAGTGACGCACGCGGGCAGCTGTGCCGGGGTGGTTGCTCCAGCCTCGCCCTGCCGTGTCCGACAGTCCTTCAGCCTCGGGGCAGGGGAGGGCTTGGCTGCAGCCCCCGCTCCAGAGCCGTGTCTGTGAGCACCCCGCGTGTTCTGGGCCACCCTTTGGCCTGACGGTGTGTCTTCTGGGGAGGCCATCTGTGCTGGCTGCGGAGAGGGGGCGATGCACTGCGGGGCCGTGTCCACCAGACCCGGGGCAGATGGATGGGTGGGCCACATCTCCCCACTCTGGGGGGAATGGGGGGGGCAGTGTTTGATTTTCAGGGAAAGAAATTCCACAGGGGAAGGAGTAGGGCTTTGGTAGTCGACAATATCAGTTCTAAAAATGCAATTTCCGGATTAATAACAAAGACTCTGCTCACGTTCCCTGGCTCCTGGAGGACGCGCTCTGACCGCAGAGCATATTGTGCCCCGCGGCGCCGGGCCATCACGACTTCACAGTCCTCCCCTTTCTGATGGGAGACGGCTATTAAAACGGGTCACGGCTTGTCCCAGCCCACCCCCCCCACCGCCCCCGGAAATGAGAAATGCACCCCAGTAGATCAGCCTCTGGTTAAATATTAAAGCTTGTAGCTTTAATATTTGTGTGTCTGTGTGTTGCATTACAGTAGAGAAAAACTCACAAGAAAGAGAGTTTCTTTCTGAACCCTCCACTCTCTAAGCTGTGTTGACCTATTTTGTCCTACTTAGGGTTTTTTACATCAAGGACCCACTTAGACAAAAAACAATATGTATCAATCACACGCATACAAACATACACAAAAGGTACCTGTGTGTGTAGAAACACGTGCAGATACATACGCGAGCATGCTACCACACGAATGCGAAAGTACTCATTGAGACGCTAGACGTCATTTACAGCTTCGGAATCTGTTTCCCTGTTTGTATCTCATCCGTCTACTTTGGAGAAAAATAAGAAGTGAGAGGTGGGCTTGTGATTAAGACAGAGCTCATCACTCCTCTGGCCAAGAAGTTAAAGTTCTCCTTCAGGAAAAAGTCCTGCTCCAAAGGGAAATGAGAAATAGGAGTCAGAGGGGGAAGTGAAGGTGAGAGAAACCCACAGCCATCCACTGCTCCAGCCCATCCACACCAAAGCCCCGTGCGGGTGGGGAAAGAGGGGAGCACATTGTCCGTTAGGGTTAAATAGTTCACAGTCTGCAAAGCGAGGCTGAGGAAAACAGGGGCCAGGCCATTAGAGGGACCGAGAGTCTGTAGCTTAACTGGGAGAATTCTTGAAATCTGAAAACGAAGGGAACCATTTTCAGACTGTTGAAACCACCGTCACACTGAGGGGATGAAGGAGCCCCTGCGTGTAACAAGGACGAGATGCCTGGTCCTGTTCACCCTGAGCACGTCGGCTGTTACCGTGAACAAGGCAGGCGTTTGGGCCCATGTCCCGTTGCCTCCTGGCTCTCAGCCACGTAGAGCTCACAGACGGATGGACACCATTTTCTCTGAAAGCTCCTGGACCGGGAACTGAACCTCAGGCTCTAACAGGAGGTGTCGGATCTAGAGTTTTCTGTTTGCTCAGAAGCTGGTCTTGGTGCTCAGCTGAGCCGTCCGCCAGCCTGATGCTCTGCGTGGGGGTCGATGAGTCTGCGCAGGCCCCTCGTAGCGGCCACTGCAGCCTCGGTTCCAGCCTCCGAGCGGCTGTCCGAGAGCCTCCAGGCGAGAGGCGGCGGTGCGTAGACGGCCAGCGACTCTGTCACCACGTCTGGGGTCTGCCCACCTCCGCTGGCGGAAGTGTGCGCGCCCGCTTTCTCTCCGAGAGCGGTGGGGCCTGGACCCTCCCTCCCTCCTGCTGTCATCAGCTCGCTAAGCTGCAGAGGGGCAAGGCGAAACCCGTGGGCGATTCTGCGCGCGTGGCTGACGCCACTCGTGACGGTGTGAGGGTCACGGAGAAGGTCGGGGCAGTGGCCATACATGGTGACTGCTGGTGGGCATCAGCAACGGCTGCATGTGAAGGTCAAGGGTCACTGTCAAGGGCAATTATTGTGGGTGACCACTGTCGCTGGGGGTCATGCATGATGGCGACAGGGCTCGCGGCAGAGGCCACCAGGATGCTCTCAGGGAGAATGAACTACCTGGGGAAACAATGCGGTTGTCTGGATCGCAGGCTGTTCTCGGGCCCGTCCATGAGCGGTCGCTGCGCAACAGGTTAAATTGTGCAGGAGCACGTGTGAAGCCGACGGGCTTGAAAGAAACCACGGGTAACTGTGGCGTGAAGGTGTTCCCCTGCAAAGAGCAGAGGACAGTTCAAGTAACCAGGAGTTCGGCCCAGAAACAAAACCGGACAAACTGGACAAGGGGTTGAAAGTCTGTTGCGTGTATTTTGTGTTTTCTGTGGTGAAACTCAGGGAGACGGACCTGGAGGTTCGTTCTGGCAGGAAGTTCAAGGAAGGGCAAAATCTGTCGCGCTCCTGACGGGAGTAGCGGCGGCTAGCGGTAGAGACAGGCAGAGAACGCTAGGGAGGCCGAGGCACAGGCGGCTGGCCCCGGGGGGAGGCGGCCTCCTGCAGAGAGGAGGCAGGATACGGGACTGCCTCTGCCCTTCCACCTCGGCAGGGTGGCTCCACCCAGAGACACACATTTCTTACGACAAACGAGAAGCAATGAAAATAAAGTCAGGGTCCCTGAATGCAAACCTGTCTTAAGGTGTGAATCCAGAGCTCCTGTTTTCTTTGCAAGTACAGAATCTGGTGATTACTCGGAGGCTCACAGAGGCTGTTTCCACCCGGGTGCCCTCCTGTAAAGACCTTAAAACTGGCCCGCTGACCACTCGCATTTTAACAGTTTGAGGTTTGCTGGTGACAGATGGAATCTGAGGACAAAATGGAAGAGCATTTTCCGTGGCTTCTGAGGTGTATGTGATCTGTATTTTCCCCTCCGAATTCCAGGCCCTGTAAACGTGTCAACTTAAAATGGGGACTTCCTGAGTTACGTTGTGCAAACCTTTTCTTTGCTTCCTGAGGTTCGTCCTTCCGTAGTTTTCCAGGACAGCAAAACAGATGAGTAGGTTCTGCTGAAACTTTCCGAACAAATTCACCTTTGTGTCGCGGTAACGGTGGAGAATGCCCATCTCCAGTCCATGCTTTGGGAAAGACGTAGCACCATGGAGGCATCGACGGCCCCGGATCACGGAAGCTCCCGTCCTGCACCCCCAACGTGATGCGCTGATGTGTGGGACCTGCAGCTAATTTCACAGCTGGTGTGTTTGCTGCTGACCTGAAACCAAAGTGGAGGAATAAACAAAAGTGGGCAAAGAACTTCCAAGGGGTTCCGACAAAATGAAGTGCATGAATCTTGAGATGAAACCCGCTGGACTGGAAACTAGACACATTCTGTAAGATTGCGAGCTGAAAAGTTGAATCCGGAAGGGCAGAAATAAAATTAAACAGATCAATAGCAGAATAGGCATTTCTTTAAAGCGACATTTCTAAGTTACACTTGGCTTTCTCCAGTGATCATTCTATTTGTTTCAGATGATGCCGAGGTGGGTTTAAGCTCCAGGGTTGATGCCAGCAGAAGAGGGCATTTTTCCATCTGTTCATTTCACACACGCACGTCTTGACCTGCGTTTCCTGGGTTGGGAGGAGGAGTCGACTTCTAGTTCCGGCTATCCATTTTCCCCCCTTTTTCTAGAGTGAAAAGGAGAGCAAGCTCAGTCTAATGGCTGATGACTGGGGGTGAAACTACGGGACCGTCCCAGGGACGGAACGCCCACCCCCTGTCCCCTGCCTCTTGTTTGTAAAACAAGCTCTAGCCTTCAAGTCCTTCCCTAAATGCCAATGAGCCAATTTAACCAGAACAGTGAGGCAATGCAGAAGGAAAGGTAAAGAAGCAAGCAAGACAGTGATAGCTCAGCCTCAAAGCCAAGTCCAGGACTGTAGCTCCCCTCACGGGCTGGAGGTCACGTCCTGAGCCCTGGCCTGGAGCCCCCGCCAGGTAAAACCGGGTCACCGCATGCAGCCCGTCGGCGGTAGACCCCAGCCTGGTGGGAACCAGAAGGTTTGTGATCGCGATTCCTGGAACATCGCCCTGTTACCTCGCTTCAGCCAATCGGGATGGTATGTAAGCCGACAGGTACCCTGGACCACCCCCATGAGGACCCCCTCCCGCCCTTTGAACCCCTTCCCTGAGGCTGGGGGTCAGGCCTTCAGGCCCCTTGCTGGGCCCCAGGCTGGGGTCTCCCGTGTGACAGCTTCCCTGCGCCTCTGTCTGCTGTCATACAGACGCTCCGCTTCTCTGGGGCGAGTGGACGCAGGCTTGGTTCACAGACGGGCTCAGTGTCCGTGGCAGCAGGGGGCCGGCTGCGTGACAGGGGCCTGTCGTTTGCGCCCTGCTCACTTGGTGTCCTGGGTGGGGGTACCCTCTGGCCCCTCTCACCCCTGGGATCTAAGCCCCCCACACCCAGCCCACACAACTCAGCTTCCCCAGGCCCCATCCTGCCAGGACCGTGACCCGGGGACGCAGCGTCCGGCTGGAGGTGGGAGGTCCGCTGGAGGCGTGAGCTGTGTCCCGAGCACGCAGAGGCGGGGGCGGGCCCCCGGTCCCTGCTCACCCTGAGCGGTCCTGGGCACCCAGCCAGACTCCCCCTGGGTGTGGCTTCCGGCAGAGCCCGCGGGTGAACGGGTCTGGCCCGGGAACCCAGGGGTGCATCACCCGGATGCCCCTCCCGTGGGGCAGGCTCGCGAGAGGCCAGGGTGGGGTGCAGGGCAGAGGGTGAGGAATCGCAGACCCCCTCACCTCGGCCCAGCCTCACCAGGTGAACGGCTGGAAACGCCTCGCGGACCGGGGTGGCCTCTTTACGGAGGAGGAAGGAGACCCCTTGGTTATGACTGGGAGAGAAAACACAGGAGTGAGGGAGGGAAATGAAAACCCACCCCAAAAAGAAGAGTTGGGAAGGGGAGTCGGGACAGGGAGAGAGAGGTGCGGGGCCCAGGAGGTGGCCCAGCAGAGGAGGGGAGACGGGGCAGGCTGGCTCCTCGCTGCAGGAGGCACAGGGTCCACCTAGGGCTCCTCTGGAGGCTGTAAGGGGTCCTGGTCCTGGGGTGCAGTCTGGACACCGTGGCCGGAGATCTCTGCCTGCAGCCGCAGCTGCTCAGATCCTGCGAGGCTTCAGCTCCTGAGGTCACACCGTCCCCCCGGGGCAGGACCAGACCAGGGCTGCCCCGGCTCTGAGAGCAGCAGGAGAGCGAGCTGGACCTGGTGTTCCCCGGGGGGAGGGGACCCCGCTTCCCCAGGGGGAGGTGGAGCCTGCACCCTTCCCCCAAGCCTCAGAAGGTGGGGAGCAGCCCACACGGAAGAAGGGGCTCACACTCTGGCCAAAATCAGTGACAGAGGCAGGCGTGGCGCAGGGGGCAGGGGCGTGAAACCTGTGCGAGTCCACTCCGAGGAGGTGAGGGAGGCACGGGCATGGTTTTCGAGACAGTGAAGGAAACCGACGCCGGCGATGTGTGCTGAGTGCACGTAAACCAACAGTGACGTCCCCCCAGAGATGACAAGCACATCAGAGAGTCCCGCGGGAGCCCCGGGCGCACTTCAGGACCCGCGCGGCCNGCTGGGGCTGCTCAGAGGAGGCCGTGGGGTTCCCCCTGTTGCCCACTGCCGTCTCCCCTCCCCTGGATGGAGTGGAGGGCTGCTCAGAGGAGGCCGTGAGGCCTGGCGGGGGAGTGGAGAGCAGGGATGCTGTGACAGGTGCGGAAGCGGGGCATCTAAAATTGGACACGGGGCAGAGTTGGCATCTGTCCAGTGGCCTCCATCCATCCAGCAGCAGCTTCCAGTGCCAACAGCCCTCGGGGGCCGCGCTCTGGGATGTCTCAGGCAGGACCCGGGCACTCAGGCCCTAGCCCGCCCGCCTGCTTCTGGCACCTGTTTCTGGCTGACTGTGAGGAAGGTCAAGTGCCTGCCTGCCCCGGCTGTCAGTGAGGATGAGAGGGTCTGGTGTGAACTCACTCCCGGGCTTGGACGGGAGGCTGCCCACGGACTCTGCACAACCGCGAGCATCCTGGGCTCCATCCTGCCTCCCAGGTCCTGCTCAGAAGCTGCTAGTGGGGGCACGAACGGGACCCACACGGGCAGTGCGGACCCTGCGGTGTTCAGCCTGCACCCTCCTGGCGTCTCCTGGATGGGAGGTCACTGAACACGCTTCACAAGTCTGCCACACGCCTCTCTCCCCTCCAGCCCTGTCCCCGTAACCCGTCTGCACCTGTGGGTGGAGCGGCTTTTGGGAAGAAGGACAAAGAGGGAATCTTCTCTGCAGGAATGACTTTGGACCTTTAAGATCCTAGTGAAAACATCACACAAAAGTGCTTCTCACAGATGTCAGAATACGGGCTGAACACTGTGGATTCCGTTGCCTTTAAAAGGGTGCTTTCTCGCCTTGAAAGCTCTTCGACTCTCAGCAATGAGTGAATGGACTTCAGGAGACCCCTGAAGAAACTCCTTCAAGGCTGAGAGCTGTGAGAACTGCAGACATGCCTGTCCTGGGTTCCTGAGAACTGACCACCCACGGCCACCAGGAATCACACGACTGCTACCCACTGTCTCAGGGGTGATCCCCGCGAACACACCTACTTCACTGTTTACGGAGCGAATTATCTTCCTCCGCGGCCAGCAGCGCGCTTGCCACAGAAGCCAGCCCTTGGTCTTCCTGCTTTTCTCTGGGGCTGGGGGCTGAGGGAGACGGTGGACTGGAGATCCTCAGGGCCACGTCTGCTCCAGGCTCTCTGGTCCCTTCAGACCTCGGGCTGCGCCTCTGCTGGACAGCTCGCAGCTCAGTGCCTGGTGGGTCAGCCTCTGTGTGTCCTGGGATACCTCCCCACGCCCTCACTGCCTGCCAAGCATCAGGGACAATGAAAACCCAAGGCTTAAGGGACTCAGGGGTCGCCTCAGAGAGCTTGTTGGGAGCTTGTTGTCATTTGGCAGAAGATGCGGCGGTGTTTGCTTTTTTGCTTTTGGCTTTCGGGTTCAGTTCAGTTCAGTCGCTCAGTCGTGTCCGCCTCTTTGTGACCCCATGGGCTGCAGCATGCCGGGCCTCCCTGTCCATCACCAACTCCCAGAGTTTACCCAAACTCATGTCCATCGAATCGGTGATGCCATCCAACCATCTCATCCTCTGTCATCCCCTTCTCCTCCAGTCTTCAATCTTTCCCAGCATCAGGGTCTTTTCAAATGAGTAGGCTCTTCACATCAGGTGGCCAAAGTATTGGAGCTTCAGCTTCAATATCAGTCCTTCCAATGAATAGTCAGGACTGATTTATTTCCTTTAGGATGGACTGGTTGGATCTCCTTGCAGTCCAAGGGACTCTCAAGAGTCTTCTCCAAAACCGCAGTTCAAATGCATCAATTCTTTGGTGCTCAGCTTTCTTTATGGTCCAACGCTCACATTCATACATGACTATTGGAAAAACCATAGCTTTAACTAGATGGACCTTTAGGCAAAGTAATGTCTCTGCCTTTTCAATATGCAGTCTAGGTTGGTCATAGCTTTTCTTTCAAGGAGCAGGCATCTTTTAATTTCATGGCTGCAATCACCATCTGCAGTGATTTTGGAGCCCAAGAAAATAAAATGTCACTATTTCCATTCTTTCCCCATCTATTTGCCACAAAGTGATGGGACCAGATGCCATGATCCTGATTTTTTGGATGTTGAGTTTTAAGCCAGCTTTTTCACTCTCCTCTTTCACTTTCATCAAGAGCCTTTTGAGTTCCTCTTCACTTTCTGCCATAAGGGTGGTGTCACCTGCATATCTGAGGTTATTGATATTTCTCCCGCCAGTCTTGATTCCATCTTGTGCTTCATCCACCCAGCATTTCTGATGGTGTACTCTGTATGTAAGTTAAATAAGCATGGTGACAATATACAGCCTTGACATACTCCTTTCCCATTTTGGAACCAGTCTGTTGTTCCATGTCTGGTTCTAATGTTGCTTCTTGACCTACATTCAGATTTTTCAGGAGGCAGGTAAGGTGGTCTGGTATTCCCATCTCTTGAAGAATTTTCCACAGTTTGTTGTGATCCACACAGTCAAAGGCTTTGGAGTAATCAATAAAGCAGAAGTAGATTTTTTTTTTCTGGAATTCTCTTGCTTTTTCTATGATCCAGTGGATGTTGGCAATTTGATCTCTGGTTCCTGTACCTTTTCTATATCCAGCTTGAACATCTGGAAGTTCACGGTTCACGTATTGCTGAAGCCTGGCTTTTGAGCATTACTTTACTAGCGTGTGAGATGAGTGCAATTGGGCGGTAGTTTGAACATTCTTTGGCATTGCCTTTCTTTGAGATTGGAATGAAAACTGACCTTTTCCAGTCCCGTGGCCACTGCGGAGTTTTCCAAACTTGCTGGATCATTGAATGCAGCACTTTCACAGCATCATCTTTTAGGATTTGAAAGAGCTCAACTGGAATTCCATCACCTCCACTAGCTTTGTTCATAGTAAAGCTTCCTAAGCACCACTTGACTACACATTCCAGGATGTCTTGCTCTAGGTGAGGTAAGAAAGTAGAGAAAATCACTAGGCCATTCAGGTATGACCTAAATCAATCCCTTGCGATTATACAGTGGAAGTGACAAATAGATTCAAGGGATTAGACCTAATAGGCCAAGTGCCTGAAAAACAGGAACGGAGGTTTGTGACATTGTACAGGAGGCAGTGATCAAGACCATCCCCAAGAAAAAGAGAAGCAAAAAGGTAAAGTGGCTGTCTGAGGAGACCTTAGAAATGGCTGAGAGAAGAAGAGAAGCTTTCCAGGGGGACGCTCGTTCCCAGACAGACGTCCATGGGGCTGACGGAACACCAGAGGCACTCTCTGGGAGCCCAGGCTGTCCTGTGCCATCATTAGGAGGCACTTGGTTCTCTCCAGGCTGCTCCCAGGGCGCCTGCTGTGTGCGTGATCGTGGCGCGAGCCGCAGACGAGTGCCAGGACGCTGCGGTCCTGAGGGCAGAGCTGAGGGAGCCCTCACCCCGTCTTCACAAGGGAGAGAAGAGGTGCCGCGTGTGTGCTCGCCCAGAAGGAGCGGCGCTCTCGTGAGCTGTGACCTGGCTCGGCAGGTAACTGGGGGCAGATGTTAAGGTGAGTAGCTTCCCCAGATGAAGCTACTATGAAACCATCTGCCAGAATTTCTGGTTTGCAAAGGCGCCTTGCGTTCACTCCCCTCCTGGGAGACGAGTTTTCTCAGACCCAAGTCTGTCGTTGGCATTGAGCCGCTGACATGCCCGACTCCTTGCGACCCCGTGAACCGCAGCGCGCCAGGCCTCCCCGCCCAGCACCAACTCCCAGAGCTCGCTCAGACTCACGCCCATCAAGTCAGCGATGCCATCCAGCCATCTCATCCTCGGTCATCCCCTTCTCCTCTCACCTTCAATCTTTCCCCGCGCCGGGGTCTTTTCCAATGAGTCAACTCTTCGCATCAGGTGGCCAAAGTTTTGGAGCTTCAGCTTCCATATCAGTCCTTCCAACGAATATTCAGGGTTGATTTTCTCTAGTACTGACTGATTTGATTCAAAGTACTGACTCCAGCTCCCAGGGCCAGATCGGAGCTGTCTGTACCTCAAGCAAATCTGCCAGTGCGCACACACGCACACTTGACCACGAAGCACGCGGTCCCTGCAGGAGAGGCGAGGGCAAAAGCTGGGGGAGAAAGCCCGAAGCCCACGAGCCGGGAGGGCCGCCTGTGCGCTGAGCGGCGTGGCTCGGAGGGCGGGCCTCTGCCTCTTTGGGGTGACGGTGCTGGGCGAGGGGCGCAGGGGCGCACGCCTCACGGGCCTGCCCCCGTCCCTCCCCCTTCCCCATGCCCCACGGTTCTCCTGCTCTCCTGATGCAGTTGCCACCGATTCTGATTGTTCCAGAGTTAACACTTTGTCTCTGGACTCAAAACATTCACGGTGTTTATCATTTTACTGAGTCTAAAATAAGGCAAACACATCTTAGAGCATTTTCAAAATAGAGAAAGTTCAACAAAGACCGCTGTATTGAATTACAGCCTCCCCGCCCCACCGTGGGTGCAGTTAACGTGTGTTGTCTATATTGCAGCCTTTTCTGTTCCTGGGCGCGAGTCCATTGTACGCCAACATCGGCGGCTCTATGGCGGGGCTGATGGTGCCCTCCTCCACTAGGACTTACCCCAGGTCTGCTGCTGCCAGAGCCCCTGTCCCCACGGCAGGCCACGGCTGGCCCGCGCCTCCGCAGGAGACACTGGAACGGCCACAGGCTCAGTCTCTGGGGGGGTCGCTGCTCCTTCCCTGGGTCCTCCGAGCGCCTCTGGGGGGTATGAGGCTTGATTTTACACGCGATTGCATGCCTCCTCCCGTCTTGTTGCAGCTTCTCCTTTGCCCTGAGATGTGAAGTGTCTTTTTGTGGCGGGTTCCAGCATTCTCCTGTTGACGGCTGTGGGGCAGCGAGCTGTGATTCTGGTGTTTCCGCAGGAGAAGACGAGCATGCGTTCTTCTCCTCCAGCGTCTTGCAGTTAGCAAAATGCATGGTTAACGCATCAGTCCCTCTGTGAGCCAGTCTCGTAGTTAGGCCCAAGAGTTTACACATTTTTGCTGCTGTTTATGGCACACCTGTGGCCTTCCCTGAGACTAATCTTTGCCCACATTGTCAGCGTTTCACGTCACGTTGTCATGCCTCGGTGAGGCTGTGTGTACAAGCCATCAAGGGTACCGGTGGCTCGTGTGGGCTTCCGTGCACTCAGTCACTTCAGTCATGTCTGACTCTTTGAGACTCGATGGACCGTAGCCCACCAGGCTTCTCTGTCCATGGAATTCCATAGGCAAGAATACTGGAGTGGATTGTCATGCCCTCCTCCAGGGGATCTTCCCGACATAGGAATCAAACCTGCATCTCCTTCGGCTCCTGTGTTACAGGGGGACTCATGACCACTGGGCCACCGGGGAAGCCCCCACTCTAGGCTATCACGAGATGACAGGCATCACTCCGTGTGCCACGCAGTGGACGCCCACTGCTGACCTGCTGCACGTCCAGTATTCATGTTAGCCCCACCCCGAACCCCCCCTCCCCTCTTCCTCCCTCCCTCCTCCTTTGGTGACCACTGGCTTGCNCTCCCCTCTTCCTCCCTTCCTCCTCCTTTGGTGACCACTGGCTTGCTTCCTATGTCTGAAAGTCTGTTTCTGTCCTGCATTTACCCACGTCCCAGCACAGAGGGGCTTCCCTGATGGCTCAGCTGGTAAAGAATCCACCTACAATGCAGGAGACCCCGGTTCGATTCCTGGGTCAGGAAGATCCACTGGAGAAGCGATAGGCTACCCACTCCAGGATTCTTGGACTTTCCTTGTGGCACAGCTGGTAAAGAACCCGCCTGCAATTTGGGAGACCTGGGTTGGATCCCTGGGTTGGGAAGATCATCCAGAGAAGGGAAAGGCTACCCACTCCAGTGTTCTGGCTGGTGCATGGAGTTGCAAAGAGTTGAAAACGACTGAGCGACTTTAAGAAGAAGAAGGCACAGAGGTTCTCAAGAGACTTTTAGATGAGTGACAGACGCCAAATCTAATTCCATCCGACTGTCTCTCACCCATGTGACCCGCCAACTTCCACTCCTCCTCAGCAGTGACGCTCAGACCGTGATCTCTGCAGATAATAACCATACTTTTAAAAATTCATCTTTCCCCGCTTTAAGGGTAAAACCTGATCTGGGATTTCAGCTGGTGCTCCCGGGAGTCCAGGCCCACAGCCTGTTGCATTGCAGGGTCTCTACTCTGAGCCTCAGAGGATGCACTTCAGCTTTGCCATTTGGAACGCAGCCCCAACGCCCTTCTGGACGCACCTCAGCCTCGTCCTCTCTTGTTTTAAAGTAAAATCACCAGCTTGCCTTCAGGTCTCGCTGGCGTCAGAGCTGGACTTCCGGCTCGATCACTGGGAGCATCGTCCCTGACGGTCAGCTTCCTTGTGTCCTAAGCAGGGCCGAGCTTCTGGCCTGTGAGGTCCGGCAGGCTGCCCTGGTGGGTGATGGCCCAGGTGCCCCTCTGTGCCCGCCTTCGTCCTGCAGTGCCAACAGCCCCACTGCCCAGTTAGTGATCTCCTTGAAAGAAATTAGATTCTTTGTCCAGTGTCCTTTAAGCACCAGTTTCTTTGGAGCAGATGGACACTCACGCTGCGGCCATTTCTGCACTTTGGCCCTGATCTCCTGTCACCCAAAGGAGCTGGCTATATCAGCGTCTGTGACGTGGACTGCTGTCTGAGGGGAGCTGGACCGCTCATTAAGGATGGGATAAGTAATCCCTTCACACAGATGGCAGATCTGGAAAATGCGCAGGCGAAGCCAGTCCTGCCTGACCCTGGCGCCTGCAGCAGGGACGCCTGTGGGGCTGGGATAACTTCCTGCCCAGGATCCCTCCCCACCGCCGGGCACGGCCCCCTCCTGCCTTTGAGAATCTCCCCTCTGGGCTGCAGCGGGGTTATGCCCACCACCATCACCTTTGTCCCCAGGAACCTGGAAGGCTGGTGGAAGGAAGGGGGGCCCAGCTTGGGTTCCTGGGTTTTTCTACTGTGAAGCCAGGCTGTTTGGAGTTTGCTTATTACTGGCCTTTCAGGGTTACTTGGGGAGACCTTAAGGATCCGTGCAAAGACAGCCAGCGTTCCATAGAGAAGGTGTCAGTCCTGGGAAGGAGGTCGACAGGCAGAGAGGGGAGTGGACGTGGGGCTGGAGGCGGAGGCGGGAAGAGGCAGATGGAGGGAGGCCGCTGGAGGCAGGGGCCGGGCGGTGCCAGACCCCACCATCACCGGCTCCTCTGGGCTCACTTTCTGCTCCTGCCCGCAGCTGCTAGTTCCGAGGCAGCTAGAGACTTGGGCTCTGTCTGTAACACAAAGGGTGACCAGGCTCTGGGTGAGCCACTGGCCCTGGGGAGTGGGGCCCGGATCCTGGCTGGGTGTGCCCAGCATTGGCCTGGGGACAGGACAGGTGGCTGTGTGGGCCCCGTGGCCCTGGGGCTGCTCTCACTGCGGGTATCTTCCTCAGACACCCTCTCCCAGGCCCCGCGGGTGCTGCAAAGCTGCCCTCCCCGCCCAGCTCACAGCCCCCGTGGACCCAAAGCCCCCTGCCCACCCGTCTCAGCGATCTGTCCTTTTTTGGAAGGAAAGCGGGCCAGTTCCCCATTGGCTCTCACACTTAGAGCCCCCGGCTTCCGCGGGCTCCTTATCGCAAAGCCTTCAGCACCTTCAGGGACCTCCTGGAAGCCCTCAGGCTCACCTGACCCCCTCAAGGGCCCGGGAGTTCCCCAGAAAAGCAGCAGTGAAGAAATTGGCCTAGGAAAAGAAACATTCCCCGCTAATGAGAAACAGCTTGTCTGCATTTATAAAACAAACTGAGAATGTGCCCTTGAAGAGCTTCCAGGGTGTGAGTGCAAGCCAAAGCAGGCTGACTGGGGCAGTTAGCAGCGTGGCCTCCATTTGCAGGTGAAGTGAACTGATGGCCCCCACTCCAGTGCTCTCGCCTGGAAAGTCCCATGGACGGAGGAGCCTGGTGGGCTGCAGTCCATAGGGTCTCGAAGAGTCGGACACGACTGAGAGACGTCACTTTCACTTTTCACTTTCCTGCATTGGAGAAGGGAATGGCACCCCACTCCAGTGTTCTTCCCTGGAGAATCCTAGGGACGAGGGAGCCTGGTGGGCTGCCGTCTGTGGGGTCACACAGAGTCGGACACGACTGAAGTGACTTAGCAGCAGCAGCAGCAGCAGCCCGCTCACAGGGAGAAGCCAAAACACCCGGAGGTTGCACAGAACACACGGGGCTCATCTCCCTGCACTTGGTCAGGGAGAAACCTGGGATTTTACGCCTAGCAAGGCAACTAAAAGCTAGCAGATTACAGACCACATTAACAGCAACAGTAGCATTAATGTGTGTGTGCTTAGTTGCTCAGTCGTGTCCGACTCTTTGTGACTCCCATAAACTGCAGCCTGCCAGGCTCCTTCGTCCATGAGGATTCTCCAGGCCAGAACACTGCAGTGGGTGGCCATGCCCTTCTCCAGGGGGTCTTCCCGACCCAGGGATCAAACCCAGGTGCCCTGCACTGCAGGCAGATTCTTTGCCAGCTGAGCCGCCTGGGCAGCCGGCAGCACCGACACTCTACAGCATTCAGGGTTCTCGCCTTTTCACACTGCTTTTACGAGAGAGCCCCAGACCACAGTGACCTCGGGATGTGGGGTGGCCCGTGCATCTTATTTTATAAAAGGTTCTTGTTTTATAAAGTGAGAAAATGTAAACAGAGGGAGGTTAACTACATTGTAAATGCTATAAAATAAAAGAGCGAGATTGCTAATTAGTCTAAGGCCGCTGTGTAGAGACACTGCTCAAATCCATGTGAACAATAGCTCGTAATAGATCGGCCTAGTAATTTCCATAGGAACTGCTGCGAGTGTATAGAAATTAAAAGTGGGGTTGGATTAATAGTTGTATAGTAACCTGCTCTGGGGCTTTTAATCTTGATTTTTTTTATTCCATGTAATTACAGTGCAACATGAAGATAAATATGCTCATTTTGGTTACAATTATCTACCTCAAAGGAAGCAAATACAGTATCCTTCAAAGCGTAATTTTCTAGTTTTTAAAGAGATTTTTGCCAGAGAAGGTTCCTAGTGCCGAGCCTTGAGTAGTTGGCACCATGGCCTCCTGACACTTCAGGAGTGCAGGGTGGCAGAAGGGAGACTACACTTGCTGTCGTAAAGTGTTTATCTTTAAAACACAGCATTTCCGAATCAGCTCAACCTGCCAGGACTCCTAACAACTTTTCAGATAAAATGGAAAGCTTCAAAAAGCCGCTTTAAGTTCAACCTGGCATCTGGCGTGGGCATCCACTGAGGTGGACCTGGTGCCTCGTGGAATGAGTGGTACAGTGGCCCCTGCCAGGCTGGCGGGGGATCCCGAAGCCAGGGCCAGGTGGCAGGCAGACCGGCTGGAGCCTGGACTCTTTACACTGATGCTGGAGGGGCAGGCGAGTGAGAGCCAGGGGTGCCAGCCCTGGTCAGGGGGTGAGAGGCCAATCAGAGGCTCCGGAGCCTCTCGACCACGAGGCCACTCGGCTCACGGGAGCGAAAGGGAAAGACAGTGCACTCGCTCAGCCGCGCCCGACTCTGAGACGCAGGGACTGTGGCCCACCAGGCTCCTGTGATCATGGAATTCTCTAGGGGTGGGTGGCCGTTTCATCCTCCAGGGGATCTTCCCAACCCAGGAGCAAACCCTCATCTCTCCAGGCTCCTGCCTTGGGAGGTAGATTCTTTACCCTCTGAGCTTGTTTTCAACAATCAGCTGACTTCTGAGCTGACCAGTGCCAGGAAGGAAGGAAAAGAAGACAGGAAGGACCACAGAGCCCACCGACCAGTTCTAGAAGGTTTCCTCTGTGGACGCAGCCGGAGCAAAAAGGGGTCTTCAAAAGGGGAGGGGTTTCTGATTTCATTTTCCAGTTGCTTTTTTATCAGCAGGTTGGTCTTGTTGGTTTTCTGTTAGGAATTTAAATTCTAGGAAAACAGTTTGGGATTCTCAGTCCAGCTGGGGGCTGTGAGTGTGTGCCTCTGAGCCACGGCTGGAAAGGCTCCCCGGCCGGGGAGCCCGGCTCATCTCAGCCTCCAGGCCGAGGATGGAGGGGTATTTCCCCCTTGTCAAGCTCTCTCTCTCTCTCTCTCTGTTTTAAACTGAAGTATTGTTGATTTGCAGCCTTGTGTCAGTGTCTGCTTACAGTGAGGTGACTCAGTTACACACGTGTATACGTTCTTGTTATGCTCTTTTCCATCACGTTTATCCCAGCATATTGCATACAGGACCTTGCTGCTTATCCAGAGGACGGCTTTTTATAGCCAGGCTAACTCCTCAGGGCTTATCAGTGGGACGGAAATAGCCTCTGAAAACACAGGCCTGGACTGGTGGTTTTGGTGGCGGTGGTGTGAACATGTCCTCTGAAAATGAACAGCCCCTCAAAGTGGCAGCAAAGCGCCTCTGAGCACCGAGGACAGCGGCTGCGGCAGGTGCGGCCAGCCGCGTTCACGGAGGGGCGCTCCAGGGCTGGCCTGCGGGCTCTGTGGCCCTTCCTTTCCTCCTTTCCTTCCTTCTTGGCAGTGGTCAGCTCAGAAGTCAGCTGACTGTTGAAAACAAGCTGACTGTAATCTCAAATTTCATTTAATCCATGTTGTATCATAAAGCACAATACATTTTAGTGTGAAAATAGCAATTCAACTTTGACAGTACTTTTTCTGGCATCCCAAACCATTTTCTTTGCTCTTCAATGTATTCATTCTGATGAACAAAACACGTTTGGGGAATTAAATCTAATAAGCTTGAGCTGATTTTTGTTTGTATGTGTGCTAGCTTTCTTCACTTTAAGCACCGAATCTTCCGAAATCTCAGAAGGTTGTTGCAAGTATGAAAGTGAAAGTTGCTTAGCTATGTCCCACTCCTTGTGACCCCATGGACTATACTGTCCATGGAATTTTCCAGGCCAGAACACTGGAGTGGGCAGCCTTTCCCTCCTCCAGAGGCTCTTCCTGACCCAGGAATCGAACTCTGTGTTGGTTCCTGGTCTCCTGTCTTGTAGGCAGGTTCTTCACCATCTGATTCACCAGGAAGCTTCCCTTTTATAGTGTATTTAGACCATTCATTAATATTAATATGGCTTAAGAGTGCCATTTATTATTTCCTGTTTATTCCTTTTGTTTTTTCTTCTTTTGTTCCCTATTTCTTTCCTTTTCCTCAGTTGTGTTCGACTTTCAGTGACCCTATGGACTATACAGTCCATGGAATTCTCCAGGCCAGAATACTGGAGTGAGTAGCCTTTCCCTTCTCCAGAGGATCTTCCCAACCCAGGGATTGAACCCAGGTCTCCCAAATTGCAGGCAAATTCTTACAAGTATAATCCAATGAATAAAATTATGCTAAGCTGACTGGCAAATGAAAAAAGAATTTGCGGGTCTTCCTAAAGATCATTTGCTTGTGTGAAAAGTATGCAAATATTTAATGAGGTTGTTGGAGATCAAAACAGCAGCTTAGGTGTCTGGGGACCCTTCCTCTCTTATCCTGGCAGCAAACACGCTTCCAGCAGCCATGTTGTCGCTCCTCTCTAACGCTCCTCAGTTCACCTTGGAGGTCTCCACCACTCTGTGGGTGAGGGGGGCCTGGGGGTCCTGGGGGCATGGGGGCCCACCTTTAGCACCAGGTATNCATGTGAACAATAGCTCGTAATAGATCGGCCTAGTAATTTCCATAGGAACCGCTGCGAGTGTATAGAAATTAAAAGTGGGGTTGGATTAATAGTTGTATAGTAACCTGCTCTGGGGCTTTTAATCTTGATTTTTTTTATTCCATGTAATTACAGTGCAACATGAAGATAAATATGCTCATTTTGGTTACAATTATCTACCTCAAAGGAAGCAAATACAGTATCCTTCAAAGCGTAATTTTCTAGTTTTTAAAGAGATTTTTGCCAGAGAAGGTTCCTAGTGCCGAGCCTTGAGTAGTTGGCACCATGGCCTCCTGACACTTCAGGAGTGCAGGGTGGCAGAAGGGAGACTACACTTGCTGTCGTAAAGTGTTTATCTTTAAAACACAGCATTTCCGAATCAGCTCAACCTGCCAGGACTCCTAACAACTTTTCAGATAAAATGGAAAGCTTCAAAAAGCCGCTTTAAGTTCAACCTGGCATCTGGCGTGGGCATCCACTGAGGTGGACCTGGCGCCTCGTGGAATGAGTGGTACAGTGGCCCCTGCCAGGCTGGCGGGGGATCCCGAAGCCAGGGCCAGGTGGCAGGCAGACCGGCTGGAGCCTGGACTCTTTACACTGATGGTGGAGGGGCAGGCGAGTGAGAGCCAGGGGTGCCAGCCCTGGTCAGGGGGCGAGAGGCCAATCAGAGGCTCCGGAGCCTCTCGACCACGGGGCCACTCGGCTCACGGGAGCGAAAGGGAAAGACAGTGCACTCGCTCAGCCGCGCCCGACTCTGAGACAGGGACTGTGGCCCACCAGGCTCCTATGATCATGGAATTCTCTAGGGGTGGGTGGCCGTTTCATCCTCCAGGGGATCTTCCCAACCCAGGAGCAAACCCTCATCTCTCCAGGCTCCTGTCTTGGGAGGTAGATTCTTTACCCTCTGAGCTTGTTTTCAACAATCAGCTGACTTCTGAGCTGACCAGTGCCAGGAAGGAAGGGAAAGAAGACAGGAAGGACCACAGAGCCCACCGACCAGTTCTAGAAGGTTTCCTCTGTGGACGCAGCCGGAGCAAAAAGGGGTCTTCAAAAGGGGAGGGGTTTCTGATTTCATTTTCCAGTTGCTTTTTTATCAGCAGGTTGGTCTTGTTGGTTTTCTGTTAGGAATTTAAATTCTAGGAAAACAGTTTGGGATTCTCAGTCCAGCTGGGGGCTGTGAGTGTGTGCCTCTGAGCCACGGCTGGAAAGGCTCCCCGGCCGGGGAGCCCGGCTCATCTCAGCCTCCAGGCCGAGGATGGAGGGGTATTTCCCCCTTGTCAAGCTCTCTCTCTCTCTCTCTGTTTTAAACTGAAGTATTGTTGATTTGCAGCCTTGTGTCAGTGTCTGCTTACAGTCAGGTGACTCAGTTACACACGTGTATACGTTCTTGTTATGCTCTTTTCCATCACGTTTATCCCAGCATATTGCATACAGGACCTTGCTGCTTATCCAGAGGACGGCTTTTTATAGCCAGGCTGACTCCTCAGGGCTTATCAGTGGACGGAAATAGCCTCTGAAAACACAGGCCTGGACTGGTGGTTTTGGTGGCGGTGGTGTGAACATGTCCTCTGCAAATGAACAGCCCCTCAAAGTGGCAGCAAAGCGCCTCTGAGCACCGAGGACAGCGGCTGCGGCAGGTGCGGCCGGCCGCGTTCACGGAGGGGCGCTCCAGGGCTGGCCTGCGGGCCCTTCCTTTCCTCCTTTCCTTCCTTCTTGGCAGTGGTCAGCTCAGAAGTCAGCTGACTGTTGAAAACAAGCTGACTGTAATCTCAAATTTCATTTAATCCATGTTGTATCATAAAGCACAATACATTTTAGTGTGAAAATAGCAATTCAACTTTGACAGTACTTTTTCTGGCATTCCAAACCATTTTCTTTGCTCTTCAATGTATTCATTCTGATGAACAAAACACGTTTGGGGAATTAAATCTAATAAGCTTGAGCTGATTTTTGTTTGTATGTGTCCTAGCTTTCTTCACTTTAAGCACCGAATCTTCCGAAATCTCAGAAGGTTGTTGCAAGTATGAAAGTGAAAGTTGCTTAGCTATGTCCCACTCCTTGTGACCCCATGGACTATACTGTCCATGGAATTTTCCAGGCCAGAACACTGGAGTGGGCAGCCTTTCCCTCCTCCAGAGGCTCTTCCTGACCCAGGAATCGAACTCTGTGTTGGTTCCTGGTCTCCTGTCTTGTAGGCAGGTTCTTCACCATCTGATTCACCAGGAAGCTTCCCTTTTATAGTGTATTTAGACCATTCATTAATATTAATATGGCTTAAGAGTGCCATTTATTATTTCCTGTTTATTCCTTTTGTTTTTTCTTCTTTTGTTCCCTATTTCTTTCCTTTTCCTCAGTTGTGTTCGACTTTCAGTGACCCTATGGACTATACAGTCCATGGAATTCTCCAGGCCAGAATACTGGAGTGAGTAGCCTTTCCCTTCTCCAGAGGATCTTCCCAACCCAGGGATTGAACCCAGGTCTCCCAAATTGCAGGCAAATTCTTACAAGTATAATCCAATGAATAAAATTATGCTAAGCTGACTGGCAAATGAAAAAAGAATTTGCGGGTCTTCCTAAAGATCATTTGCTTGTGTGAAAAGTATGCAAATATTTAATGAGGTTGTTGGAGATCAAAACAGCAGCTTAGGTGTCTGGGGACCCTTCCTCTCTTATCCTGGCAGCAAACACGCTTCCAGCAGCCATGTTGTCGCTCCTCTCTAACGCTCCTCAGTTCACCTTGGAGGTCTCCACCACTCTGTGGGTGAGGGGGGCCTGGGGGTTCTGGGGGCATGGGGGCCCACCTTTAGCACCAGGTATCCCCAGGACTCAGCTCAGGGTAGGGGGTGACCCAGCAGGACAGGGCTGCTGAGGTCTTTGGGCTGATGCCACACGGCTCAGCCTCCAATGGGCACAGGTCTGGGGTGACAGGGCGGCAGGTATTGGCAGCAGGAACTCACAGAGAGCGTCCTGGACTCGTGAGCAGAAGCCGAGCCCCAGGGAGCGATGGGGCCCCTTGGCCCCCGGGGGCTGGCTGCTTGGCCCTGCAGACACCCCCGTGCAGAGCACGTGGCCCATGAACACGTTAGACTCAATCCTGCCACAGGCTGGACGCGGTCTTCCGGGTAGGATGCCCCTGAGTCCAGACAGACTGTTGGGGGGCAGAGGGTGAAAGTGAAACCCTCTGGGAAGATGTCTGGTGGAACACAAGCAGAGAAGGAGCCCAGCTTAAGGCACAGGGCTCCTGCCAGCAGGCCGGGGGCCAGACAGCACGTGGGAGGGCGCCCCGGCCCCACCTGCCCCCGTGCAGGCCCACCCTGTCTGCCACGGGGCACTGTACGTGGGTGGGGGGGCGGCTGGCACCTGGCCTCTGGTGCCCCCAGCACGGGCTGCAGCTGTGTGGTTGGGTCTGCCTTACCTGGACTCCAGCCCCACAGTGGGACCAGCAGGAGCAAGGACAGCAAAACAAAACATGGAGGGAGAGGCTGCTCAGAAAAGTCCCATCCACTCTCAGAAGTGGAGTGGAGTGAGAGTCGCTCAATCGTGTCCAACTCTTTGCAACCCCCTGGACTCTACAGTCTCTGGGATTCTCCAGGCCTGAACACTGGAGTGGGCAGACTTTCCCTTCTCCAGGGGATCTTCCCGACCCAGGGATCGAACCAGGTCTCCCGCATTCCAAGTGGATTCTCAACCAACTGAGCTATCAGGGAAGTTAACCTACCTACTCTCAGAAGAAAAGGAAAAAGATACGGAAATGCTGAGAGGAGGCGGAAGTCATCCGAGGGCTGACCGAGTGGGGAGGTTCAGCCTGCAAGAACAGAGAGATCCCGGGGTAGAAAGCCGACCAGGTGGAGGAGGAGTCACGGAAGAAACAGGAAGATGTGGAGAGCTCAGCCTGGACCGGAAGTGCCTCCTCGACCGGAAGTGCCGCCTGGAAGGGCTCGGCCGTGTCCTGCTTCTCTCCTGAGCACTGTCTCGGGTCTGTCCTAGACTCCCAGCCACCCGGGCGGCTACACCCACGGACACCGCCCCTCCTCCCATGCCTGGAAACACCAGCTCATCACGCAGGCCTGAGGGTTCGTGTCACTTCTTCCAGGAAGCCCGCCCTTCTTGCGCCTTGCAGGCCTATTCACTTCCAGTGGCATCACTTCCCTTTGTTAGGAGGGACGGGGGAAATTGATCACTGGAGATCACACTCGTTGAGTGGCTGGGTATTGGCGATTTCCTTGGCTGTCTGCTTGCCCTCTGGACACACTATTCGATTCTAATAAAGTCTCCCATCCAAGTACTAACCAGGCCCGACCTGCTTAGCTTCTGAGATCAGACAAGATTGGCGCATTCAGCGTGGTATGGCTGTAGACGGATTCTAATAGTCAAACTCTGTTGTGTTCCACTCTGGGGTCCAGATACAGACTCTGGAGGCTGAGGGGCCAAGTCAGTTCACAGTCCTCTGTGTGCTAAGTCTCTGGCACGTGAATATGATGAACATTCTCGAAATGACTGCAAACCCAGCAGGACCCATGGTCGGTGTCAAAGAACACGCTGCATAAAGTGGGGCCAGGCAAGCAGGTCCGCGGGTGGAGTCGGAGCTGGGCTGCCTGGCTGAGGCTGGCCTGACCTCCTGCAGGCTCTTCCACTGGCCGTCGCCAGNGGGGCAGAGGGTGAAAGTGAAACCCTCTGGGAAGATGTCTGGTGGAACACAAGCAGAGAAGGAGCCCAGCTTAAGGCGCAGGGCTCCTGCCAGCAGGCCGGGGGCCAGACAGCACGTGGGAGGGCGCCCCGGCCCCACCTGTCCCCGTGCAGGCCCACCCTGTCTGCCACGGGGCACTGTACGTGGGTGGGGGGGCGGCTGGCACCTGGCCTCTGGTGCCCCCAGCACGGGCTGCAGCTGTGTGGTTGGGTCTGCCTTACCTGGACTCCAGCCCCACAGTGGGACCAGCAGGAGCAAGGACAGCAAAAGAAAACATGGAGGGAGAGGCTGCTCAGAAAAGTCCCATCCACTCTCAGAAGTGGAGTGGAGTGAGAGTCGCTCAATCGTGTCCAACTCTTTGCAACCCCCTGGACTCTACAGTCTCTGGGATTCTCCAGGCCTGAACACTGGAGTGGGCAGACTTTCCCTTCTCCAGGGGATCTTCCCGACCCAGGGATCGAACCAGGTCTCCCGCATTCCAAGTGGATTCTCAACCAACTGAGCTATCAGGGAAGTTAACCTACCTACTCTCAGAAGAAAAGGAAAAAGATACGGAAATGCTGAGAGGAGGCGGAAGTCATCCGAGGGCTGACCGAGTGGGGAGGTTCAGCCTGCAAGAACAGAGAGATCCCGGGGTAGAAAGCCGACCAGGTGGAGGAGGAGTCACGGAAGAAACTGGAAGATGTGGAGAGCTCAGCCTGGACCGGAAGTGCCTCCTCGACCGGAAGTGCCGCCTGGAAGGGCTCGGCCGTGTCCTGCTTCTCTCCTGAGCACTGTCTCGGGTCTGTCCTAGACTCCCAGCCACCCGGGCGGCTACACCCACGGACACCGCCCCTCCTCCCATGCCTGGAAACACCAGCTCATCACGCAGGCCTGAGGGTTCGTGTCACTTCTTCCAGGAAGCCCGCCCTTCTTGCGCCTTGCAGGCCTATTCACTTCCAGTGGCATCACTTCCCTTTGTTAGGAGGGACGGGGGAAATTGATCACTGGAGATCACACTCGTTGAGTGGCTGGGTATTGGCGATTTCCTTGGCTGTCTGCTTGCCCTCTGGACACACTATTCGATTCTAATAAAGTCTCCCATCCAAGTACTAACCAGGCCCGACCTGCTTAGCTTCTGAGATCAGACAAGATTGGCGCATTCAGCGTGGTATGGCTGTAGACGGATTCTAATAGTCAAACTCTGTTGTGTTCCACTCTGGGGTCCAGATACAGACTCTGGAGGCTGAGGGGCCAAGTCAGTTCACAGTCCTCTGTGTGCTAAGTCTCTGGCACGTGAATATGATGAACATTCTCGAAATGACTGCAAACCCAGCAGGACCCATGGTCGGTGTCAAAGAACACGCTGCATAAAGTGGGGCCAGGCAAGCAGTTCCGCGGGTGGAGTCGGAGCTGGGCTGCCTGGCTGAGGCTGGCCTGACCTCCTGCAGGCTCTTCCACTGGCCGTCGCCAGCCAAGCCGGGGCCAGGCAGCCCTGGAGGCGCTCGAGCCCTGCAGGCGGAGCCTCGGAGTCTGGGCTTCGTGGCTGGCGCTGCCGCCCTGCATTTGTGAACTGAGCATTCAGTGAGGGGACAGGTTCGCATCGCACCAAGGTCCTGACAGTTCGGGGGTTTCTACTTGCCAAGCGGCTTGTCACGACCTCAGCAAGAGAGTAGATGGCGCTGTGTTTTGTGATTTGATTGCTGCTGCTGCTGAGGCGCTTCAGTCGTGTCCGACTCTGCGGCCCCACAGACGGCAGCCCGCCAGGCTCCCCCGTCCCTGGGGTTCTCCAGGCAAGGACACTGGAGTGGGTTGCCGTGTCCTTCTCCAATGCATGAGAGTGGAAAGTGAAAGTGAGATCGCTCAGTCGTGTTCGACTCCTAGCAACCCCATGGACTGCGGCCCACCAGGCTCCTCCATCCATGCGGTCTCCCAGGCAAGAGGACTGGAGTGGGGTGCTATTGTCTTCCCCATAACATTCACTAGTGGGATATTCGTCTTCCAAATCACCTTAGAAAACAAATAACAGCAAACTAAAAAACTGTGAAAACAGAAACCTTAGGGATTCCCTGGCCGTCCAGCGGTTAGAACTCTGTGCTGTCACCGCTGAGGGCCTGGGTTGCCATTTCCTTCTCCAGGAGATCTTCCCAACCCAGGGAGTGAACCCAGGTCTCCCGCATCGTATGCAGGTGCTTTACCATCTGAGCCGCCAGGGAAGTCCTGGTCAGGGGACTCAGGGGACCGAGCAGTGTGGCAGAAACCAGCCACCAACCAAGCAAACAAACCCACGCCAAACCCACGCCACCAGCCCCGCAGAAGCAACCGCCCCCCGAAACAGTAAGTGAACCAGTTCGTGGAAAAGGGAGAGAACAAACACAGGGGAAGAAGGCCCAGCGGAAGCACTGGGAACATAACCGAAAGCATCGCAGACTTCTCATCCGAGCGGCCCGGGTCCCAGCAGGGGCTAGACGCCGTGCTCAGCGGAGGCAGATCCGAAACAGACCAGAGGAGCAGCCCTTCAAGAGAACGCCGGACGGAGGCCCCGCACAATGACGGATCAGCTTGCTCTCTGCTCCCGCTTGCGTCCACGCTGGGTTACCGCGAGCAGGCTGCTGTCCACAGCGTTTCATGCGGGGAGTGTGGCCGTTTCATCTCCCTTGAGCCAGCCCCTGGGAGTGGAGCTGCTGGGCCCTGGGGGTGAGTCTCAAATTTAACTCTAAACAGCCTGGTTTTGGGAGGAAGTGGCAACACCGTTTCACACTCCCCGTGTTGAGCTGCCAAGTCCATGGATACAGCGTGCTTCATCACTTTCAAAGATCTTTAAATTCTCTCCGCAATGTTTTGTTATTTCTAGTATACAAGCTTTCTTCTTTTCTTGATTTTTTTTTTTCTGAGTATTTTATTATTTTGGGTGCAATCATGAGAGGAATTTTTTTTTTTTTTCCGTGGGTTCAGGGGAAGTATGTAGAAACTATTGGTTTTCTATTTTGAGCCAGGATGCTGCTACCACACTGATCACCTTTATTAGTTCCAGGAGAACCTTTCTGTGAACTTCTTAGAATTTTCCACATATAGCATTTTGTCATCTGGGAATAAAGGCAATTTTTTTCCTCTTTTTTCCTTTCTCATAAAGATGTCTTTATTTCTTTTTCTTGCCTGATGTGCTGGCTGGAACCTCTGGTACGATATTGAATAGAAATGGTGAGAATGGACATCCTTGTCTTGTTCCCAGTTTTAGGGAGAAAAGTAATCAGTCTTTCACTGCTGAATTTAGGTTAACGAGTTATAGGTTTTTGTAGGTGTCCTTCATTAGGAAGCGTCCACCTATTTCTGGCGCCTCAGAGGCAAAGAAGCCACCTCCCAGTGCCGGAGCCACAGAGACGCGAGTCCAATCCCTGGGTCGGGAAGATGCCCGGAGAAGCAGACGGCCCCACTCCAGTACTCCTGCCTGGAGAACCCCGTGGACAGGGCGCCCTGGCGGGCTGCAGTCCACAGGGGCTCGCAAGGAGCTGGGCAGGACTTAGAGCCTGAACAAAAACAATCTGTAATGCTGAGTATTTTTAATTATAAACGGGCGTTGGACCCTGTTGATGCATTTCCTGCATTTAGTCAGAGGATCGTGTATCTCCCCCTCTGGACGCTGTTAATAAAATTTATTAAATCAATTTACTTCGGATATGGAACCACTTGGGATTCCCAGATGCAGTCTTGCCCATGGGGTGTAACCCTTCCTTTTATGTTGCCAAGTTTGGTTCACTAATGTTTTCTTGAGAATCTCTGTGTCTCTGTCCACGCGAGGTGTTGGTCTGAAGCCTTCTTTCCTCGTGAGTCTCCATCCGACTTTGCATCAGGATGACACTGGTCTCACAGAGTGAACTTGGAAGCATCTCCTCATTCTCTGTTTTCTGGAAGAGTTTGGAAAGGACATGACTTAGCGAGTAAACCACCACATATGTACAGATATAAGTGAAGAAGAAGATGAAGCCTGCATATACAGGCTTGTGTGT
This sequence comes from Redunca redunca, assembly GCA_006410935.1. Classification (NCBI taxonomy): domain Eukaryota; kingdom Metazoa; phylum Chordata; class Mammalia; order Artiodactyla; family Bovidae; genus Redunca; species Redunca redunca. The sequence goes on from SJYQ01002690.1 coordinate 115,538, forward strand.
AGGTTTACCTAGCGAGTAGGCCGCTGTGTGTATATATGTACACGCACACACGTTTATATACCAATGGCTAACTCACGTTGTCTGGCAGAAGCCAACACAACATCATAAAGCACTCTTCATCCAGTTAAAAATTAAAGAGAGCACGGTCTGAGATTCCCTGTGTGCCCTCTGACCCCACATATGCACAGCCTCCCCTCCCAGCCTCCTCCACGGGCGCAGCATGTGCGTGGCAACTGATGAGCCCATACTGACTCGCCGTAGCTGCCCACAGTCCACGGTTGCCTTGGAGCTCTGTGTTGGTGACACACACTCTATGGTTTTGGACAGGTGTGTGATGGCGTGTATTCGCGACTATAGCATCACTCAGAGCAGCTTCCTGCCATAGAATCCCCTGTGCTCCTTCCTCTCGACAGAGTCTGCCAAACACTGCTGCTTCTATGGGCTCCAGAGTTTTCTTTTCCATAATGTCCATTTACGAACCATAGGTAACCTTTTCAGTTCACTTCAGTTCAGCTGCTCAGTCGTGTCCGACTCTTGGAGACCCCACGGACTGCAGCACACCAGGCCTCCTTGTCCATCACCAACTGCCAGAGTTTATTCAAACTCATGTCCATTGAGTCGGTGATGCCATCCAACCATCTCATCCTCTGCCGTCCCCTTCTCCTCCTACCTTCAGTCTTTCCCAGCATCAGGATTTTTTCCAATGAGTCAGTTCTTCGCATCAGGTGGCCAAAGTGTTGGAGTTTCAGCTTCAGCATCAGTCCTTCTAATGAATATTTGGGACTGATTTCCTTTAGGATGGACTAGTTTGATCTCCTTGCGGTCCAAGAGTCTCTTAAGAGTCTTCTCCACACCACAGTCCAAAAGCACCGATTCCTTGAGCCCCAGCTTTCTTTATAGTCCAACTCTCACATTCACACATGACCACTGGAAAAACATGACCTTGACTAGATGGACCTTTGTGGGCATAGTAACGTCTCTGCTTTTTAATATGCTGTCTAGGTTGATCGTAGCTTTTCTTCCAAGGAGCAAGTGTCTTTTAATTTCATGGCTGCAGTCACCATCTGCAGTGATTTTAGAGCCCAAGCAAAGAAAGTCTGTCACTGTTTCCATTGTTTCCCCATCTATTTGCCATGCAGTGATGGGACTGGATGCCATGTCTTTGTTTTTTTAAAGGTTGTGTTTCAAGCCAGCTTTTTCACTCTCCTCTTCACTTTCATCAAGAGGCTCTTCAGTTCCTCTTTGCTTTCTGTCGTATGGGCGGTAACGTCTGCATATCTGAGGTTATTGATATTTCTCCTGGCAATCTTGATTTCGGCTTGTGCTTCATCCAGCCTGGCGTTCTGCGTGATGTACTCTGCATGTAAGTTCAGTAAGCAGGCTGACAATATGCAGCCTTGACAGGATGACAGGATTTTTGACAATATACTCCTTTCCCGATCTGAAACCTGGTCATTGTTCCACGTCCAGCTCTAACTGTTGCTTCCTGGTCTACGTACAGAGTTCTCAGGAGGCGGGTCAGGTGGTCAAGTATTCCCTTCTCTGTAAGAATTTCCACAGTTTGCTATGTTCCACACAATCAAAGGCTTTAGCATAGTCAATGAGGCAGAAGTAGAGTTTTTTCTGGAACTCTCTTGCTTTTCCTATGAGCCAGTGAATGTTGGCAATTTGATCTCTGGTTCCTCTACCTTTTCTAAATCTAGCTTGAATATCTGGAAGTTCATGGTTCATGTACTATTGAAGCCTAGCTTGGAGAATTTTGAGCATTACTTTGTAGCATGTGAGATGAGTGCAATTGTGCAGTAGTTTGAACATTCTTTGGCATTGCCTTTCTTTGGGACTGGAATGAAAACTGACCTTTTCCAGTCCTGTGACCACTGCTGAGTTTTCCAAACTTGCTGGCATATTGAGTGCAGCACTTTCACAGCATCATCTTTTAGGACTTGAAAGAGCTCAACTGGAATTCCATCACCTCCACTAGCTTTGTTCATAGTGAAGCTTCCCAAGGCCCACTTGACTTCACATTCCAGGATGTCTGGCTCTAGGTGAGTGATCATACCATCATGGTTATATGGGTTATGAAGATATTTTTTGTACAGTTCTTCTGTGTATTCTTGCCGCCTCTTCTTAATATCTTCTGCTTCTGTTAAGTCCATACCAATTCTGTCCTTTATTGTGCCCATCTTTGCATGAAGTGTTCCCTTGGTATCTCTAATTTTCTTGAAGAGATCTCTAGTCTTTCCCATTCTATTGTTTTTCTCTATTTCTTTGCACTGACCACTGAGGAGGGCTTTCTTATCTCTCCTTGCTATTCTTTGGAACTCTGCATTCTGATGGTATATGTTTCCTTTTCTCCTTTTCCTTTCTCTTCTCCTCTTTTCTCAGCTATTTGTAAGGCATCCTCAGACAATCATTTTGCCTTTTTGCATTTGTTTTTCCTTAGGGATGGTCTTGATCACTGCCTCCTGTATCATGTCATGAACCTCCATCCATAGAATCTACCCTTAAGTGCTTTTAAACTGCATTCCATAAACTTTGGTATGTTGTGTCTTTAATTTTATCCATTTAACATATTTTCAAAATTCCTTTTTGATTCCTTATTTGATGCATGAGTTGTTTAAAACTATTTGTTACTTAAGACTGTTGTTTAGGTTCCAATATCTTTGGCGTTTCCAAATTTCCTCCTGTTGTTAATTTCTAATGACACTTCTAATTTCATTTTGGCCAGAAAACATACTTTAATGTTAATACTCTCAAGTTTATTGCGAGTTGCTTTATGGCTTAGCAGATGGTCTATACTGAAGACTATTCTGCATGCACTTGAGAAGATTATACCTTCTGCTGCCGTTGGAGGCAGGCTCCCTGGATTCTGGCTGGGTCATTCACCTGGCAGGTATTCACATCCTCACCAACCTTCTGTCTGCTTTTTATTAATTGTATGGAGTGGGAGTTAGCACGTGCAGCTGTTGTTGTAGAAATGCCCGTCTCTTTCCAGTGATGTCAGCTTTGCCTCCTGAGTCTCGCCTATTTAGGTTTGTGTAGGTGTGTCTAGGTTTACAGCTCGTATGTGCTTTTATCATCGTAAGAATCCTTTTCTGGTTTTGTCTTAGTAATGTGTTTTGTCTTAAAGTCCATTTGGTCGGTGTTGCTATGGCTACAGGGATGCCGGTGACCCTAGTGGTGAAGTGTTTCCCTGCTAACGCAGGAGGCACAGGTTTGGGCCCTTGGCGGGGAAGATCCCCAGGAATAGGAATTGGCAACCCGCTCCAGTGTTCTTGCCCGAAACGTCTCACAGGCAGAGGAGACTGGCAGGGTGCGGCCCACGGGAGCGCAGAGCCGGACACGACCGAGCGCCGGGGTGCACACGGCGTCGCTGCTGCTGTTAGCCTTCAGTCGGGCCCGACCCTGCGGCCCCACAGATGGTCGCTACTGTGGTTCTTACATGGCTCTGTTTGCGTGGCGTATATATGTATTTTTCATTATTTACTTTCAAACATCGTGCGTCTTTGCATCTGGGGGTGTGTTTTACGTGGGATGTGACACCGGATCTTATTTTCCTTTTTGCTGTCTTGTTTTGAATCCTATCACACAATCCCTGACTTCTGACCAGAGTGTCCGGTCCATCTTTTTAACGGGTTTATTGACGCGGTCGAGTTTATTTCTGCCATTTTAGTACTTGTCTCTTTCGGTCCATCTCCTTTTTGTCCCCCGTTTTTTTCTTTACAGCTTTTTTTCTGTTAAACTTTTCCAGTATACCATTCTCATTTCTTTTAAATGCTATTTTCCTAGAGAAACGCTACTTTGGGGATTACAGTTGACACATTTCCTTTTCACAGCCTGTGCGCAAGTGGGCTAAGTCGCCTCAGTCAGGACCGCATGGACTGTAGCCCGCCGGGCCCCTCTGTCCCCGGGATTTCCCCGGCGAGGACACTGGAGAGGGCTGCCATCTCCTCCTCCAGGGGGTCTTCTAAGATGGGTGTGTTAACAGCAGATTCCCTGTGTTTCTTGATATCTGGGAAAGAACTCTTTCACTGTTGGAATATTTTTGCTGCTTCTAGAATTCTGGGTGACAGCTCTATTTTGTTCTGTCAGCAGTTCGAGGCTGTCTCCCCAGTAGCTCTTTGCGTGCTTTTCTCCCTGTGGGAAGTCAGCCGTTAACCTCATTACAGGTTCCTAGTACTTGGTGAGCTGTTTCCTCTGACTTCTTTTACGACTTTGCTTTGTTTCTGGACCACGCCGTGTCTAAGTGTCCGTTGTGTTCATCTTAGAATCTAGTCTGCGATAGAATAGGTTGCGCCGATTTGTCCTTAGATTTGGGGCGCTTTCAGCTGCTGTTTCCTCGTGTGCTTTCCTGCCATTTCCCACTCCTCCTGAGAGCCCCACTCGGCTGGTATTGATCCCACAACGCTGCACAGTCTCCTGGGCGATTTCTCTCCTTCCCCCTCTGTCTGGCTCTTCACGTCGAGCGCTTCCTCTTGGTCTCTTCTGAGGTTTGCCGGGTCTGACTCTGGGCAGTCCACGTGCTCTGCTGAGTGGGTCCCTCGTTTGGCTGTTGGGTTCTCCCCTCCGGAACTGCTGTCTGAGTCTTCTGAACAATCTCCGTGTCTTGCTGATGGTCTCCAGTTGATGTGCTGTTCCCCGAGTGTCTCCATTTAATTCTTTAAGTGGTCTTCTCAGTCCTCAGAGCACATCGATAATGCCTGCTCTGACGTCTGTGCTCATTTTAACGTCGGGGTCCCTCAGGTAGCTTCTAGCATGCTTCTCTCCCGTGTGTGGGGATCACATGGTCCTGTTTCGTCCCGTGTCTTCCAATGTGTGATACACGTGATATTTAGGTGACACGTTGGAGCAACCCTGGGTTGATTCCCCCTCCCTGGCGGCTGGTTGGTTTGTTGTTTGGTGACTTGCCTAGACCAATTCTATAAATGCTGTTTCCCCCAAAGTGTGTGGCCACTGATGCCTCTGTTCAGTTTTTTTTTTTTAATTCTTATTTTATATTCAATCCTGGTTTTTCAGACATTACTTCTGGTCATCACAGCTTGGTAAGAGAACAAGGACTGCTCAGAGGTTGTGCTGAAGTAGCTCGAGTTAGTGAAGTCTCCGTCCTTTGCTGACGAATATGCTTGTGGGCTGAGTAATGCGTTTAAAAACTGGGCGACTTACAGAACTTGCTGCAGTGGTTTCTTCCTGGGGTTATTTCCAGCCCCCCGGCCTCCAGAGCTTATTTTCCATTCAGCATCACATGCCATTCCAAATTAAGCTGGCCCCTCTGGCAGCCAAACGTCTGGTTTCCACTACCCACTCACTTCAGGAGAAAGCGGCCCATTGCTCTGGGAAGCTGTGTGCGTGGCTGGGGGTCCCGGCGAGGCCTGGAACCTTCCCGCTCTCCCCTGCGCGTCAGCTCTCTTCCTCACACACACGCTTCTCAGCGTTCGATATCTCCTGCTTGGTTTTAAGAGTCCTGAAATAATGCTTCTGCCAACGCTGTTTAGTCTTGCCGTCACTTTTTGAAGAGGTTTGTGGAGTGTGTCCCTGTACTAGGTAAGAAGTCCCACCTTCTTGGATAAAATCCACGATTAAAAAGACGTGACAGTATTTCTTGGTTGATATTGCCACCACAGCAGAGAGTTGAGCCGAAATATTGCTGTGTTATTGTTTATTCTGAGTGATCTTATGACTTTTTGATTACATCTCTCTAGGGAGTCCAATGTTATCAACCCTAGTTCTGGAAACGCGATAGGTTTTAGAGCACCGAGACAGCGCATGCGCGGTTCAGAACTCCTCAGGGGCCACTATGATCACACGGAGAACACGACTTTATTAGAAGCGTTGCCCTGGAAACAAGACATCAAGTGGAAGTTCTTATCGCCCTTCTCCAGGATTTTTAAGACGTGTGCTGAGAATCTCATGGCATTGTCTCAAAGCAAGGTGACCTCAGTGTGGTCAAGAGTGTTCCTGCTTAAAACCGCCACTCAGGGGTGGCTGCTGCGTTTGCCTACAGGTCATACAATCCTGCCGTCTAACCACCCCCAGACAGGATGCACAGTTCATTGTTGCATTCAGAGTTTTGGACAAACACGTTCTCCAGGCCCGCAGGTGGGAATTGAGAGAATCAGGTCAACTGCTCATCTTCTCAGGCCACATTCTGAAGTCTCCAGTTTGCTCAGGAGGCCATCCAGGTTATTCTGCCATCCAGCCTTGGTCCTTTCACCACTGAGACAGAGTTGCATGACAAAGCTATTTTAAAACATCAGATTCCCTAGAGGTATGAGTCTCCTTATTGATTTGATATCTGAATTAAAAAATTGTGGAAAACAGATCTCTCTTACAATTATTCTTTAATATTTGGAGATAGAAAAACAAGGGTTAATGTCTCCATTTTCAACTTAATCCTTCTATATGCTTATCTTCTCTTTATTCTAGAAATATCTCTTAGTTATAAAAAATTCTGAAATTATGCATTAACTAATATGAAACCTAAACTCACCCCTGATGTCACCATCTGGAGGCAATTCTTGTTAATATGTTAATGCATTTTCTTAAAGGGTTTCTTTTGACATTCAGGTTCATTTTTAACTTGATTCACAGCTTTACATTCTCTTTAAGAATCTGTCAGAATCTTCCTCTGTTTGCAACTTTTTACTACTCTATGTTCTGCTTCAATAACACCCTTGTCTATAATAATTTTCAGGTTCTCTGAACATTCTTTTTAGATTAGATATATAACACAGGGAATTCCTTTTTATACAGTTCATGAGGTTCTCAAGCAAAATGTCCTGGTGAGGTCTTCCACCCCCTCCTCCAGCGGATCACGTTTTATGGGAACTCTCCACTGTGACCCGTCTCTCTTGGGTGGCCTTACATGGCCTGGCCCTCAGCGTCATTGAGTTATCTAGCCCCTTTGCCATGATGAGGCAGAGACATCACTCTGCTGACAAAAGTCTGTATAGTCAAGGCTATGGTATTTCCAGCGGTCACAGACGGGTGTGAGAACCAGACTTTAACCCGTGGCAGATTCATATTGATGTATGGCAAAGCCTAATTAAATTAAAAAAAAAAAAAAAAGGCACAGCACCAAATAACTGATGCCTTTGAACTGTGGTGCTGAAGAAGACTCCTGAGAGTCCCTTGGACAGCAAGGAGATCAAACCAGTCAATCTTAAGGGAAATCAACCCTGAATATTCACTGGAAGGACTGATGCTGAGCGTGAAGCTCCAGTATTTTGGTCACCTGATGTGAGCAGCTGACTCACTGTAAAAGTCCCTGATGCTGGGAAAGATTGAAGGCAGAAAGAGAAGAGAGTGGCAGAGGATGAGATGGTTCGATGGCATCACCGATGCAATGGACATGAACTTGGGCAAACTTCAGGAGATGGTGAGGGCCCGGGAGCCCCGGCGTGCTGCCGTCCACGGGATCACAGAGCATCGGACACGACTGGGGGAATTTCCAGAGGGAAGGATTAATCTGTGTATCTACGGTGGTGAAGAAAGTGAATGTTACTCAGCTGGGTCTGAATCTCTGTGACCCCACAGACCGAAGCCCTCTAGGCTCCTCTGTCCGTGGAATTCTCCAGGCAAGAATACTGGAACTGGGTGCCATTTCCTCCTCCAGGGGATCTTCTCCACCCAGGGATTGAACCTGGGTCTCCTGTACTGAGGCAGATCCTTTACTGTTTGAGCCACCAGGGAAGCCCCCCCCCCCGC
>SJYQ01002690.1:132066-162230 GCA_006410935.1 Redunca redunca
TGGGGGCTGGGCAGCTGGGGGCGGGGAAGGTGGGGGCTGGGCAGCTGCATGGCTGTCTGCCAGGCGGCTGGGCAGGGATGGCAGACCAGGCGGGGGCTGGACCGGGGAGGGGCAGGGCCGGGCCTCTGTGGGGGGCTGGCTGGGGACCCAGATTCAGAGGCCCACTGTTCCCGGTGTTAACCACTCGAGGACTCAGGGAAGCAGCGTCCCAGTCTCCCGCCACATTGCCTGGGGACCCTAAGGTTCCAGTCGAGCTGCCCCTCCCCCGCCTCCTTCTGGAAGGCTCCCTCCAGCCGTGTGGGCAGTGGGGCGGGGGCAGGCCTGTCACTCCCGGTTCCAGTTCGCTGGAGAGGAGCCTCGCTGGAACCTGCTTTTAATGTGTCAAATCAGAAAGTCACTTCCCGGCAATAAGGTGTGAAGGGGTTACAGCCTCCCTGGGGCCTGGCGGGGCCTCTGCTGCGGATGACAGGCCGGCTTCCCCCACGCTGCCATGGGGGTGGGGGGCCTGGGCGTCACCTGCCAGGCCTCAGCCTGACTGTTGCCCCGTCTGTCTCACCGGGCGATGCCTGGTGTCCAGGGGGTGCCTCAGCGGACGCAGTGTGTGCAGCCTGGCCTTGGGGGGTACCTGTGTCGCCTACCGCTTTCCCTGTGCCCACACTGGGGAGGTCGCCTCACCTGGTCCTGCGGCGTTCCGACAAAACGAGGCTTGACCCTAGACCTGCTTCATTGTCGGGCTCTATTGTCAGAAACGCCTTAGACACAGGCCGTGATGAAACGCTGCCCTCACGCGCCTGCTCGTGGGTGGGAAGTGTCCCGTGTCCGTGGAGAGGGGCTGGGAGGGAGCCACTACCCCTGAGGTCTTCCTGGCTCCTCGAGCCTCCTGTTCATGGGCATAATCCAATCCTTTACCTCCAGTGAGTTGCTTCTTTTGTGTCCCCATTCTACAGATGAGGAAATGAAGTCCCCGGGTGACTAACCAGCTGGCTGGGACCTGACGAAGCTGCCAGCCTGGTGTGTTCACACCTGGCCCTGGGCACTTCAGCAGGGGGAATGTCCTCTCCAAAGTTGGGAAGGGCCCCAGGCGTGACAGGAAGGGGTCAGCCTTCATTGACCTCACGTCACTGTGCTTGAACCCGAGACACTCAGTCCTGTTGCAGACAGACTCTCACGGGGACCCCTGCAGCCTCTCCTGCTTCCCTCTCATCAGCCCTCCTGGTCTTCCCAGCCTGACCAGAGCCAGGGGTCCAGGAGTGGACGTGTGACAGGAGCCGAGGTCACATAACCCCTGACCCCAAGTGGGAGGGGGCGGCTGTTTTAGGATGAAAGATCTGTGAGTCTCCATTTCACCTGCACTAAAATTGTCAGTGGTTTTGATCTTTTCATCCAAAATGACTGGAATTGGAAAAAAGTGGGTGAATGGAATTTAAAGAGAGCGAATGATAAAGAACTTCAAATTCATCATTGCCTCTATTTCAGGCTTTTATGGACAAGACCTGAGTGTGGTCCTTTGTGGGACTGAAGCTCAAGGGCACACGTCATCAGAGCGAAGAGAGCATCTGTTGAATGCTGACTGCACCTGCTTTTGTCTGAAGGGGTGATTTTATGAGGCTGACATTTAAGAAGTCAGAATTTTAGCTCATTTCAAAGCCAGGGGAACAGTCTACAGCTGCGTTGCCTTGTGGTGGCAGTCCATCCGAATGAAGCCTGACTTTGAAGTCGCCTTGACCTTTTAAATGTCTCCGTCAATGCAAGGTGTGATGCTTGGGGGGACACACGGAGTCAAATCTTTTCCTCTTTAATTGATTCCATTTAAAACATGTTACGCAAGGACCGGAACATTAATTGCCAATTATTTTCCTAAAGCCAGGAAGAAAAACATGAAAACCAAATAGAAGGGATATGAGTGGTCAGATCAACACCCATACAGGTTTGAACATGTGCGGCCTCCCTGAACCCAGAAACCAGCAAATTCACAGAACGGCATCCGCACAAAATGAAAATGCTGGTTTTCGCCCATCGGGCTGAGACGCATTCAGCTTTGGTGGGGGCGGGGGGGGCGTCGGTCAGTGCCGGTGACAGAGCGGTGAGAACGGCCCTTTTGTGAGCGGGTGGTGGGTGAGTGTGTAAATCAGGCCACGTTTAACGGAAAGCATTCTGAGCCGTGATCAAGGGAGCTTTGTGTAGTGGCTTTGACCCGGTGATTCCCCTTCTAGAAAAAGAAGGAAAAAAAAATCCCACTCATCCCAGTATAATTTATACTGGGGGAAGGCTGGGAACAGCCCACTTTTATAAGAGCAGGGCGGTGTTAAACTAAATACGGTGAAGCAGAGGGCAGACTGTCCCCAGCAGGGGACCTGCGTCTGAGAGGGCGTGTCCGGAGACACTGCGGTTACAGGAAAAGCAGACAGACGACTGTGTCAGCAGAGGACCTATCGGCTCACAACAATCCCGTATTCGTGTCTGTGTGCACACTGGCATACGTGTGTACATACACAAACATGTATAAAACCATAGACACGCATACATGCTTACGCTGGCCGTGTGCGTCCGTGCCGTCACGTCTGACTCTTGCACGCCGTGGACTGCAGCACGCCAGGCTCCTTTATCTGTGGGATTTCCGGGCAAGAATACTGGAGCAGGTTGCCGTGTCTTTTTCCCGGGGAACTCTCTGACCCAGGAATCAAGCCCGTGTCTCCTGCGTCTCCGGCACTGGGAGGCGGGTTCTTCACCGCTGAGTCACCTGCGCAGTCATATATATATATATATATATATATATATACTTATATGTGAATTTATTTTATGGGAGCTGGGAGGGAAACGAGACAGTGTGGCAGAAAAGGCAGCTACATGTTGGTGACGAGGTTTAATGGGTCATTTCCGAAGATTTGTTATTTCAGTTGTTCCAAACTTTCTAAAGATAGGTTTTGTTTTCCTAAAGATTTTTGGATACAGATTGTTTGATTCCAAAAATCAAGGGGGGTGTTTAACCAAAGAGCTTGGTCCACCTCTTGCCCTCTGTCCTGACTGTGGAGTTAGGACACGGTGTTTCAACCCGCTGTTGATAAAGGAACCTCGGCCTGGACTCCCAGGGAGTCCTGCACCTCCTCAGGTTGCCCTGGGGTGGAGTGTGAAGGTCCCTGCTGGCAGCCAGGGGTCACGGCAACCCTCTGTGGGCACAGGGGCACCCGGGTAGGAGCCAGGTCAGCACCCAGCTGCAGCCCCAGGAACCTGCACCACTTGCCGAGCTTCTCACTTGGGGGTCGGGGTCCCAGCTGCATCTCGGGTCACCCGGGGAGCGCCAGGAAGGGATGCGGCCAGGCAGCATCAGCGAGCCCTCTGAGCCCCCTGGTCCCATGGGTCACTGTGTTGGCCTGCATTTCCTGCGTCTGTGGGGGTCTGTGGGCTCCAAGAGAGCGGCGTCCATCCTGGCTGACTGTACACCCCGACTTGGTTGCCTGTGGGACGCACATAGCAGGTGCTCCGTAAATGTTTGAGGGCAGCTCCAGGGGGCAGGGGCCCCGTCCGTCTCCCTTGATCCCGGGTTCGCTGAGCCTGCAACTTCCTGCCTGGGTGGATGTGCCCCCACTTGCTGCACGGCCTCGGTAGACGGGCAGCTATGCCATGTCCCAGCTTCCCTGGAATTCCTGGGGAAACCGACATAGGATCCAGGGCAGGAAAGCCAGGCAGGGGGCTTGGAGGAGGAGCTGAGACAAAACGGAGGCAAGGTGGACCTCTGCTTGTGTGAACTTCCGACCGACACTTTCAGACTGTGACCCAGGGACATGCCTGGGTCGGTTCTGGTCCCTCTGTGGGTCAGCCTGCCCCTCGTGGAGGGGTGAGTGGTGGCGCCCTGAGCCTCCGAAGCCAGGCTCAGCCCCCTGCACACGTGCGATGCCCAAGCCTCTGGTTGGGGGGCATGGGGCTGATGCAGGACTCGAGGCTGGAGTCTAGTGCGGGAGGCCGGGAAGAAGATGGCAGTGTGAAAACCCAAGGTTTCATCTCCCTTCCACATGAATGTGGGCCCTGCTCACATGGAGCCCAGGTCTCTGAGGATAGGACAGGGGCAGACTTTCTTGTTTGCCAAGGAATGTTGCTGCTGCTGCTAAGTCACTTCAGTCGTGTCCGACTCTGTGCTACCCCACAGACAGCAGCCCACCAGGCTCCCCCGTCCCTGGGATTCTCCAGGCAAGAACACTGAAGTGGGTTGCCATTTCCTTCTCCAATGCATGAAAGTGAAAAGTTAAAGTGAAGTCGCTCAGTCGTGTCCAACTCTTCGAGATCCCATGGACTGCAACCCACCAGGCCTCCGTCCATGGGATTTTCCAGGCAAGAGTGATGGAGTGGGGTGCCAAGGACACTGACCTCTATTTACAGCTCGGCTTCCTTCAGGAGGATCGAGAGCTTCTGAGTACGGACAACACTGCCTGAGGGTCCAGAGTCCGAGGATCACTTCCCATTTTCCTGGTTATTTTATCCAATATTAATTTCATGGTAAGTGTTTCAGTCATTTTTCCTGCTAGCAAGTTTTCCCCAAGCATTTAACTTGATTTTCATTAAAAAAAAATAACCCTCTCTCCACATTCGTGAGATTGCATAACATTTAATTGATTTACATATTCAATGACGAAGCACAAGCTGGAATCAAGATTGCCGGGAGAAATATCAACAACCTCAGATACGCAGATGACACCACCCTTACGGCAGAAAGTGAAGAAGAACTGAAAAGCCTCTTGATGAAACTGAAAGAGAAGAGTGAAAATGCTCCCTTAAAACTCAACATTCAGAACACGAAGATCATGGCATATGTCTCGTCACTTCAAGGCAAATAGGTGGGGAAACAGTGGAAACAGTGAGAGACTTTATTTCCCTGGGCTCCAAAATCACTGCAGATGGTGACTGCAGCCATGAAATTAAAAGACATTTGCTCCTTGGAAGAAAAGCTATGACCAATGTAGATAGCATATTAAAAAGCAGAGACATTACTTTTCCAACAAAGGCCTGTATAGTCAAAGAAAATGAAGTTGCTCAGTCGTGTCCAACTCTTTGTGACCCCATGGACTGTAGCCCACCAGGCTCCTCCGTCCATGGGATTTTTCAGGCAAGAATACAGGAGTGGGCTGCCATTTCCTTCTCCAGGGGATCTTCCGGACCCAGGGATCAAACCTGGGTCTCCCGCACTGCAGGCAGATGCTTTAGCATCTGAGCCGCCAGGGAAGCCCTCAGTTCAGTTCAGTCGCTCAGTCGTGTCCGACTCTTTGCGACCCCATGAATCGCAGCACGCCAGGCCTCCCTGTCCACCACCAACTCCCGGAGTTCACTCAGACACACGTCCATCGAGTCCGTGATGCCATCTGCACAGATGTGAGAGTTGGATAGTCAAAAAGACTAAGCACCGAAGAATTGATGCCTTCAAACTGTGGTGCTGGAGAAGACTCTTGAGCGTCCCTTGGACTGCAAGGAGATCCAACCAGTCCATTCTGAGGGAAATCAACGCTGAAGTTTTATTCGTTGGAAGGACTGATGCTGAAGCTGAAGCTCCGATACTTTGGTCACCTGATGCAAAGAGCCAACTCATTGGAAAAACCCTGATGCCGGGAAAGATTGCAGGCAGGAGGAAAAGGGGATGACAGAGGATGAGATGGTTGGATGGCATCACGGACTTGATGGACATGGGTTTGAGCAAGCTCCGGGAAATGGTGAAGGACAGGGAAGCCTGGCATGCTGCAGTCCGCGGGGTTGTGAGGTGCTGGACACGGCTTAGTGACTGAACAGCAGTGATGGAAGGGCAAGTGGCACCAGCAAATCGCTGAAGGGCTAAGTGTGCGTCTTGGAAAACATTCACGCCAAGTGCTGGAGGCAGAAGGCCAGGCACCTGGCAGAGCAGCCTTCTTAGACACAGGCCCCAGTGGGGGCATCTCAGGGGCAGGAGACGGGGAGCTGGGTCTCAGGGCGGGTTCAAGGGAAGAGCGAGGAGGGCGTTGCTGTTGCTGTTCAGGAGGGTGTTTTGGATTGACTATGTCCCCTTTCCCAAATCCACACGTTGAAGTCCTAGCCCCCAGGACCTCTGAGTGCAGCCTTCTTTGAAAACAGGGTCTGTGTAGCGGGGACCAGGTAATAATGAGGTCATGAGGATGGGCCCCATGCAGTGAGTGGTGTCCTTGTGGGCTTCCCTGGTGGTTCGTTGGCAGAGAACCCACCTGCCGTGCAGGAGGCGTGGATTTGATCCCTGGCTGGGAAGGTCGCCTGGAGGAGGGCACGGCAGCCCACTGCAGTCTGCTCGCCCGGAGAATCCCATGGACAGAGGAGCCCAGCGGGCTGCAGTCCACGGGGTTGTGAAGGCTTGCATACAACTAAGCAACTGAGCACACAGGTCAAGGCTGAAGCAGTTAATGCAAGAAAAACAAGGCAAGCTTTTTGGGGAAGCAAAAAGCTGTGGAAGGACGGGGATAGAATTAATGTGCATGATTCCACTTTGCCGCGTAGCATGCAGAGCCCATAATGAAATATGGCTCACTGATTTTTCATGCTTTAGAATCAGTCAGATAGAAATCAGAGAATTCTTAATTATGATTATGTGATGTTCAAGCTGGTTTTAGAAAAGGCAGAGGAATCAGAGATCAAATTGCCAACATCCGCTGGATCATCGGAAAAGCAAGAGAGTTCCAGAAAAAACATCTATTTCTGCTTTATTGACTATGCCAAAGCCTTTGACTGTGTGGATCACAATCAACTGTGGAAAATTCTGAAAGAGATGAGAATACCAGACCACCTGACCTGCCTCTCGAGAAACCTATATGCAGGTCAGGAAGCAACAGTTAGAACTGGACATGGAACAACAGACTGGTTCCAAATAGGAAAAGGAGTACGTCAAGGCTGTATATTGTCACCCTGCTTATTTAACTTAAATACAGAGTACATCATGAGAAAGTCTGGGCTGGAGGAAGCACAAGCTGGAATCAAGATTGCCGGGAGAAATATCAATAACCTCAGATATGCAGATGACACCAACCTTATGGCAGAAAGTGAAAAGGAACTAAAAAGCCCCTTGATGAAAGTGAAAGAAGAGAGTGAAAAAGTTGGCTTAAAGCTCAACATTCAGAAAACGAAGATCATGGCATCTGGTCCCATCACTTCATGGGAAATAGATGGAGAAACAGTGGAAACAGTGCCTGACTTTATTTTTTTGGGCTCCAAAATCACTGTAGATGGTGATTGCAGACATGAAATTAAAAGACGCTTACTCCTTGGAAGAAAAGTTATGACCAACCTAGATAGTATATTGAAAACCAGAGACATTGCTTTGCCAACAAAGGTCCATCTAGTCAAGGCTATGGTTTTTCCAGTGGTCATGTATGGATGTGAGAGTTGGACTCTGAAGAAGGCTGAGCGCCGAAGAATTGATGCTTTTGAACTGTGGTGTTGGAGAAGACTCTTGAGGGTCCCTTGGACTGCAAGGAGATCCAAACAGTCCATCCTAAAGGAGATCAGTCCTGGATGTTCTTTGGAAGGACTGATGCTGAAGCTGAAACTCCAGTACTTTGGCCACCTCATGCGAAGAGTTGACTCATTGGAAAAGCCTCTGATGCTGGGAGGGATTGGGGGCAGGAGGAGAAGGGGACGACAGAGGATGAGATGGCTGGATGGCATCACGGACTCCATGGACGTGAGTCTGAGTGAACTCCGAGAGCTGGTGATGGACAGGGAGGCCTGGCGTGCTGCGGTTCACGGGGTTGCAGAGTCAGACACGACTGAGTGACTGAACTGAACTGAACAGAATGTAAATGTTGTCTCATTTGAGGATATAAAAGTAAATTATGAAGGGAATTTAGGAGGTGGGCAGGAGGTAGATGAGTTGATGGAGCCATGAGGTGTGTCAGGATCTCATGTGGTATTTAGGGAAACAAATATTTACTCCACAGTTAATGGAACAAGAAGTAGAATTCTGACTCTATGACGTAAAGTGCCAAAGGGGTCAATGCAGGAGCGAAAGTGATCAGACGTGAAGAGGCGGTGGTGTTGGAAACTCGGTGAGGTCACATCTCCCACTCCAGGAGTGGGAAGTCTGTAGACATATTCTTAGGAGATGTGAAGGTAAAAATAACTGGAAGGACCATTACCAGCAACAGTCAGCAGTGGTCTTTCCCAGGGAAAGGGCCTCCTCGGTGACTCAGACGGTAAGGAATCTGCCTGCAATGCCGGAGAGCCAGGTTCAGTCCCTGGGTCAGGAAGATCCCCTGGAGGAGGGCATGGCCACCCTCTCCAGTGCTCTTGCCCGGAGAATCCCATGGACGGAGGAGCCTGGCGGCTGCAGTCCCTGGGGCCGCAGGGAGTCGGACACGACTGAGCCAGCGGCTCTTTCCCGGGGAACGTGCGCTTGGACTGTGGGGTGAGAGCTCGGTTGGGTTTTCACCATTTGATTTTAAAGTGAGCATGCAGATAGGTGGTTTTGTAACAGTTTGAAAGTGCAATTTAGAATTTCGGTGCTTTAATAACCCGCGGGTTGTCTTCTGCTTGTTTTCACAGCGCGGTTCATTTTGAAGCCAAACGTGCGCTGCTTTTAATTGCCTGTCAGCCGGCTCCCGTCAGGGTCGCTCCTGCCACTGACCTTCTCTTGTGACGGATAATTGAGAGCTGACTCTGAAAAGGGACAGAAGCTTAAAATAGCTGCTGTGAAAGGACCGACACGTCATCACGACGGGATAACTAATTCCCGACGCGGAATATTTTCATGGTGACATTTCCCCCGTGACATCCGCGTGTCAGTGACACAGAGGGCCCCAGAAGGGGAGCACGTGGCTAACGGCAGGGTGGGTCCCGTGTCCTGCCCCTCGGCTGTCACTGGGCCCCCCTTTTGCTGGAGCCTGCCAGCCTTGGGGGCACCACGTCTCCCCCTCCCAAATTCACATAATTAAACCCAACCAGAATCACCCTCGTTATAAGCACGTCTCCTGATGACTTCCAAACTGCGTGCTCCTTGGGACCCTGCAGGGGCAGGGGGTCTGGTCTGTATTCGGCCACCACCAAACGAGGTCCTTTCCGCAAACGGCAGAAACAGACCAACAAAACGTACCGGTGCAAATCAACGCAGAAGTAGCGGCTGGAGACGGTAATTGAGAAAAACCGTGTGCTCCTAATTTGGTGTATGAAGCTTAATGACACAGGCCAGCACCTCGATAATTTCGTAATTGGAGCGAGGGCGATCTCTGAGGTAATTAATTGGGTGGAAATAACCATTTTTCATCACTAATAGGAGAGTGCCTGCGAAGTCCCCGCACTGGGGCTGGGAAATCACTCCGTGTTCCTGAGTCCCGCTGCCTGGCGTCCAGGCCCGGTGTCCAAACCGAGACTCTCGGGGCCACGGGGGTGAAAGGAATCTGGCTTCCGAGCCCATCCCTGCGACTGCAGTCAAGTCCTTCACGTTACACCCCTGGGGCTGCTTGGAACTTCGCTAGTTGTTTAAAAATTGTGCCGTTAGGCAGGCAGACCAGCAAAGGAAGACGGCGGATGCATTTAAGCTGCGCTCTCTCCAGTCCGCGGTGACCCTGCCTGCTGTAAGTGCCACGGGCAGAGGGTCCTCCCGGCAACGTGATGTTTTGTGTAAGATTCGTGAACAGCACACTGGCTGTGTTACAAAGCCAGAGAACAGCCTTTTCTGGAGAGGCCACGCGGCCGACTGGTGGCACAGGGGGGCCTGGAATCCTGGGGTGCAGCGCCTGGCCCGGCGTGGCTGCGGGTGGTTCCCGGCCTGTGGGCGTGGGGTCCTGAGCCTCGTCGCAGCCTGGCCCAGGCCGAGCTGGATGACCTGGAAGCCTGTGGTCAAAAAGGGCTGGAGTGTGGTGGCTAAATACCCGAGAGTATCGGGCTTGTTTAAGCAGAGAGGAGAAAGCGAGGCTGTCCTGTCACCCCTCAGGGGCTGCACAGACCACGGCTGCCGTCCCAAGTGCAGGGGTGACCGAAGCTCAGGGTGGGACACCCGGATGCCCCGTTCGGGCGTGTGTCCTCTGAAGACCTCCCCGCTTGGAGACAAGACGAGAAGCGGGCCAGTGGAGGTGCCGACCTGGAGCCCAGGCAGGGAGGCTGGGGTCCCCCAGGAGCATCGTGAAGGGGAGACGACAGGGATCACCCTACCACCCGCCCGAGTACAGCAAAGACATGGGCAGGCCGTGATCAGGAGAGAGCCTGCGTGTCTCCGTGTGAGCCACCTCTTACTTCAAAGATGTGCCGATAGGCCAGGAAGTAAAAGAACTCACTTCCCCGGGTTGTTACCGTGGGACCGTGCAAATTCTTCGACTCTCAGCCTCCTCCAGAAAAGGTTCTCCCCTTCCCCTTTTACTGTTTAAAAGAACATTATTATTATTTTTTCTTATCGTGGTAGGAATGCTGCTTGTTACAGAAAACACAAAACCCGTCCTGTTCTTAAAGAGCTATTTAGGGCTTCCCAGGTGGCTCAGGGGTGAAGAATGCGCCTGCCAACGCAGGCGACAGAGACGCGGGTCCACCCCTGGGTCGCCCCTGCGGCGTTCTTCCCTGGAGAGTCCCGTGGACAGAGGAGCCTGGAGGGCTGCAGTCCGTGGGGTCGCAAAGAGTCAGACAGACCGAGGGCCTAAACGGCAACAAGACTTGCACCTGCGTGACGGGGCCTCGTGAAGTCAGTCTGGAAGACTTCCTTCTCTCTTGACTCTGCCAAGCATCCAACCTTCGTGTTCCCTCAAAGCTGGAACATATTCAGCAAGGAAAAATCCGTTACAGTTTATTTCTTTTTCTAAATAATGAAAACATTTCAGTATTTGTGTTTTCTCTGAATTCAGCTTTTGCCACTTCCTTTTCATTTCTGAGGGTTGGGTTCTCATTTTACTTTTTAAAAATGTGTTTAACTGGGATCTTTCTTTACTCTTTGAATAGTGATGTAAGATTTTGCTCTTCAAGCTGCATAACTGGCTTTCATTTTAAACCCCTGCTACTGGTCTCTCCAGTTTCCTTTCATTGTCCTCAGACTCTGGTAGAAATGCATTACCCAGTAAACTCATTAAGGACTTTTTTTGAAAACTCACATTCGACTATTTTCCATAAACGTTTGATTGTTGTTCTAAGTGACAGAGCGGAAGTCTTTTTGCCTTTAGAAAGCAATTTGCTTCATAGACACTAATTTACAATTTATTTATCGTTTTCACAGGTCCTGCTGTTCTCTTGGCTTGATCTGTTGCAGGCGGAGAGAGGTTTAGCTTTGTTCATTCCTGATGTAAGTTTAAATTTCTCCTCGTATTTCTGCTTCCTTCCTGCAGTATCTAGCTAACCAAGGTTCTGCCGATTTCCTTCATTGGGTGTTATGAATCCTTTTGGCTTAAAAGGCCCTCGTTAGCGATTAGATGCTTTCGGGTCCTGCGGTTGACTCCGGAGGTGGTCCCGATTGACACGTGGGTGTGGCCAGACCCCCCTCCTCCCTCTGAGGACCTGTCCGTTCTGTGCCCTGAGCGGCCTCTGCTCTGCCGATTGGTGGGGACACTTCCTGGCCCTTCCACGTGGGCTTGCCCGCCGGGAACCCTGGGTGTAAAACTCCCAGGAGCAGATGGGGTGAACCCGCAGCGTGAAGCAGAGACCTGCTGAACAGCAGACCCCCAGGAGGACACACGCTTACTATTTTCACTGTGGAACTTGGAAGGTTGTTTGAGCAGCATTATGTCAGCAAGAGCCTGCCTGAGACACCGTGCTTTCATATTATTTCAGAGATCTTTGCAAGAGATTGTCGGAACACGGGGGTACGTTTTTCTTGTTGGAGGCGTATGTTCTCACAGAGGCAGAGCTTACAGACAAGGACTCCAGAGAGCCTTGGATCCACTCTTGCGGATTTTAGGAAAATTTTGTTCCCTGTGTTGTAAGTAAAACCGATGTCTAAGAAAATCATTAACTGATAAGAGAAAAACTGGAGGATGATTCCTCTAACTTTTTAAGGTATTTATAAATGGAATAATGATCCTTTCAAATCAGACTTAATCCAAGGGACTTTTAGGATTTTAAGTTTGTGACTTTCTTATGTGTCTATGAATACAGTAAATATCTTTTCATTTTATTTTATATTATCGTTGATTTACAAAGTCGTGTTAGTTTCAGGAGCACAGCCAAGGGATTCGGTAAAACACAGATGTATGTCCGCTTCTTTCAGATCCCTTTTCCAGATAGGCTGCTGCGGAGTGTCCCCTAGCGTCCCTGTTGCACAGTGGGCCCTGCTGATCGCCTGCTTTGTATATAGCAGTGTGTGCGTCAGTTCCCAGCTCCGGACGTGCCCCTCGCTGGCCCGTCTCCTCTTTGGAAAACTCTAAGTTTGTTGTTGAAGTCTGTGAGTCTGTTTTGTTTTGTAAATAAGCTCATTTGCATCATTTTCCCAGATTCTGCATATGAATGATATCATGTATTATTTGCCTTTCTGTCTGGCTTACGTAGCTCTGTGTGCCCATCTCTAGGGCGTCTTCCTGGCCAAGGATCGAACCTGGGTCTCCTGCATTGCAGGTGGGCTCTCTACCATCTGAGCCGCCAGGGAGCTTAGGCCCGTCCGTGCTGCTGCTGATGGGACCGCTCCATTCTCTCTGTGGCTGAGCGATATTCCACTGCTTCACGCACACCTCTTTGTTTACCCCTGTGCTGATGGGCATTCAGAGCGCTTCTGCGGCCTGAATACTGTAGATGGTGCTGCTGCGAACATCGGGTGTGTGTACTTCTTGGAATTATGGTTTCCTCAGAATTAACGCCCAGGAGCGAGATTGCTGGGTCATGGGGCTTCCCCAGTGGCTCAGACAGTAAAGAATCTGCCTGCAATGCAGGACACGGGGGTTCAGTCCCTGGGTCAGGAAGATCCCCTGGAGAAGACAATGGCTGCCCACTCCAGCAGAATGGAGAGTTCTACTGGACAGAGCCTGGACAATCCCGTGGACAGAGCCTGGTGGGCTAGAGTCCCTGGAGTTGCAATGAGTCGGACACGACTGAGCGATCAACACTCGAGCACACACCACACACACACACACACACACACACACACCCCGGCAGCTCTGCTTTCAGTTTTTAGGGAACCTCCATGCTGTTCCCCACAGGGGCTGCACCCATTGTCGTTCCTAACCGTAGTAAATATCACTTTAAACCAGGTCCCTGAGGCAGACTGTTCTCTGCACAAAGCCACCCTTGGGCAGTGACACACCCGAGCAGCCACTGGACGCGAGACACAAGTGTGGAGGGGCTGCCGGAGTGAGAGCTCCAGGCCTTTCTGTGTTCAGTAAGTCCCCGAGCCACCTTCCCGTGTTGCCTGCTCGGGGCGGATGAGGGCTCAGCCGTGGGAGACCTCTTTTATATCCACGTGCATTTTATGTTAAATTTTATTAAACACGTTTCCATGCATTTTTCTAAATTTTTTTAGATTTAACAAAACATTGTACAGAAAGAAATAATTTCATATTTTCCTCCAAGGAGATAACTTTTACTTCTCACCTTTCCCATCTCTCTACTTTGCTTCTTGTCAAAGGATGTTCACATTTTAAGTCCATCTTAAAGAAAGAAAAAAGACACCCTGCTTATGTGATTGGGATTCCCTGGTGGCTCAGCTGGTAAAGAATCTGCCTGCAATGCGGGAGACCTGGGTTCAATCCCTGGGTTGGGAAGATCCCCTGGAGAAGGGAAAGGCTGCCCTGTATTCTGGCCTGGAGAATTCCATGGACTGTGTAGTTCACGGGGTCGCAAAGAGTCAGACTCGACTGAGCAACTTTCACTTCACTTCACTCACTGCTTATGTGAGTAGACAGTGAGTTTTATCACCCACAAGGGAACAATTTAAAGGTGAGAGACTACACCGTCTCTAGGGGAGCCGATCATGGCCCAGAATGAACTCTGCAAACAGAGGGAAGGTGGTGGGTTTGCAGGCCCAGAGGGCTGCCTGGTGGTGGTGTCCTAGGGGCTCTGTGTGCAGGGGTATCAGCTGGGCCTGGCCTCTCTCCGTGAGGCGTCTCAGCTGGTGGAGGGAGCGGGGCCTGTTTTCCTCCCGGGACGGAGCAGACTCTGCAGTTTCTCCGCCCAGCACCTCCATGTGCTCAGGCCTGGCCGCGTGGCTGGGTGCTGCTGTCCGCCTCAGCCCGCGCCGCCGCCCCTGCTCTGGGTGGTGACTGTGGCAGGGGTGTCGGCCAGAGGCCAGACGGGGGCGGAGGGCCCTCTTCCGAAGTGACACGCAAGCCTTCTGACGTGAGAGAGCTTGTCACGCTTCTCTGATGTGCAGTCAGCAGCCGCTGGCGCTCAGGTCCCTGTGGGGAGTCCTGGGCTCCCGCCGGGCTGGGGGCTGGGTCCGCGCTTGATTCTGGAGTGGGCGGTGTTTCCTTCTCACCAGCATAGCTCCGAGGCTGAGATGCTCAGAGATGAACCACTGGGCCACCACCCCCTCTCCCCGCATCCCCAGACCCCCGTGCTGCGTGCACTTCCCGCCTGTGGCTGAGGTCGAGTGCTCAGCTACTAACGGGGCGCGGGACTCAGCCGCAGGGGGACAGAAATCACGAATCTGAGCTCACCCTGAAACGGCCCCGAAGGCCAGGCTCCGCGCCGACCCGCAGTTCATTTGGAGGGTTTATTTTTAGGCTGCTGTCCTGGCCCCATTCACCTGTGCTGCACGAGCTGGAGCGTAATCCGTCCCCAGTAGGAGCCGGAGGCGCTCTCGGCGCGGCTTTCACCTGGAAGTAAGCGAAGTGGGTCACTTTTAATTCCTTGCGCGTCACTGCATCATTTTCATTCGACCCGATTTTCTTGATCTGTTTGGTGACTTGTAAACTATTAAGTCAAGCAGATTTGGTTAAGTTTCTCTCCTAAGGGCTGTCCTCGATCACGTCATAATTGTTCTGACCCTTCACTTTACTGTTAAAGTCCCAGAAGACAGTGAGGTGTGCTCACTTGGCAGAAAAAACCCAGTCTTCACACCTGTGTCTCCGTGGCTCCCCTAAGGGAACACTCCACTCTGATACTTTCTGTCCCTGAACCTGTGGGTTTCCCCCACGCCGAGCAGTCCTGGGACCCCAGCTGGGGTCCTACAGCCTCGGTTCCGACACTGTCCACCTGGAGATGGCGTCAGATCCCACAGATGAGGGGTTCGGTCCCGTGAGATCGCCCCCCTTGTCAGATGCCAGTGGTGGGTAGCGGGTGTCCAGGTTGCCCCAACTACAAATTGGAGGTCTCGCCACCCCTCCTCAGGGTCAGTTAATTTGCCAGAGCAGCTCAGGGAGCTCCGTTCACCGCGTTAGTAAAGGACGGGATAAAGCACACAGGTGTGCAGTCGGGGAAGAGATGCGCGGCCAGGTCTGGGGGTCCCGAGAGCCGGAGCTTCCGTCCTGTGAGCTGTGGTGCAGCCTCGCCGGGTACACAGCTCTGCTCACCCGCCTGGGAGCTCAGAGAGCCTGTACCATGGGATTTGGGGGAGGTTTCCTCACTGGAGACGTGGTCCACTCTTCTCTCCACTTCCAGCCCCCCGTCCTTCTCTGGAGGATGGGGCTCAGGGCTGAACACTCCAAGCTTCTAACCGCAGTTTCTTCTTTCTGGTGACCAGGCCCCATCCAGAAGGCAGCGAGTCTCCCCATTAGAACAGAAGGCAGTGTTATCACTCGGCAAACCACTAGGGCTTTAGGAGCCCGGAGCTGGAATCGCAGGCAGAGACCAGCATGTGTGTTCCCTAACTTCCCCTTTCAGAAGGCCTCTCCCTGTTCCCCAGGACGCTCACTCACCATATGTCAGAAGAACCCCGAGCTCCTGGCTCCGTTGAGAATTTCTCCCAAATGCTATCGGAAGGTGGCCCGGTGGCAAAGAGTCTGCCTGCAATGGAGGAGCCAATGAAGACCACCCCCCCCCCGGTTCCATCCCTGGGCTTGGAAAATACCCTGGAGGAGGAGATGGCAGCCCACTCCAAGACGCTTGCCTGGAGAATCTCCAAGGACAGAGGAGTCTGGTGGGCGACAGTCCATGGGGTCGCAAAGAGTCGGACACGACGGAGCGACTTAGCACGGCAAGAGGAGGGAGCGGAGTGAAGCAGCTTCCTCTGACATGAAGCGAATCACTGGTTCTTAGCAAAGCTCTGTGGAAAAGCACATCTGAGGGTCATAACATGGGCTGAATTCAGACACTGATATGAAAATAATAATCACTAGTGGATTGCTAAAAATGAATAATATAAATGATATACTAAAAGAGCTATGTCACAGTCAAGCCTGAGTCACAGGAGAGAAGACTAATTATCATCTTATGGTCACTGCTATGAGGAATAGGCTTTTTTTTTTTTTAAGTAAAGGCTTTCCTCTTAGTAAAACTGCCATTATGCAAAAAATATTGACAAATGCTAGGCTTCTGTTTCAGTGTGTAAGACTGGGAAATTGTATCATGATTGTGAATTTTTTGTATAAATCTCGTATCTAGGATAAGCATTAATTCATGTAGGGAAACCTTGTGTTTTGTTTCAATAATCAAATGATTAGTGTTAATAACAAATACAAACCAACCCCTGGTGAATGAAAATGCTAAACAGTCTTCCTTGTTGCAGACATCCATCTGTGGTGTGTAATTTTAACGGGATGCAGCAAGATAAGTTGTTTACATGAAAAAATGTGAAGTAGGAGCTGGGAAAAAGTGGAACGAGAACCACTCTTTTCTGGGGGCCTCGTCGACAGGGCTGGAGCATTGACCCCCGTGTCCGTTTCTGCAAAGGCTCTTGGCTTCCTGTCTAAGCAAGGTGCACATTGAGCTCCCACTCAAGAGAGCTGAGAATTCCATGTATTGTCCCTTAATGATTCCACTAAAGAACTGAAAAAGGGAGGCCGATAGAGGAAAACATCTTTTGTCAAATATTCTAACCAACATCCTAGAATGAAATGGGGGAAAATGGAAACCGTGACAGACTTTATTTTCTTGGGCTCCAAAATCACTGTGGATGGTGACTGCAGCCATGAAATTAAAAGACACTTGCTCTTTGGAGGGGAAGCTATGACAAACCTAGCCTGTTAAAAACCTGTTAAACAGCAGAGACATCACTTTGCCTGCAAAGGTCTGTAAACTCAAAGCTGCGGTTTCAAGTATGGATGTGAGAGTTGGACCATAAAGAAGGCTGAGCATCAAAGAAGTGATGCTTTTACACTGTGGTGCTGGAGAAGACTCTTGAGAGTCCCTTGGACTGCAAGGAGATCCAACCAGTCAATCTAAAGGAGATCCGTCCTGAATATTCATTGGAAGGACTGATGCTGAAGCTCCGATAGTTTGGCCACCTGATGTGAAGAGCCGACTCATTGCAAAGCACCCTGATGCTGGGAAAGGTTGAGGGCAGGAAGCGAAGAGGGCAGTAGAGGATGAAATGGTTGGATGGCATCAGTGACTCAATGGACACGAATCTGAGCAAACTCCGGGAGGTCGTGAAGGACAGGGAAGCCTGGTGGGTTTCCATCCATTGATTCGCAGAGCTGGACACGACTGAGGGACTCCACAACAACAGCTAAGCAGCATCATGGCCAGTACTAAACTCTAATAACTGTCACTTGAAAAACTTACCATCTGACTGTCAACCACTCATGAATTTCATGATCCAGAATGAAGTCAGGGAAAAGAGACTCCGAGTAAAGTGATCTTGGATAAGCTGTTTTTCTCACACATTCGTTCCCCTTCCGGAATTTAAGGGAAAATGCTCAAGGTGGCTCAGATGAATGAAACTTCAGGGGACATGGGTTGGATGAGGAGGAATAGGTCTATTTATTCAAACATGGCTCAAGCAAATTCTACTTTAAAGAAACTCAGGAGACAGCAGAGAATCCACTTTTTAAAGCCTGCTTTGCTTTCTTCTCAGGAGTTATTGGCAAGGTGATCAAGAAACTAAGCTTCCTGAAGCATGAGATGTTTCTTCCATCTTCCGTCTTCTTTATACGCGCTGTATATTTTTTCATCTTCTCTACGCATGCGGGGATCGGTGTTACCCGGTTTGAGCAAAGACAGGCTGAGATGCCAGCACACCGGCTGCTTTTGTCTCTGGCAGCAGCGCTCTCTGAGCTGGGCTGCCTGGAGGAAGATCCACGTGGCGGGAGTCTTTCCTCTCAGTTGCTGTGCTCTGAGGCACCAGGCCTGTGCTCCTGCTCCTCACTGACGCGGCTCATCGTCCCTGATGGCCACGCCAGCTCCCCCGCTCCCTCCCGTCTCACTTCTGCGCCTTCCTTCGGAGCACCCGGTGCTGATGGAGTAAGTCGGGTCCCGACACCGCAGTGGCTGCTAGTTTACACGACACATTTCAATTTTAACCAAGGCTTATGAAGCCATCCTGAATTTTCAAAGTAAGGTACTCTGATGACAGCTATTTCAGGTATGAGATTAGCTTCTGGGGCATTTGAACAGGAGCACTCTTTGTCTTTTTAAAATTGAACTATAGCTGACTTTGGAGAAGGCGATGGCACCCCACTCCAGTGTTCTTGCCTGGAGAATCCCAGGGACGGAGGAGCCTGGTGGGCTGCCGTCTATGGGGTCGCACAGAGTCAGGCTCGACTGAAGCGACTCAGCAGCAGCAGCAGCAGCAGCATAGCTGACTTGCAATATAATATTAGTTTTAGGTGTGAAACGTGATGCATTATTTTTATAGATTATATGCCATTTAAACTTATAAAATATGGCAGCCATGTCCGACCCTTTTCTACCCCAGGGACTGCAGTCCCCAGGCTCTTCTGTCCATGGAGTTCTCCAGGCAAGAATACAGGAGTGGGTTGCCATTCCCTCCTCCAGAGGGTCTTCCCCACCGTGGGATTGCACCTGGGTCTCCTGCCCTGTAGGCAGATTCTTTACCATCTGAGCCACCAGGGAAGTCCTGTGAGACGTTGGCTGTGTTCCCTGTACTGCACAGTCTACCCTGGAAGTTCACTTACTTTATACGCAGTAGTTGGTGCCTCTTGGCCCCCTTCCTCTCTCTGCCCCTCCCCCATCCTTCTCCCCCTGGTGACCCCAGTGTGTTCTCCGCATCTGTGAGTCTGTCTCTTTTTTTATATTTATTTTTTGTTTTGTAATCTCTGATTCCCTACACGAGTGGCAGCATATAGTGTCTTTGTCTCGCTTATTTATTTCACTTAGATAATAACCTCTAGGCCTATGCCTTTTTTTTTGCCAAATGGCAAGATTTCATTCTTTTTCATGGCTGAGTAATATTCCACACATATATATCTACATAAATCTCTATCTTTCTGTATGTGTCTTCTTTACCCATCTATCTGTTGATGACTGATGGGTGATGGTTTTTTCAGATATGTGCCCAGGATTGGAATTGCTGAATCATATCATAATTCTATTTCTAGGTTATTGCGGAGCCACCATACTGCTTTCCACAGTGGCTGCGTCAATTTAGGTTTGCACCGACAGTGCACAGGTTTCAAGGGTCCCCTTTCTCTATATCCTTGCCGACATTTACCTGTGACCCTTCTGATGAGGCCCTCTGACAGGTGAGAGGTGATGTCTCATGGGCCTCGTTGTGCTTTCGGTTTGCATTTTCGTCATGGTGGGTGACAAGCATTTTTCAAGTGCCTGTTGGCCATTTGCATTTCCTCTTTAGAAAAATGCCTATTCAGTTCTTCAGCCCACTGTTTAATCTGGTTGTTTGTTGTTTATTCTTTTGATGTTGAGTTGTATGAGCTGTTTATATGTGCTGAATATTAACCCCTATTGGTCATGTCATTTGCAGATTATTTTTCCCCATTCAGTAAGTTGTCTTTCCATTTGTTCAGTAGTTTCCTTTGCTGTGCAAATGCATTTAAGCTTAATTAGGCCCAGTTTGTTTTTCATTTTATTTCCTTTAGGATAAGGATCTAAAAAAATATTGCTGCAACTTATGGCAAAGAGTATGTTTTTGGCCAGTGTTTTCCTCTGGAGTTTTATAGTATCTGGTCTTACACTTAGGTCTGTAATGCTTCTTGAGTCTATTTTTGTCTATTGTTTTGGAGAGTGCTCTAATTTCATTCTTTTACATGCAGTTGTCCTGGTTTCCCAGCAGCACTTACTGAAGAGACTTTTTTCCTTTTTATATTCTTGCCTCCTTCCTGGTAGATAATTAACTGCGTGTGTTTATTCCTGGGCTCTCTCCCACTCTCTTTATGCACCCCCCACCCCTGCCACATCACCTAGTCTGCTGTTAATTCCTTCTGGTGGGTTTTTAATTTCCGTTATTGTGTTCAGCCGTTCTGAATGTACTTTCTGACTTTTCTACTTCTTGTTAAAATTCTGACTGTGTTCATCTATTCTTTCTTCTAATTCAGTGAGCATTGTTATTGCTAATGTTTCCAGTGCTTTTTCTGGCAAACTACTTGTTTCATCAATCGGTTTTCCAGGGTTTCCCCCTTATTCTTTCATGTGAAATACATTCCTCTGTCTTTTCATTTTGCTTGACTTTGTCTGCAAGGAACAAGGTGTCACACTTACCTATTCTGGTTGAGAGGGTGTCCCTGTGCGGTCTGTGTGTGCCCAGTGGGGCGCTGGATCTGATGTGAGCACAGGGCACGTCTCCCCCACGTGTGCTGGCAGCTACCACCTTGATAGGAGGTGGGGCGTGGGGCCGGGGGTGTAGGGGATGGGGCCAGAGCCGGGTGTGAGCTGGGGCGTCCCTGCTCAGCAGCAGGGGGGAGGGGGCGGGTCCCGGAGTACTGGGGCGAGGCCTGAGGGTCCGGCTGGAGGGGCTCCCTGCCCACGAAGCACCTGCTCCCCCCAGCACCCGCTTCGCCCCGCAGCCAGAGCCGTAAGGAGCTGGGGGGCTGGGTGGGCTCTTGGAGGCATCAGGCGCAGGCGGTGGTCCAAGCCCTGCTCGGGGTGCTGGGCGCTTCTATACCCGTGGTCTCCTGGGGTGTCCGCAGTGGCTGCCCTTGCCCCGTCAGACGCTGCTTGGGCCCAAGCCGGCTTCATCCTCACCACCCGGCACTGCCTGCCCCGCAGAGGGCCCGGCCCGAGTGTGGGGCCACAGGGTCGGGGGTGGGCACTGGCTCATGCCGAGGAGATGCCGGGGCAGCGGGAGAACCCGGCCGGAGTCCCAGGCGGCTCCGCTCTGCGGCCCCACCTGTTTCAGCAGTGACCCTGCCTCGCTCTGGGGGTGCCGGCAGGCTCCTTACAGCCCCTGCCACCCCATGAGTTCTCAGGCCCCTCAAGGGGAGGCGCCGCCCTGCTCTGGGGCCCCAAGCTGGGCACCCAGCATGTGCTTTGCACCCCACAGTCCCCGGCGAGGATCCCTGAGCCAGGGTGACCCCTTCCGTGTCCCGCCCAGGGAGCAGGTCCTGGCTAGACCGCGTCTCCCCTCTGCGTTCCCGGTTCCGTGTGGGTCTTCCCTGCGGCTGGGGCCGCGCGGGAGGCTCAGTCCCGCCCAGGGAGCAGGTCCCGGCTAGACCGCGTCTCCCCTCTCGCTCCCGGTTGCGAGTGGTCTTCCCTGCGGCTGGGGCCGCGCGGGAGGCTGTCAGTCTCCAGCTCGTTTTCACGGGGAATCGCTCCGCGTGTGGGTGTTTCAGTTGTGTTTGTGCGGGAGGTGAGTTCCAAAAACTACTCCAAGTAGTGAGTAGTCAAAACCACGCCACCGTCTTCGGGAGGGGCTGTCGGGTTTCAGGGAGCTCGCCACACGAGCTGGCGAGCTGTGCAGCCCGCATTCTTGATGCGGTTTCCCTCTCAGCTCAGAGAGACGGCCACGAGGATCATCACTGCCGCTCGTCCCTCCAGCGAGCTGTGCCGAGGGGCCCCTGCTCAACCCGAAGCGGGTCTGAGTGTCACCGAGACGGGCTTGGCTAAGAGGACTCGGCCTCCGGGACCAAGAGGATGCGGCCTCCTGGACCGAGGGGACGCGGCCTCCGGGACCCTCCAGAACTGAGGGGACTCAGCCTCCCGGACCCAGGGGACTCGGCCTCCGGGTTCAGATACTCCTCCCCTCCAGATTCAGAATCTTCGTCCACGTGGAACCTTGGCTAGAGGTGTGACTGTTTATTCCAAGTGCACGGGTAACGTGTGGAGTCATCCCCGTTCTCATTAGGAACAATTCTGCTTCACGGCTGGGTGTCACCTGGGTGGCAGGTGAGCAGCATGGAGCAGAGGATGGATCAGTGTTTCAGATGCGTGAACGCTGTGCTGGAGAAGCGTGTCAGACTATTCCTCCTCCAGATGACACTTAGAAACCCTGTAAAAACATGGTTTAAAACCCCAGCTACTCGAAGGCAGCAGAGTGACCGAAAGCAGAAAAGAAGTGTGTCCAGCTCTCACGAGAAGGAGCTTTACTGGGTGTGATTTGTAGCTATTTGGCTTTTCACCTGCAGGAACCCACTCCCCTGCCCCCCACCCTCCCCGTGTGCACAGTGTGGGACCTCCGGGGCTCAGGGGAAAGGCGCTGGCTTGCTGGAGACAGCTGTGGGGTGCCTGAGCTGCTAAAGGGAAGGCGGGAATTCCCTGCTGGAGGGAACGCTACACAGGGAGCCCCCAGTCTGCACTTATTGTGTGCTAAGCCTCGGACTCACCGGGACAAGGGGCTCCAAGCTTCCCAGAAAAAAAAGAATCAGCTGCGAGACTGGAAGAAGCCAGTGGGGATTTTGGCTGCTGTTGCCTGAAAGGTGGACAGAGTTGGGCCGTGAGCCCAGCCAAGTAAAACACCTGCTAGAAAAATAGCATCAATCATCAGAGGAGGGAGCAGGCCCCACGTCTTTTGCGGTATAATTCACAGTATCCAGTGTGTGGTGGAAAGTGTTGGACAGGCGAACAAACAGGGAATCTGACCCACACTCAAGGGAAAAACAGGTTGTGGAAACTAACCCAAGATGACGCAGACACTGGAACTAATAGGCAACGGCTTTTAAAAATAACTGCTAAAGATTCGTTTTAGGACTTCTAGGAAGATGTACTCGTGATGGATGAAATGGCATGTGGACGTAGAATCTCTGCAGAGAAGGGGAACTTGAAAGAAAGAATGAAGCTGAAATGCCAGAACTGAGACTCGTAATATTGAAAAAGAGAAATCCACTGGGCAGTTCTAGCAACACCTAGAGCCCTCATGACTTCAAGACAGATCACTGGGAAACCTCGCCCGGAGAACAAGAGACAGATATTCAGAACAGTGGACGTGGTCTTCTGTGGGCACCATCGGCCAGTTGGACATGCGTTACTGGGTCCCCAGGAGAAGAGGCACAGAATGAGTAGAGTTGTTTTCAAAAATAATGATCAAAAATTATTCAAAATTTGGTTTTCAAACCCCCATATACGTAACAGAGGGCTTTCCTAATGGCTCAGATGGCAAGGAATCTGCCTCTGGAGCAGGAGATGCAAGAGGCTTGGGTTTGATCCCTGGGTGGGGAAGGTCCCCTGGAGAAGGGAATAGCTACCCATTGTAGGATTCTTGCCTGGAGAATTCCATGGACGGAGGAGCCTGGCAGGCTGCAGTTCACGGGGTTGCAAAGAATCGGACGTGACTGAGTGACTAAAACTTTAACTTTTTTCATACTTACAGGTCCAAGAGCCTAGAGAATTTCAAGAAGCACTAATAGAATACCAGTCATGGCACAGGATCATTAAACTGCTGAAAATCAGAGGGAAAAGCCCCCTGAAAGCAGCCAGACTGAAAGGCACATGCATCATGAGCATTCTGTTGCGCTGGGATGAGTGATCATGGCATGAACAGCAGCACCGAGCACACGTGTGCCGCCTTGAGGCCCCTGATGCCAGGAGCCTGGCGCTCACCGCACCCAGCTGAAATCAAGGTGTCGCCACCTGCGTGCCTGTCTGAGACTCTGGGTGGGCCGTGCTCCCTCGTGGTGCTGGCAGGTCCAGGTCCTCTGTTGGGGGCGGAGACCCTTTCCTTGGCTGTCAAGTGCAGACCTCCACCCCCACGGGGGCACCCACGCGCCGAGGCTCATGGCAGGTCCTCAGCCTCAAAGGCAGCCGTGGGGGTCCAGCCCTCCCCCGACTCTGAATCTCCCCTCCTTCCTCCTCCACGCCTCCTCTCTTCTTCTTCAGTCTAACCTCCACATTTCATTCCTTCATCAGCATAAGTGACTCAGCCTTGTCTGACTATTTGTGACCCCACGGAGGCAGCCCGCCAGGCTCCTCTGTGCATGAGGCTATCCGGGCAAGAAGAGTGGCGTAGGTTGCCACTTCCTTCTCCAGGGGATCTTCCTGACCCAGGGATCGGCCCGTGTCTCTTGCATCTCCCACGGTGGCAGGACTCTACACTAGTGCCACGTGGGAAGCCCAGTGTAAATGACATCTTCAGTCGTGTCCGACTCTTTGAGACCCCCAGGGGCTATACGGTCCGTGGAATTCTCCAGGCCAGAATATTGAAGTGGAGTCTTCCTTCTCCAGAGATCTTCCCAACCCAGGGATTGAACCCAGGTCTCCCACATTGCAGGCGGCTCCTTTACCAGCCAGGGCACCAGGGGAGCCCGAGAATACTGGAGCGGGTAGTCTATCCCTTCACCAGTGGGTCTTCCCGACCCAGGAATCAACCAGGGTCTCCTGCATTGCCGGCAGATTCTTTACCGGCTGAGCTACCAGGGGAGCCCAGTGTAAACGACAGCTGATTTCACATCCAAAAAGGAAATCGGAAGACAATGGAACATTTTATTTTGTACACAAAGTTGACTTTCTATTTCCCACTTTCCTCATGAAGAAAACTTGGCTGTGTGGCTTTCGGCAAGCTAGTTCCTTGATTTTTCTCTACTGTTCTTCTGTTTTCAATTTCACTGGTATCTGCTCTTTATGATTTCATTACTTATGCTTGCTTTGAGTTTATTTTGCTTTTCATCTAGATTTTTAAAATGAGAGCTTACATTATTGATTTCAGACTTTTTTTCTTTTCTGAGGTGTGTATTCTTGCTAAAAAATTTCCTTTTAGCACTGCTTTAACTGTTTCCCACAAATTTTGGTTATTGGTGTTTTAATTTTCATTTAGTTCCAATTTTCAAAAGGATTTACCTTTAGCCATTTGTGAAAAATATTATATAACACAATCAAGCGAGGTTTAACCCATACAAGGTTGGTTTTCAGTTAAGAATCAATTAATACAGTTCTCCATCTTAACAGACTAAAGGAGAAAAGACATATGATCTTCTCAATAGATGCAGAAAGAATCGTTCACAAAGCCCAGCACCTGCTCATGCTGAAATGGCAGCCCACTCCAGTGCTCTTGCTGGAAAATCCCATGGACAGAGGAGTCTGGCGGGCTGTTGTCTACAGGGTCGCAAGAGTCGAACACGACTGAGACTGACACACATGTAAATACCCAGCAAGCTGGGACTAGAAAGGGAATCCTTCAGTCTGAGGAAGGGCGTCTGTGCAAGAGGCACATCGTGACTGGTGGTGGCGGTAATCGTGACCTCTCTGAAGCTGGGACCCAGGTGGGAGTGTCTGCTCTCACCCCTGCTGATGATACTTGATTCCAGTTACTACAAGGCTGTGATAGTCAGAAGGTATGGAGTCAGTACAAGAATGTAAAATGGAATTGATGAAGTGGAGTAGACTAGGGTGATATCTGTAGAGATGAAACACAAAGCCTGAGTTTTCTTTTCACATCACACTTAGATCTTAATTTGAGATTGATTGCAGACCCAAGGCATATAGTTTCCAGAGCAAATGTTAGGAGAATATCTTCATGACCTGAGTTTATACAAAGACTTTCTGGAAAAAAACCCCAAAGCAAGAGCAAATAAGAACATTATGCAAAAATTATAATACATCAAAATTTTAAAAACCTAGCTTATCAGTATATTTGCATAACATATATCTGATAATAGACTAGTTTCCACAACATAAGGGATTTCTACAACAGAATAAAATACAAACAACATAATTTTAAAAAAGGTAAACTACTTGAAATGACACTTTACAATAATCACTTGGCCAATGATTATATGGAAAAGTGTTTACCATTATTTTTTATCAGGGATGTGCTATCATAAGAAGATCATGCCACACAGACTTTATCCCAGTGGAAATTAAGAGAAAAAAGACAAAGCTAAATGAAGAAGCAACTAGAATCCTCATCGATGCTCCTGGCCATGTTAAAATGTACAACCGCTTGGAAAAAGTTTGGCAGGTCCTGGTAAAACTAACCGCACAATTACCCACGACTGAGGAACAATAGTGCAAGATATTTACCTGAAAGAAATAAGTTTATTTTGACAAAAGGATTTGCACAGACATGTTCACACGGCTTTGTTCGCAACCACCTCTCACTGGGGGCAGTCCAAGTGTTCATAAAGAGACAGTGATAATCAGATTGCGCACATTCGTACAATGGGATAAAAGAGCAGTGCAAAGGGACATCCCACTTATGCAAGTGGTGACGTGCGAGAGACTGACAGACAGTATGAAGAAAAGGAGGAGTCGGAGGCAAAAGGCAGAGGCTTTATGAAGCCACTGCGTGAAGTCCCTGCACAGGAAGCCCTCGTCTGCGGTGACGACAGTCAGAAAAGCTTGCTTTGTGGCGACTGTGGGGTGGATGGGGGGGTTTGGAGGTGGTGGGATGTTCAGTATTTTTATGGTTACATGGGTGCACGCGCCTGTCAGACCCCATCAAATTGTACACTGAAGGTCTGTGCAATTCACTGTATGTAAATTGTAGGTAAAAACAAAGGAAACCCGAGGAAACCTGCAAATATTGAACTCCGGTTACAGGCTCGCTTTTATCACTTTTACGGGTTAACATACCTGAAACTGCTTTCTGTGTATCCCAGGGCTCAGCAAATGAGCACCTATTCTGGGAAAATGGGAGACAGTGTTTCTCACAGTAGGAGAAAGGAGCTCCACGTATTGAAAAGGAAAGATTAGACTCTTCTCCATAGTTTTGGATTGTAATGAGAGGTATATTCAGTAAACTCATAATTTTATTTTTACAGGTAGAAAAGTAGCTGTATCTATCTCTGAATCTATTTCTTCCCTTGGTCTGCCTGCTCAGAAAGCCTAAAAGTAGCTTTGAACACATCTATCACTCTGATCTTGGTTTCTAATCATCTCCCAGGAACTGACTGATCTGGGTTAGGGCCAGGAAAGCCCATGGAATTTTGTTTTCCAGAAAGTAAGGAATTTCCTCCAAATGACTAGACTTGTCCAGACTTCTGTTCCTGGCAAAGTGAAGCACCAAGATGCCAGTCTGCTGAGCTGGCCCCAGAGGTTGGCTGGTTCCTTGAACCTCGGCCTCTGAGGACCACTCTGGACTCCATCCCAGGACTGGGACCCCACCACACTTCTCACCAGAAGAAAGAGACCACCAGGCCAGATAAAAAGCAAGACTCAACTCTATGAGGCCTGTAATAAACATTTTTTTAATATAAAGACACTAAGTTAAAAAAAATGGGTAAAAAGAGAGAAAAAGATGGCAGAGTAGGTGACGTGGAGTACGTCTCTTTCCACGGATGCGTCAGGAATACAGCTTCAGACACAGACGTGCGTGCAGAATGCAAGCTGAGAGCCGACAGGAGGACCTGACCAGCGGAAAAGCATATACACAGAACCACGCAAAGCCCAGTGGGGCGAAGGAACTAGGGGGAGAAAGGGGAGTGTTAGTAGGACTGGACCTGCCCTTGGCAGCTGGGGGAACTGAGGCAGGGGTCTGATCCTCTCGTCGGGGCGGTTGTCTGGGTCAGACATTTAAGGCTGAGGGTGAAACAGCCGGTCTGTGGCCGCCTAAAAGGAATGGGAAGCAGACAGTCCGCCGCAGCCACACGTGCGCCAGCAGGAACGTGGGTCTCCTGTGAGGCCCAGTGCCTGGGGGCTGGAGGTGAGGGACTGCGCAGCAGTCCTGGGGTGAGGGCTGCCGTTGACTGTGGAGAGACAGATGAGGGGATGTGAGGGGGAGATGGTGGCGGGAAATGCCTGTGGAGGGAAGCCAGGTGATGCTGCTGAGTCATGCGTAGGGTGTGGAGCCACCTCCACAGCCTCTCTCTCCCCACACACCAGCACTGGGCAAGCTGAACAACAGAGAGGCTGGCCCACCAAACGCCTGATGCGCTGATCTACAGAGCAGGACCCCAGGCAGAGGGCCCCTCTATGTGCCTGGCACACCAAACAACAGAGAAGGATGCTCCTTTAAGTGCCTGATGCGCCAATCTATAGAGCAGGACCCCAGGCAGAGGGGCCCCTCTGTGTGCCTGATGCACTGAATTATAGAGCGGGACCCCAAGTTGGTTGGGGGCGGGGGTGGCTCTATGTGCTTGACATGCTGAACTAGAGTAGGCCCCCTCTCAGGGTGCCCCTTTAAGAGCCTGATGCACTGATCTACAGAGCAGGATCCCAGTCAGAGGGTGCCCCTCTATGTGCCTGATGCATGAATCTACAGAGTAGGACCCCACCCAGAGTGCCCCTTTAAGTGCCTGACGCACCAAACCTCATAGTAGGATCCCCAGGGTGCTCCTTTAAATGGCTGATGCGCTGATCTACAGAGAAAGGCCCCAGTCAAGGGATCTCTCTTAAGTGCCTGAACGGGCAGAGCTATGGAGAAAGACTGGCCAAAGAGGGCTTCTGATCACCAGCTACAAGAGGCTGGAGGAAAGACTCTGAGAGGGCCGTAACTCCTGCAGCGGAGGCAGTCTGTGCCCCTGCACACTAGGCGCTGCCAGGGTCCCTGCAAGCCAAGCGGCTGCACCACCTTCATGCTCAACCCTCGCTGGGGCAGAGCTGCCAGAAGCAAAAGAAGAGAAAGTCTTTGTGTCTGTGCACGGAGGATAGCTTTCTTCCTGTCTGACTTTGTGACCCTGTAGACTGTGGCCTGGCAGGCTTCTCTGCCAGAGAGGGGGTCCTCCAGGCAAGAACACTGGAGCATTCTGGTCAGTACTGGTTGCCGTGCCTTTCTAGAGCACTGTATTTCCCGCTGCCCCAGCCAGCAACCTCCCTGCGTACCTGGTGCTGCCAGAAGCCCTGTGACCCAAGCAGCCGCACCACCTCCACCCCTGGCCCTCACAGGGGAGGACTCAAGCCCTTCAGGGAAGCCTCAGGAGCGAACCCCAGTGGACAACCCACATGCAGAGGTGGAAAGAAAACCACAATTGAAACTCAGGGGCAGTGTGGCTAAGGAAGAAGACCCAAAACCTTCCCACCAGCTGTACAAGCTGCAGATTAAATACACACGATCAACTAACCAGACTCTGTGTCTATGGAATATATAAAAGGCCATTGAGAGCGCCCACAAAGGAAAACACAGCAGCTCTGATAGCTGTGGACATTGGAGGCAAGAACATACAGGAGTGGGACCAGATTAGAATCTGAGCTGCCCCCCGCAGCAGGTCCAGAGACCAGCACAGTGTTGGAAGGCATCCTAGGGAGGTGAGGTGGCCTGTGATTTCCAGCATGGGAAAGGACTCTGACAGCACAGACTCAAGGAAAAACGTTTATTATTCTCATTTTTTGACTTTGTAGAATCTTTTGGATTTTTTTTCTCCCCGCTCCACCCGCGAATGCCATGTTGTAGGTATTGACTTTATTGGCGCTGCTGCTGCTGCTGCTGCTGCTAAGTCGCTTCAGTCGTGTCCGACTCTGTGCGACCCTATGGACAGCAGCTCACCAGGCTCCGCCACCCATGGGATTTTCCAGGCAAGACTACTGGAGTGGGGTGCCATCACCTTCTCCGTTATTGGCACTAAGAAATGCAATTAAGCTTTGGGCATTTTTTCCCCTTTTTTCCTCAGTCACATTTTTTATTGTTCTCTACACCTCTGCCTCTATGATGGGCATTTGCAGTTCTGTGGAGTTTTCCTCTTTTTTTTTTCTTTTCTCTTTCTTAATTTTAATTTTTTAAACTTATTATTATTTTTTTCTACATTTATTCCTTTGTTTGCTTTTCCTATGTTCTTTTCCCCTTGCAGTTAATCTTTGACATATATAAATCTCCTTTATTACCTCTACTTAACTTTGCATATCTGTTCTTGCTTTCTTTTCTTTCTCTCCTTTCCTCTCAAC
Organism: Redunca redunca; assembly: GCA_006410935.1. Classification (NCBI taxonomy): domain Eukaryota; kingdom Metazoa; phylum Chordata; class Mammalia; order Artiodactyla; family Bovidae; genus Redunca; species Redunca redunca. The sequence continues at coordinate 161,986 of SJYQ01002690.1, forward strand.
ATACTTGTTAGATTTATTTTTATTGCTTTATTCCCCAATTGGCACCTTGCTTTAGTTTTGTTTTTCAGTTTGTACTTTAATTAGTTTTGTTCTGGTAGATATAATTCTTGGTTTCCTTTGATTGCTGGGTCAATCTATTGTTCTTCCTTTTTGTTGGACTGTTTCGATTTTGCTTATGGGTGTACATGTATACGTGTGTATTCAGTCACACTTTCTATTGTTATAAATGTCTGCCTCTACACTGG
>SJYQ01002690.1:164432-186064 GCA_006410935.1 Redunca redunca
AAATAAAAGGAATCCAGATTGGAAAAGAAGAAGTAAAGTTCTCACTGTTTGCAGATGACATGATACTGTACATGAAAAACCCTAAAGATAGTAACAGAAAATTACTAGAGCTAATCAGTGAATTTAGCAAAGTCGCAGGATACAAAATCAACACACAGAAATCACTTGCATTTCTACATACTAACAATGAAAAATCAGGAAGAGCAATTAAGGGACCAATCCCATTTACCACCTAGAATTAAATATCTAGGAGTAAGCTTACCCAAGGAGATGAAAGAGCTGCACACAGAGAATTATAAGACACTAATGAAAGAAATCAAAGATGACATAAACAGATGGAGAGATATTCCATGTTCTTGGGTAGGAAGAATCAATATTGTGAAAATGACTATACTACCAAATGCAATTTACAGATTTAATGCGATCCCTAGTAAATTACCAATGGCATTTTTCATAGAACTAGAACAACAAATTTCACAATTAATATGGAAACGTAAAAGACCCCAAATAGCCAAAGCAGTCCTGAGGAAGAAGAATGGAGCTGGAGGAATCAAGCTTCCTGACTTCAGGTTATACTACAAAGCTACAGTCATCGAGACAGTATGGTACTGGCACAAAAACGGAAATATAGACCAATGGAACAAGGTAGAAAGCCCAGAAATAAGCTCATGCACCTATCGGTACCTTATTTTCCATAATGGAGGCAAGAATATACAATGGGGCAAAGACAGCCTCTTCAATAAATGTTGCTGGGAAAACTGGACAGCCGCATGTAACAGAATGAAATTAGAACACTTCCTAACACCAAGATAGTACACAAAGATAAACTCTAAATCGATTAAAGCCCTAAAGGTAAGACCAGAAACTATAAAACTTAGAGGAAAACAGGCAAACACTCGATGACAAATCAAAGCAAGATCCTCTATGACCCACCTCCTAGAGTAACAGAAATAAAAACAAAAGTAAACAAGTGGAACCTGACTAAACTTAAAAGCTTTTGCACAGCAAAGGAAGCTATAAGCAAGGTGAAAAGGCAACCCTCAGAATGGGAGAAAATAATAGCAAATGAAACAACTGGCAAAGGATTAATTTCCAAAATAGACAACTTAATACCAGAAAAACAAACAACCAAATCAAAAAGTGGGAAAAAAAATCTAAATAGACATTTCTCCAAAGAAGACATTCAGATGGCTAACAAACACATAAAAAGATGCTCAGCATTGCTCATTATTAGAAGAATGCAAGTCAAAACTACAATGAGACATCATCTCACACCGGTCAGAATGGCCCTCATCTAAAGGTCTACGAACAACAGATGCTGGAGAGGATGCGGGGAAAAGGGAGCACTCTCGCACTATTGGTGGGAATGCAGATTGATGCAGCCACTATGGAAGACAGTATGGAGATTGCCTAAAAAACTAGAAATAAAACCACCGTATGACCCAGCAATCCCACTCCTAGGTGTATCTCCTGAGGAAACCAAAATTGAAAGAGATACAAGTATCCTGTTGTTCACTGCAGCACTGTTGATGACAGCTAGAACATGGAAGCAACCTAGATGCCCACCGACAGAAGAGTGGATAAAGAGGCTGTGGTGCATGTGCACGATGGAATATGACTCAGCCATAAACAGGAACACATCTGAGTCAGTTCTAACAAGGTGGGTGAACCTAGAGCCTATTGCACAGGGTGAAGTGAGTCAGAAAGAGAAAGATAAATCCCGTATTCCAACACATACATATGAGTCTAGAAAACTGGTAATGAAGGATTTACTTAGAGGGGAACAATGGAGAGACAGGCATAGAGAATAGACTTATGGACATGGAGAGAGGGGAGCAGAGGGTGAGATGTGTGGAGAGAGTAACGTGGAAACTTACATTACCATGTGTAAAACAGATAGCCAACGGGAATCTGCTGTCTGGCTCAGGAAACTCAAACAGGGGCTCTGTATCAACCTAGAGGGGTAGGGTGGGGTGGGGAGGGAGGGAGCTTCAAAAGGGAGGGGACATGTATACCTATGGCTGATTCACGTTGAGGTTTGATAGAAAACAACAAAATTCTGTAAAACAAGTATCCTTCAGTAAAAAATAAATTAATTTTAAAAAATGGGTAAAAAGACATGTAAGCTATGAAAATACTAATTTTAAGGTAGGTGGAGTGGTGACAGTGATGCAAGCCAAGGTATACTAGAGAACAAGCTAAAGGCGGCGAGGGGAAGCCCAGAGGAAAGGGGCCAGGCCGCTGAGGGGCCGAAACAACCCTGAAGGCTGAGCGCCGAAGGCCGAGGCTTCCCCACCGCGCTGCCGGAGAAGGCTCTCGAGAGTCCCTGGGGCAGCAAGCGCATCGAACCAGCCCGTCTGAAAGGAAGTCAACCCTGAATATCCACTGGAGGGACTGATGCTGAAGCTGAAGCTCCGGTATTCTGGGCACCTGATGTGGAAGAGCCAGCTCATTGGAAACAGCCCTGATGCTGGGAAAGATTGCAGGCAGGAGAAGGGGACGACAGAGGATGAGATGGTTGGGTGGCATCATTGACTCAATGGACATGAATTTGAGCAAACTCCAGGAGATAGTGAAGGACAGGGGAGCCTGGTGGGCTACAGTTCATGGGGTCACAAAGAGTCGGATACGACTGAGTGACTGAACAACAGCAACAATTCATTTTTAGCATCAAGACTGGGGGAAATCCCAAATGATAGTTAACCTTTAATTTCTCCATAAAGGGGCTGGGGGAAGTGTCCACGGAACTTCTCTGATTGTTTCTTATAACCACAGGGTCGATTTGCAATTATGTCAATAAAAGAAGGACACAGATACCCCCTTACCTGGCCAGCTCTCTGCACCCAGCAGCTGCCTGCACAGCAGCTCCCCCTTGGTGACCGCCCCACGGAGGGGCCACTGCCTGCCCTCCTCCCAGCCCTAGAGAAGGAGAGGAAGACTTAACCAGAGAGAGAGAGAGACATTTAACCACAGAATCTGAGCAGGTCACGGCAGAAGTCTGTTTTGGACAAAGCTTTGATTTTTTTCCCCCTTGAGATCTTCATCTCGTTAATTTTTATGTCCTCTAACAATTTCGTGTAAGAAGCTCTCTTGGGAAAGTGATCTTGTGACCCTCTATTTCAACCATTGACCGCCTTTATTTTACAGATATCCTTAAGTGTTCTCACCAGTCACGCACGGGCCAGCCCTGCGGGCGGCTGCCTTTGTGAGCATTCTCCTGTGAGCATTCTCTCCTGAGACACGTGGACGCGCTCACCAGACAGCTGTGGGCCCAGATTCCTTTAAGGCTCCGAAGCTGGCTCAGCGGTTGCTGCCCTTGTGGGGACACCGGTTAGAAGCCAGGGGGATGCACGTTACAGGAACGTGACCACTGATCCCCTCAGACCCCAAGGCTGACAGTGAAACCACGGGCCCCCATCAAGTCCGCTCGCTGGCACTGAGGATACAACGCTTCCCCAGAAGGGAACTCCCACCTGCCGCTGGGGTGTCTGCAGGGAGATCCCTCACCCCACTGAGACCCTCCACTTAGCATCCAGCTGTACGCCCGGACCCCAGGCATGAGCAGGTCTTTGGGGAGTCCCAGGGGCCCCTCCTGATGGTTCCCTGCCCGTGATGGATGGTCTGGGCCTGGCAGTGCTCAGGACGTCTCGTTAGGACCTGTAACTGGAGTGACGGCACTGCCGGAGCTGGGGGCAGCCCCGGGGTCACTGGGCACAACGGCCCCATCCATCTCACAGGCTCCGGACCTGTCATCCAGTCGCCATGGCACCGGGCGTGTCCCGAAGCCCGTGGTGTGTGAGGAAGGGGGAATCGGGGCCCCTCCCCGCATCCCCCCTGTTACCCCCCTGCTCTGACCTGCCTCCAGCCTTCTACTCTGTCCTGAATTCTCGGTTCCTAACCTGTCGCTTTGCTCACAGCATCTGCCAAATCGGCGCCTGGAGCTTAGAATCAGATGCTCTTGTTTAGCAGGACCCTAGACCCAAGTGTTTGGCCTGGATCACTGACGTTCAGCTGCTCAGTCACGTTCAACTCTGTGTGACCCCGTGGCCTGCAGCACACCAGGCTCCTCTGTCCGCCACTGTCTCCCAGAGCTTGCTCAGATTCACATCCACTGAGCTGGTGATGCCAGCCAACCATCGCATCCTCTGCTGCCCGCTTCTCCTTTTGCTTTCAATCTTTCCCAGCATCACGGTCCCTTCCAGAGAGTCGGCTCTTCGCATCAGGTGGCCAAAGTATTGGAGCTTCAGCCTCGGCTTCAGTCCTTCTAATGAATGTTCAGGACTGATCTCCTTTAGGGTTGACTGGCTTGATATCCTTGCAGTCCAAGGGACTTTCAAGAGTCTTCTCCAGCACCACCGTTCCAAAGCATCCGTTCTCTGGTGCTTGGCCTTTTTCTTGGTCCAGCTCTCACATCCATACGTGACTGCTGGAAAAACTGCCGCTTTGACTAGACGGACCTTTGTTGGCAAAGTGATGTCTCTGCTTCTTAATGTGCTGTCTCGTTGTGCCATAACTTTCCTTCCCAGGAGCAAGCGTCTTCTAATTTCATGTCTGCAGTGAGACTGAGGCCCAAGAAAATAAAACCTGGCACTGCTTCCACTTTTCCCCATCTCTTGCCATGAAGTGGTGGGGCCAGAAGCTGTGACCTTAGTTTTGTTAGTGCTGAGTTTTAAGCCGGCTCTTTCACTCTCCTCTTTCACTCTTATCAAGAGCGTTCTGCCATTAGAGCGGTATCATCCCTTACCTGCTGAGCTGTTCGGGAAGCTGACCTGCCCACTTTTTGATGGTAGATGATGGGTCTGACTTCTCCAGATAGTGGGGCACGTGCCTGGGTATGGCGTGTTCTTACTGGAATCCCCACGAGCCATCACGGCCGCTGCTCTGTGGGCCAGAGCAGCTGCTCACCTGCGCGGGGTCTGGCCACGCCGCTCCACCTTGCATCACTGCATGGAAAGAACTTGCCTCCTTTCACTCCTCTCGTCCCTAGCCTAGGAGGAAGCTGTTTTTCTCAAAACAAGCATATCCTGGGGCTTCCAGAGAACAGAGGCCACGGGGCACATCCGGAGACTGTGGCCCCTTCCTGCGCTGCTCACTCCTCTCGTCCCGGATGAGGGCCTGGCTGCCAGCAGAGGACACAGCCCGTGGTGCGTGTCAAGACCATCGTCCTGTCTTACTGGAAGCTGGATGCCCACACCTCCCAGGAGCAGACACGAGCAGATCTCTGGGGAGTCCCAGAGGCCCCTCCTGACTGTTCCCTGCTCATGATGGATGATCTGAGCTCGGGAGCTGGGAAAGGGTGCCCTTCAATGTGGCATCAGGCACGGTGAGCCCTCCTCACCGGGACTCTGGGTTCAGCCCCCCGTGCATTGGGCAGGGGGGATCCAGCAGACGGCAGGAGAGGAGGGGCTGGTGACCCCCCTGCCCGGGGCTCGCCCCTCTCCCCCAAGTCCAGCCGCGAGCCTGCACACGCACAAACCTGCCCTCCTCCCGGGGGTGGAAGGCCACTCGGAGAGGGCCGGTGGTGCCTGCTGTCCCCTGAGCCTTCAGCCGGAAGACCCCATGGGCAGCCCGAGGGAGAGCAGAAGAGTGGTCCAGTGGAGCCCTGGCCGCAGGAGATGAGCGTGCTTCCATCTGAGCCCCGAGCTCTGCTGTTTGTCACAGTCCATCAAAAGCAAGTCAGTGCGTCTCAGTGAGGCCGATAGACTGAGGCTTCAGTGATGTTTCTGTGGCCACTAAATAGAGTCAGTGCATTAGAACTCTTAATAACCTTGCAAAAATTAATCTAAATTGTAACTGAATTATGTCCACTTCGGCTGAATTTTGTTTGATTTTGGCTACAAAATATAATAACGGGACAAAGAAAATGTAGATCACTTAAGTGGCTGGGAATGCATAGATCAGCCCTTTTATGTTTAACCACTGAAAGCCCAAAGGATTCTGAAGCTGCTACCGCCATCAGAAAGGCTGAGATCTCTCAGGCGTGGACTAACTTTGATAGCAGACCAGCCTCCTAAACAAAATAGTGAGAAAGTCTTTATTACTAGAGCATTGGCAGCACCATTGCCTTAAAGCCTTGGTGATTTTGGTGTGTGTTTCTCTCCCTGAAAGTTGCCTTGGCTAAAACCAAGAACATTAAAACTACCTATTTGTCATACCTGTAAACCTGCTACCAAGCTGAGGAACAGTGTAAACACTCTGTGCGCCAAGTGCTGCAGTTGTGTCTGACTCTGCAGTCCTGTGGACCACAGCCCACCAGGCTGCTCACTCCGTGGGATTCTCCAGGCAGGAATACTGGAGTGGGTTGCCAGGTTCTCCTGCAGGGGGTCTTCTTGACCCAGGGAGCAAACCTGCTTCTCATCGTCTCTTGCATTGCAGGCAGGTTCTTACCACCAGTGCCACCAGGGAAGCCCAAAACCCTTTAGTGTCTGGCAGTTTTTAAGGCCTGGAGATTATGGCTCATCAATTTTTATATTATAATTGATATAAAAGTTATACAATGAAGCTGCTAATTTATTTGCATTTCTTACTCCAACCCAATTAATTCAATTGAAACAAATGTCCATTGTGAAAAGCCCGCTGAGGTGAAAGTAAGTTGTCAGGACTTATATCATTAGCATTTTCTTGGAGCAGTTATTGTAAGATGCTGTAACACAGTGGGGTGGGCTGGAGTCCGGGGATGATGAGGGCCGTCAGTCATTGGCAGAGCAGTGGAGAGGTGTCCAGAGGAAGGAGCAGACACCGGAGTTTCTCCTGAGCCCCCCACAGGGTCCTGTCTGCAGCTTCCTGAGACTGGACAAGTACCTGGGATCCACCCAGGGCCAGAGGAAGCGTGTGTTCCCAGGAGCAAAGCGGGATGTACTCACCGTGGGCTGGGTATCGAGAGGAGTCCTCGGACAATGTTACCTAGCAGTCGGAGCGGGTGAAGCTCTTCTGGATGGACCCTAAGAAGTCATTGAAACAAGTCTCAAAAGATCCAGTTGATGCCAATTAACTGCATTTCTGGGTGATAAAAAAAGAAACACCAAGTCCAAAACAAATAAAGGGAGAATATAAAAAATATAAGAACCCTAAAATCTAACAATGCAAAAGTCACACTGTCCATAATTTAATGAAAAAGTTACTGGATGTGCAAAAGAACAGAGCAGTATGACCCACAACAGAGAGAGAGACTGATCAATAAGAACAGAATGAGGAATGGCAGAGGTGGTAGGAATAACAGGAATTATAAGCGTGTCCCAGATGTCCCAGAAACTAGGGAAACACATACCTTACCTCAGGAGGTCGGATGTAAGTTATACAATGAAAGTCATAAGTAGAAAATCTAGGTTTATTAAAAACCTGTAATATCTGAGTTGAAAAATGCACAAGATGGGAATTAGAACTGAGACCCATTAGAAGGAAAGTTAGAAGAAAGGTTTCCGTTCAGTCCAGGCGCTCAGTCGTGTCCGACTCTTGCGACCCCATGAATCGCAGCACGCCTGGCCTCCCTGTCCCGGAGTTCACTCAGACTCGCATCCATCGAGTCAGTGATGCCATCCAGCCATCTCATCCTCGGTCGTCCCCTTCTCCTCCTGCCCCCAATCCCTCCCAGCATCAGGGTCTTTTCCAATAAGTCAACTTTTTGCATCAGGTGGCCAAAGTACTGGAGTTTCAGCTTTAGCATCATTCCTTCCAAAGAAATCCCAGGGCTGATCTCCTTCAGAATGGACGGGTTGGATCTCCTTGCAGTCCAAGGGACTTTCAGGAGTCTTCTCCAACACCACAGTTCAAACGCATCAATTCTTCAGTGCTCAGCCTTCTTCACAGTCCAACTCTCACATCCATACATGACCACAGGATAAACCGTAGCCTTGACTAGATGTACCTTTGTGGACAAAGTAATGTCTGTTTTTTAATATGTTGTCTAGGTTGGTCATAACTTTCCTTCCAAGGAGTAAGCGTCTTTTAATTTCATGGCTGCAGTCACCATCTGCAGCGATTTTGGAGCCCCTAAGAAATGAAGTCTGACACTGAAGAAAAGTTCAGTGAACTTGAAAACAGCAGTAGAAAGGATTTTTACTAGAAAAACAGAGCCTCAATAAGCAGTGAGAAATATTAAATATCTGAAAATGCATGTCCGTGATGCTGCGGCAGGTCGCAAATCACTTTAATAATGAGGGAAACAATGCAAGTGAAGAGACAGTGAAGCAATATCTTTAAAGATTTGAAAGAAAAAGAAATCAACCTGGATTCTATACCAAGCAAAACTGTCTTTCAAAATAAAAGTGAAATAAGGCTTCAGACGTACAGAAGTTGAAAAACTCAATGCCAGCAGTCTTGAAATGCAAGAAGAGTTAAACTAAGAATTTTAGACAGTGGAAGATGAAACCAGATGGGAGAGTGTGTTTGCACAAGGGTGGAGGAACACTGGAAATGGTCATGAAGAGATCAAGATGTCAGATCTTTTCTTACTATTTAAATCTCTTGGAAAAATTTGTCTATCAAAACAAATCAGGAAATTTAAATGAAGCCACCAGTGGTTCCTTGAGAAGATCAGTAAAATTTCGCCAAATGAACTAGGGAAAAAGAGAAAAGACAGTCATGTCTAACACCAGGAGTGAGGAAGGCCATGTCACCGCAGGGCCTGCGCAGGGTGAGATGGCCGATGGCATCACTGACTCGGTGGGCGGAGGCTGGACAAACGCCGGGAGGTGGCGCCGGACGGGGAAGCCCGGTGAGCTGCAGCCCACGGGGTCACAGAGAGGGTGACGTGGCTCAGCCCCCGAAGAACAGCAGCAGCTGGGATCAGCAGAGCAGGGAGCGAAGGGCGCGAAACTCGCTCCCCAGTGGCGTCTACAGCTTAGGCAAAAGGGAAGCAGTCCTCGAGAAGCACTAACCACCAAATCTCTTTTAAGACTAGACCGCCTGAATAGCCCTAAAGAAGGAAACTTCTGATGCAGATGGCTTCTGCCAAGAATTTAAGGAAGAAATACCACCAAATTCTACAGAAACTCTCAGACAAAAACGAAGAGGAAAGACTTAGTTTTGAACTTGTTCTATGAGGCCACCATCACTCTGACACCAAGATCTGACAAAAATGTTGTAAGAAAATAAAGCTGCAGATAAACCTCATGAGTGTGGGTGCAGACACTCTACACACCGCTTAGCAAATGGAGCCCGCAAAATGTAGAAAGGACAACACAGTTCAAAAAGTGATGCTCATTTCAGGGTTTTATGTTTGGCCAAACATTAAAACGCTGATAGGTGTAATTCATTATGTTGACGAACTATAAACGAAGAAGCATGATCATGTCAATACATGCCAAACTTTTTTTTTTTTTTACAAAAACCAACTGAAATTCCTGTTGAAAAATCAGCACATTACGAAAACAGGAAAACTAGTTCAAACTGATAAAGGGTATGTGTGAAAATAAATTAATGAAAAACTGGCCAAACAAAAAACTATAGTTAACATATTAAAAGGTGTAATACTAAATGCTTTTCCCCTATGGTCAGTAAGAAGAAAAAGATTTCTCCATTGCTATTTCTTTTCAACATTGTATTGGACAATCTAACCACTGCAGGATATTAACACACACACACACACACACACACACACACAGAGACACACAAATACAGTAGACAAAGGCATTCAGATTAGAAGTGATGAGTAAAATTATCTTTATTCTCAAATGATATAATCACCTGTGTAAGAGAGCCTAGGAAATGTACAGATAAACAGCATAAACTCAAAAATAGCTTAACAGATTGCAGGATACAATTTCAATGTACAAACATCAACCATTAGTCTATATCCTTGCAATAAACTATTGGAAACTAAGATTTCAAAAAATGACAAGTGCATATGACCAGAATGTGTGAGACCTACTAAAAACTATAAAACTTTGCTCAGATAAGTTAAGAAACACCCAAACAAAGAGATAAATCAGGTTCAAGGGTCCAAGGATCCAGGTCACTGCCGCTGCCGCCAAGTCGCCTCAGTCGCGTCCGACTCTGCGACCCCACAGACGGCAGCCACCAGGCTCCCCGTCCCCGGGATTCTCCAGGCAAGAGCACTGGAGTGGGCTGCCTAGGAGGATATTTTGTACAAATGGATAAACTTATTCTAAATTTAGTTTGCATTTTCAAAGCGCTTTGAAATGTTAAAACAACTTTGAAAGTAAAGGACAAAGTTAGAGGACTAAGGCTAGCTTACTTCAAGACGTAAAGCTAGAATAATCAGGAGACTGACTGGCACCGAGCTAGGCCACAAGACAAACGGAACAGAACAGAGCCCAGCAAATGGCGACAGCGCCTGTGAGGAGCTGGCTCCCAGCGCACAAAGGCGACCCGGCAGAGAGGCAGACTTCTCAAGAAACGGTGCTGAAGCGACTGGATATCAGCAGCAAAGGAACTTCGATCCATACGCCAAACAGGAACGGACGGCAGACTTAAATGTGACGACGAAAACTATAAAAATTTTCAGGAGGAACTGTAGAAGTCTTTGTGACTTTGAGTTAGGCAAAGATTTCCTAACTGTGACATTCAAAGCATTTTATAAAGTAAAAATTGGATGAATTTGACTTCATAGAAACGAAAACATCTGTTCTTTGAAAGAAACTGATAGCCTAATGGAAAAAGACCATTGACTGAGAAAAATATTTGTTCATCTTATATTGCATCGTATCCAGAATATGTAAATAACTCTCAAAACTTAGTAAAATGACAAACACCATTTAAAAAGTATGAAAGATCTGAATAGAGCTCAGCATAGAGGATGTACAAACAGCAAATGAGCACACAGTCAGATGATCAACATCATTAGATTCTGCTTATCGTTGTTTAGTCGCTAAGTCGTGTTCAACTCTTTGTGACCCCATCAGCTGCAGCGTGCCAGTCTCCCCTGTCCTCCACTGTCTCCCAGAGCTTGCTCAAACCCATGTCCATTGAGTTGGTGATGCCATCCAACAATCTCACCCTCTGTCGTCCCTTTCTCCTCCTGCCCTGAATCTTTCCCAGCATCAGGGTCTTTTCCAGTGAGTCAGCTCTTTGCATCAGGGGGCCAAAGAATTGGAGCTTAAGCTTCAGCATCCTTCCAGTGAATATTCAGGATTGATTTCCTTTAGGAGTGACTGGTTCAATATTAAGGAAACACAAATTAAAACCACTGAGATGCCATTAAAGCACCGTTAGATGACTAGGGGTCGAGAGTGCCCCTCTGCCAAGTGTTATTTGGAAAGAGTAGGAACAGCTAGAATACAGCATGCAACCACCCCTCTAGGAAACACTTCTGTAACTTCTTGAGTTTTGTATTATTTGCCTTAACACACTTAGTGCATTTTTGAGCCACAGAAACGTAACATTTCTGCTCTATACTGGTACCACCACTTTAGTGCTATGTCATCGTGAAAGTGTGGCAGAGTGTCACCCTCTGTGGTCGCCTAAGGCAGTCCTTCCTGCTTCAATCGGCTGCACACGCCTCACACATGTGTACATATAATGTCACATCTCCCCACTGACCTACTCCACGGACAGCTTGCGTCTCGGGTTTTGGCACAAACCACACCACACTGGCGGCCAGCAGGCAGTGGTGCCTGTAGACGGTCCTGTCCCAAGCAATTTTTAAACAAGAGCAGTCACATTTTGTCCTTGAGATAAAAGGGTAATAGAATTGCATCAGAGAAGAGTGGAGAAAGAGAAATACATTTTAGCAGGTCTTAAAGTGTTTCAGTTGCGTCTCCAGCACACAACAGGACCCGGAGTGAGCAAGCCCATCTCAGTTCGTGACAGTGAAACTCTTAATGTGACACTTCAGAATTATCGGGAACAATTTCATATTCTGTCCTTGTGTTAAATTTTTAACGTATTAGGTTTTGTTTCCTATTAGGTGAAATTTCTTTGAATGTCTAATAAGGTTAATTCCTTTTTCACTTTATACCACATATAACAATTTATTAATTAATAAGATAATCAAGTGAAGACAGTTTTTTTCTATTGATTAAATGCCTGGCCATGCTGTGATAAAAAATAAATAGTTGAGTTTGTTCATTTAAGAGCATTTATAGATCCCTTAAGATTTATATATATATCAGTCATAGATGCCAGGTTATAGTATAATGATTAATCTCAGAAAGGTGACATATTATTATCATATTCATTTTTTTAAACTGAATAGTCACATTATTTTAAAATTGTGGTTAAGAGCACCTATGGCATAGTGGTAAAGAATCTGCCTGCAGTGCAGGAGACCTGGGTTTGATCCAGGTTGGGAAGATCCCCTGGAGGCGGAAATGGCAACCCACTCCAATATTCTTGCCTGGAAAATCCCATGGACAGAAGAGCCTGGAGGGCTACAGTCCACGGGGTCACAAGAGTCAGACATGATTGAGCGCACACACAGAAACACCGAAAACAAAACGCACGATTGTAACTATCTTAAAGTGCACATTCCAGGACTGTCAAGTACATTCACCGTGTTGTGCAAATAGTGTTTCTATGAAGTTAAACAAACACAAGGCGATCATGTGCTTCAGCCATTCTGCTCCTAGGCACTTACCCAGGAAGAAAGACCGCACGTGTTATTACAAAGATGTGAACACAAGAGTTCACAGCAGCTCTATCTGTGGTAGCTAGTAACTGGGAACAACCCAGATATCCATCAACACGTGGCACGTGGATAAACGCCGGCTCATCCGCTCAGTGAAACACTACTAAACAATAGAAAGGGGGAAAACCCAAATGCTGAGACACACAGCTCTAGGAGAGTCTCAGAAATACTCAGGCAAGTGAGAAAGTCCAGGCGAAGATTAATACATGAAGCATTGTCCTGCTTTAAAAATTAGAGAAAACTCGAACAGCTCTCTAGAGACAAATCAGATCAGTGACAGCGTAAGCACAGAGACAGCAGGAGCGAAGGAAAGTTACAGAGTAAAACTCTGAGGCGATGGGACAGTGACTTGGATAGATTTGCTGGTTATTTTCTGAATGGGGCACACCGCAAACTTCAGAGGCACAATTTAAAAACTCAAATCTGACTCGTAAACCAGATTAGGAGGCTAACACAGATGTAATATTCAAATGCATGTACAGTGTGTTTGACCAGAATGTCAAAGAAATTGCATCGTAAGTGATGAATTGGTGGGATTTGTCCTTAGAATTTCTTCCTATGGCTTGGCTGAGTGTGGGATTCATCCCGCTCTCCTGGGACATGGGACAGTCACACTTGCTGTGACTTGGTGCCTTTCCTTTTTTTAAAAAAAATATTTATTTTTAACCAAAGGATAATGGCTTTACAATATTGTGCTGGTTTCTGGCATGCATCAACACGGGTCAGCCACAGGTATACACATGTCCCCTCCCTCTGGAAACTGCCTCCCACCCCCCACCCATCCTGCCCCTCGGTTGTCACAGAGCAGGGATTTGAGCCCCCGAGTCATACAGTGAATCTCCGCTGGCTGTCTCTTTTACCCGTGGCAACGTGTATGCTTCCAGGCTACTCGCCGCTCCAGTAGTGTGTCCCTGTTAGCCCCAGCCCCTAACTCAGCCCTCCCCAGCTTCTGCTTTGGTGACCATCCGTTTGCTTGTGTCTGCGAGTCTGTGTCTGTTTGTGAACACGCTCCTGCCACTTTCTGTTTTTGGATTCCACAAATAAGTGACATCATAGGACACTCATCTTCCTCCCATGGCTGCGCCTTTTCAGATGGCGGAAAACCACCCTCTAGTGACCGAGCGAGTCCCTGGACCCCGAGGCTGAAAGAAGGCCAGGCCCCGTCGGGGACGTCCCGGGTCCTTGGGGACAGGCTCAGGCTTGTAGATGCAGCGGCTATGGTCCTGCGGGACTCCTTTCCTCCCAGCTTCTCCCCTCCACAGTTAGCAGCAAGCCCGTCTGTGGCCCGCCTAGGGGCTAGTGCACTGTTCTATTTTAATGTAGCTCGCTCCTCACTGCACACTGGGTTACAAAGTATATCTTGTGCAGTAAAACTGAGATTTGTTTCTGTCCTTAGTCCAAGGTATTTCGCAGGGCTCTGAGGTGTCTGCTGCCAACAGAACCCACGAGAAGGGGGCCCTGCTGGCCAGGGTGGAGCCTGGGGCTGGGCTGCAGAAACACTGCCGTCTGGTGATGTCGATGACGAAGCTGAGCCTCAGCGGGGCTCCATCTCAGGCCTGGACCCCAGTGGGGCAGCGGTGGACTTCCCGGCCGGCTCTCCAGTGCGGCCACAGTCCCAGCCTGCCCGCTGGCTGGGATTCGATTTCCGAGGAGGCTGAAGCTCGGGGCAGGGCTGTCCAGTGAGCGGTGCCACAAACCTCTGCCTTCTGTGTCCCAGCAAATGGGTTTTCAAAGAGGACGGGCCGCCCACCGTCACTTATCCGTCCGCTGCTGAGCGATGCCGAGGTCTGCGGCTTTGGGGTCCTGCAGCCCCGGCACCCTGCACATGAGCCCCCAGCTGGCGGGAGCTCTGGAGGGCCGTGAAATGGGGCTGCCATTCAGGGGTCCCGCCCGTCAAGCAGGCAGTGAAGCTCCCGGGCCCAGGGCGGCGTCTGAGGCCCCTTCTCTCTGCCGTCACCACGGAGAATGACCACGGAGGGCAGCTGTCCCAGGAGAGGCTTCTGCCGGCAGAGACGCTGCAGCTGAGGCTCCGGTGGTCCTAGACCCGGGGCGGCCACGACGCAGGCGCCGGGCGATTCGGTCTCCGGGGTCTCCTTCCGGTGGCAGACCGCCAGCTTCTCCCCGCGGCCTCGGGGTGGACGGCGGAGAGCACAAGCCAGCTGGTTGCGAAAGTCCGTCCCCGAGGCCCCACCCCGTGACGTCATCGCCCCTAAGGCCCGCCTCCCCTCACGTCCCCCCGGGAGTTCAGCAGACGAGCTTGGGAGGACGTGGTCTCCGTCCATACCGCCAACGTTTCGGGGATTCCTACAAAAGGGCAAACTCGGGCATGTGAAAATGCGACACCCAGGAGTGGTAATTAGAAATGACACACAGAGAGCGGACTTCCAGAGACTTTGACGCTAGTGCGCATTTGTGTATATATACGTGCGTGTATGTATATATATGTTTATATGTAACAGCAGAAGCAGTGTCCACCCACGTTTTTACTGAGGACCCACGGTCACCTGGGACTGTAGCTTTACCCGTGAGAAATGACATGTGGGAACTTTCTGTGGCTTGGCTTCTAAAGGAGACACCCAGCTCGGGAACACAGGTTGACCGTGAGCAAAAGAACAGGCACAGAACAGGAGAGCCTCCCCAGGCCTCCATGCAGCCCTCGCACCTCGTCTGGGGATCTCTACCTGTGGTCCTTCATCAGGATGGCGTTCGTGTTCTGAGGCTGGTGGCCTCTTGGACATCACGTGATTCCCCGCATCCCTGACTTTGCCGAGGCTGCCCAGCACACTGATGCGGGAAAGCGTCTGCTCGGCTCCTTCTAAGAAAGAGTCTTGAAGGACAGGTGGACTCCCGGGGGCGCGCTGGGCTTAGATCCCCCAGTGCAGCGAACAGCGGATAGACTCCGGTCCTGCGATGTCCCACGTGTTCATGATGCTTCCGTGTGTGTTTTCTGGGTTGCACTCCGAGCACCCGAGGCTTGGGAGTCACACCCCCTCCGTCAGACAGAGCAGTGGGCCCTCAGGGAGAGAACGCAGCCGAGCAGACTCTGTGGGATCTGAAGCTGTCCGTTAGTTGCGCAGCCTTCCAGCTCAACGACCACTTGCCTAGATTTGGCGACCTTCCTGTGACCCCTCGGCAGAAGCATGTCCCGGGCTTTCAGGAACGTCAGGGGACGCGGTGGGCACTGAGACCGTGGAGTGTGCCCCGTGTGGCCTCAAGGTTCTACCTGTCGTTCAAAATTCTCCCCTGGAAGTAGCTTAGCCGGCAGTTTTCGGCATGTGTGTGCTGGGCAGCCTCGGCAAAGTCAGGGATGCGGGGAATCACGTGACGTCCAAGAGGCCGCCAGCCTCGGGAGTCCTGAGACAGCAGTCCCTGCCTCCCTGGGGATCTGCTCAGCGCGTTTCCGAACCGATGCCCTCTGTGCTAACGTCCTGCCCTGCCCTGGTGGGAACTGAGCGCACGTCTTCCTTTATTAAAGCTGGTGACCATCCTGAGGCCCGAGGGAGCAAGAGCAGGCCCCCCTCCCGCGGCTGCTCTGCCATCGCCTGAGCCTGTGCACCTGGGCTGACATCGCCACCGTCCTGTCTGACAAGTCTGTGCACTGGCTTGTAAAAGAAATCGATGCTGTTTTCCCGGGTACTTTCTCCACGGGTGAGCTGATGCACTGCCGTGTCTTCCCCTGCCCGCACCACCCCCGCCAACCCCGGTTTTGTCATCACTTTGTTTCTCTTGCTTCAGGGTCAAGCATCGGATAACATTTCCAGTGGGGTGGCACCAAAAGAGCTTCCACGGCCTTATCCCATGGTGACAGGGCCCCGGGAACTGCGTACCGGCTGCGCGACTATGAAGCGCGCTCCAGATCACCAGGATCCGCGGCCTACTGATGAGGTGTGCTCCGGAGCCCACGAGAGCGGCGTCTGTCGCTAGGCTTTGCCACCAAAGGTGGCCGCACGCACCGTTCTGTTTCCTGAATTCGAGAAGACATGGCTGTTATACCAAGCTGCCGTGGAATGTGATCACTCCTCTTGTGATGGGTGGGGCATGGCTGAAGCTGCAGGACTCAGTCACAAAGGAGCTGCTTATCTGGCGGGAGATCACATCAGTTAGAAGCACCGGGCTTTCCTGCTCCAGGTGGTTGGTGCCCGTCTGACGGCATTCCTGCTGCTCTCCACTCCCAGAGGTGGTAGCTGATTCTGAACTGCGCCCAGAGGTGCAGTCCTGACGGCCTCAGGGACCCTTCTCTGCAGAGGGGGCTGTCTGAGCTGGGACTGGTTTGCTGGCCTGAGGTGGGGTTCTTGCCTTCTCTTCCCTTCTTGAGATGGTCAATCCTCTCTCAGCTCCCAGGGGACCTGAGCACAGGGGTGGGCCTGGAGGCAGCTGGCTGCAGAGACAGGTGTCTGCCTCCTGAGTCTGTGTCCCATAGCCTCTCCTAAACAGGCTTGGGGTCAAACCAGCATGCTGCCCCTGACCACCCCGTGTCTCCCTCTGCCCCTCTTTCTGCCTGCCTGTCTGTCCTTGTTTCTGTGTATCTTTGTGTCTGCCTGTCCCTGTGTCTGTCTGTCTGTCCTTGTTTCTGTCTGTCTCTGTGTCTGTCTGTCCCTGTGTCTGTCTCTCCCTATGTCTGTCTATCCCTGTTTCTCTCTGTCTGTCCCTGTGTCTGTCTCTCTGTCACCCTCTCACTCATTCTTGCTGTCTCATTCTGTTCCCTCCTCTCTCTTTAACTATAAACTTTCTTGTCTCCATCTGAGATTCAACCACTGACCAAATGCTGCATTTTATGGGATCCTTATTATGAAGATATTAGATATTAGGAAATGACCAGAGAGGTTTAGGATTCTTAGCAGCAAAAGCAATCTAGAGGTAAGAAGTATTTTGCAAGATTTTAAATGTTCTTAACATCTGACCATTTTTCACCCAAGACGCTGCTGCTTCTGACCGTCACCACCCTTTGGTGATGGACAAGAGACTGTCCCTTGGGCTGGATGAGTGACCCGGGTGTTCCCTCTGGGCCTTCACCGTGTGGGGCTGGCACCGGGGGAGGGGGTCCACGTGCACCCATGCCTCTAAGGGCTTCAGCTAGATTCTCTCAGGCCTGTGTTGTTTCCAGCAATTTTCATAAACGCGTCCCTTTTAAAAGCAGAATCTTCAGGATGCATCTCATCAAGTCACTCATTCGGGGGAACCCGGCCGTTTCCACTGTGCTCTCCTTGGGGAAGCTCTCCGCTGCTCCTTGTCGAGTCTCTCCATCGAGCATCCCTGTGTCCTGCTCCTTATCTTAACTGCTTAATATCTCACACGTGGCCTACCTTCACCTTTGAATCTTTTATTGCATCTCAAGTTATTTTAGCCGGGTTGCAGCATGTGAGACGCCTCCATGTTTGCTCCGAATCAAACAGGTCTAGGGTAGGTCTGCCCCGGGTGGCGCTCATGGCCCCGCTTCTGGCTCCGGGGTCTGGGGGCGGGGGGGACGCTGGCCCACTTCCTGCACGCGCTCTGAGGATGCTGTACACCCCGGCGTCTGCCAGACAGGGGGGCGGTCCCAGTGGTGACGGGGGCTTAGGCCTTGCTGAGCCCACGATCACGGGGAGTCTTGATGAGTCAGGCGGCCTGACCGGTGCCTCGTCCCCGGGCGTGGGCTCTGCCTTCTGACCCGAAGCGCCACGGGACCGGGCTCGCACCTGGCACGCCCGCCACGGGACCGGGCTCGCACCCGGCACGCCCGCCACGGGACCGGGCTCGCACCCGGCACGCCCGCCACGGGACCGGGCTCGCACGCGGCACGCCCGCCACGGGACCGGGCTCGCACCCGGCACGCCCGGACCTCTGCAAGCCGCCTGGGGCCAGGCCCCCGGTCTCTTCAACTGCTCTGCCCTAATTGCTGATCCAGTTCCTGGCTTACAGTCAGCATACAATTAAAACTTGTTGAGTCGATAAAGGATTTAACAAGTAGGTGAATTTTAAAATTTAACATGGTCTGGACAAAAATAAATTCCTGGGGTGCAGGAGTCGGGCCTTTAAAATTCCACCAAAATATTTCTGTGCTTACTTTGATAGCTTTGCCATATTCGAATGGTCAATTCTATGTCAAGATGTAATTTTTTAAGAAGCTAGTTTAATAACTCTACGTTGGAAATGGTTTGGGTTTTGGGTATCGCTGTGGTGGGAGACACAAAGGACACGCATTCTTGGTTCCAGCAATTTAACTGCAATATGTCAGTTTCAAGCAGGAAATCCGATCTGAGTTTGCAGCCCCTCCTGACTCTCTGAGAGTCGATAATTCACCATTTTAGGGCAGCGAGCCCATTAACGATGAACAGCTTGAGAATACACTCTTCATTGATCAGATAAACAAATCATGAGATATTTTATTACAGAATGATGGACCAATTTAGCCATCTTTTCACCAACAGTGGACTTATATTGAATGTGAAATGGCAAGAAATTTGCTTCCTCAGGGAGCTATCATAAGAAATACAGAGTGAAAGCTGATCACCAAAAGGGCTCATCTAAGTGGATTTATATTGAATTTAACCCAAATTTAAGCCAGACCTCTGATCAGCAGAAGTCTTACAGGGTGGTGACCGCTTTTCCTTTGTTGGTCTTACTCTAGATCACATGCAGTATTCTGTTCCACATTTACATCAGGAGTTTAGCTTATTCTGGTGTTTCCTCTTGAAATGCATTCATTATACTGGTTACTTATATAAGCATTATTTGTCACAGTTCCGAATTCATCTTAGGGACATGATTGAGACAACTTAAATCTATCACATGAAGATTTAAAATTGCTTTTTAACTTCTAAAAATGCAACAGCTATTCGCTGGATGATGCAAGTGGGGTGTGTAGGGAGGTACTTGTGCATTTACAGAAAATTCACAGCTCAAAGCAGATGTGCAGTCAGACCAGGGTTCGGGAGGCTGCGGGGTTTGCCTTTCTGGTGTTATTTCAGACTGGATGTTCAGAGAAATCCCCCTCGAGAGGGCTGTCTCTGACGCACGGGTGGGGCCACGCTGGGAAAGCGTCTGAGAGCGGCCGTGGCGAGGTGCTGGCGGGTGTCGTGCTGGGGCAGCGCCCCATCCAGTGCTGGAGACGGCCCCCTAGGCTGGCGCCACGAGGACCCCACAAGACGCCTGTGGCCATCTGATGCTGCAGGGCAATGTGGCCCCAGAGCTGGCGCTTTCCTGGCTGTGTCTGCTGGTGCCTGATGGTTTAGAGCTTGGCTGTTGAAAGGTCTGATGTGGTGGGGATGGTGGGGCAGGAGACGAGGTCTGGGTATGGGGAATGCCACATCAGAGGCTCCTGCCAAGTGAGTGCTTCTGAGGAATGGTGTCCCCAAGGGCAGGTGGGAGAATCGTGCCTTCTAGAACATGCTGCCCATCTCTAAATGTTGACTCTAGTAGAGAGGACCAGAGGGAAGATCCTGTTCATTCAGCCACTCAAGGTCCTTTCCAGAGAATGACACTTTAGACAACAGCAATGCCTTTGGAGGGTCCCACAGATGCAATTCTGTGAGATGTGGGCTCAGAATAAAAATTTAATAAACAAAGGATATGGACTGTCACAAGCAACAGTAAGCGGAAACCACACAGAGCAGAATCAGACCCACACACAGTTCAGATCCTGGAATTGTAAGAAACAGGATATGAAATAAATTTACGTCATATGATCAGAGAAACAAAAGAGGGAATTCATGAGAAGGAGTGACAGAGACCGTCAAAACTGCCGTGGTGAATTGACAAGGAACCAGTAGAGTGTCTAGAAAAGAAAGACACAATATCAAAGAGAATCAATGGGCTGGTCATGCTGAAGTTTAGAGACGGAGTTAGAGCTCAGGTTATTACACACGATCTCTGGAAGATGTTTTAGAAAATGACTCAGCATATCACAGTGAGAAAAAAACGGACAATGCGGCGGAGTTCACAGCAGACGACACAAGAGTAAGGATAATGAAAGTAATATTCAAGGGTGTACTGTAAGAGTTTTCCAGAGTTAGTAGGCAGCACATTTTAAATTCAGGAGGCCTGGTGAATCCCAAGCAAGATAATGGAGAGAAGTTCTCTCCCAGATATAATAATGAGACTGAAGAATATTACCGGCAAGGACGAAATTTCTCTTGTCAAGACAGAAATGAAGGTTACAAAGGGAAGAACCTCAGACAGTAGTAGGCTGAGAAATTCTCCAGGCTTGCACAGACGTGGCCAGCCTGCCAGGATGGGGACTCAGTAAGGCCCGAGGCATCAGGCAGAGTCTACGGGGTGTCTCGTCCTCAGGGGACCAACTGAGCCCCAGGCTGTGGGTCACCGTGACTGCCCCAACAAAGCTCCAAAGGAATCCTCCAAAGATCAAACTCATTCCAAAAACTTAAGTGTAAACAAGAAAAGCATAGTAATCTTTAAAAGAATATAACACAATTTACCATCCAACCAAGGAATGTTCAGTAACAACCTATCAGGCATGTGTAGAAGCTGGTCAGAATGATGCAGGATCAGGGGAAGAGTTAGTCTAATCAACAGCTGTTCAATAGCTGCTTCTCATTATGAGCCATGAAGGCTAGATGGACCAGCATCTTTAAAGTGCTAGAAGAAAGTAACTGTTCAACCCTAAATATTATATTGAGTTAAACTATTCAAGGATGAGGGCAAAATAAAGATATTTTCAGATATAAGTAAAATAACTCAGCATCAGAAGGCCTTCTACACTACAAAATATGCTGAAAACAATTCTTTGGGATGAAGAATGACACCAGAACATCAAAATTAAGAAAGAGTATCAGGGACGGTGGGTGTGTGCATAGATTGAGAATGCTGACTTTTTTTGCTTTTTTTTCCTCTTGATTTTGTTTAAATCATAAAATTGCCTAAGAAACTATAAAAGTGTATCATGAAGTTGTATTTAACAGAATGTTATAATATGTCTATGCAGGTCAGGAAGCAACAGTTAGAACTGGACATGGAACAACAGACTGGTTCCAAATAGGAAGAGGAGTATGTCAAGGCTGTATATTGTCACCCTGCTTATTTAACTTATATGCAGAGTACATCATGAGAA
>SJYQ01002690.1:188573-202334 GCA_006410935.1 Redunca redunca
CCCCACACACACACACACACATGCACACAGACACATGCAGTGGTGAGACTTGGCAGGATTCTCACTGGAAGGAGTTTTCATCCTTAACCACAGCCTTGCTGCCCAGTCCACCCTGGGCTGCGACATCCCCATCAAGCTTCATCTGCCTCAAAAGCCCCAGGTCTGCAGTAGTGCCCCAACCTCTCTGCAAGGCTACAGTTGTGGCTTGGTGCACACAAGCTCCCTACCAGGTTAGGATGTTTGGCTGGGGTGTGTGTAAGGGGAGCTCACAAGCTTGGTCTATTATTTCAAACCGCAAATCTGTAAAGTTGGTTGGTGGTTGGTCGCCAAGTCTGCTGAAAACTCTCCCTGCAGTTGGAACGTGGGGGTCCACCGACAGTTCCTGAGAATGGAAGTCGCTCAGTCGTGTCCAGCTCTTTTCTACCCCTGGACTATACAGTCCACAGAACTCTCCAGGCCAGAATACTGGAGTGGGTAGCCCTTCCCTTCTCCACGGGATCTTCCCAACCTAGGGATCAAACTCAGGTCTCCTGCATTGCACATGGATTCTTTACCAGCTGAGCCACAAGGGAAGCCTAAAGTATTGAGTCTTCAGAGTCATGAACACTTTTCCAGTTATTCAGTACTGCATGATACATTACCCCAAATTTTAGTGGCTTAGTGAAGTGAAAGTTGCTCAGGCATGTCCAACTCTTTGCAACCCCCTGGACTACATGGTCCATGGAATTCTCTAGGCCAGAATACTGGAGTGGGGAGCCTATCCCTTCTCCAGCAGATCTTCCCGACCCAGGAACAGAACTGGGCTCTCTTGCATTGCAGCAGATTCTCTACCGACTGAGCTATCAGGGGAGGACCATTTACCAGCCAGACTGTGAGGAGCGATCCGCCCAGTGCCCCCTGTTTGAACGTCTTCCTTCACCGTGCGCACATTGACAGCTGATGGATAATGTCTCCCGGAGCTCTGCAGCTGGCCTGAGCACAAGCAGCTGCGTGGTCCAGACGGCCCTGGGTCTGGAGCTGGTCTGTGGGTGTTGCTGGACCCTGTACCTGAGGGCCCCATCTGCCCACCTTCACCTGACCAGTCTTCTCCAGGTGATGCAGACGGCTCTGGGTTGGAGCCACTCCCTGGTGTTGCTGGGTTCTGCATGCGTGGGCCCCCGTCGCCCACCTCCCCTGACGCGTCCACTCCAGGTGCCCCCCTGGGGACCCATCACCCTTGGGAAGCTTTGAGGGTGGGTGTTACGAGTCAGGACGGGTGCACTCCTGAGGCTTCTCTCTGCCGCTGGCTTCTGATGTCCGAGAGCTCAGCGCTCTGGGGCTGGCGTGACCCAGCGGCTCTGCTCTGCTCCACTGCTCCAGGACCGGCACGAACGGCTCTTCCAGGGCCTCTTGGATAGTGACGGCTGTCTCAGTGGCCACAAGGCCCCTGATGAGCACATCGTGAGCACTCAGCTTGCATCTGGGAAAAATCAATGGGCTGGAGCACAGGAGGACGCTCTCCTTGGGGACCAGCCCCACCATCCCGCGGCTGCCCCTCCTCTCGCCTGTGAAGGTCATGTCTCCTCCTTGGAGACCCACTCCCCTCCCCGACTGTCCCTCCACATCTGCCCTCCAAGCTGGGATCACCCCGACCTCTGCTTCTCCCTGCGGCCAGGGCCCTGGCAGGCTGGACGAAGACCGTGTTTGTCACACCGGTAAATGGTCATATGAAACACAACAATTTACCTTGCCCACAGAGCTCATATGGCAAAACCAATACAATATTGCAAAGTAATTAGCCTCCAATTAAAATAAATTTATATTAAGAAAATAAAATGTGGATGACTTCTAGGAGAATATGAGTGGTGTGCTATTCACAAAAATGCTTCCTCCAGCCAAACAGTTCCAACAGGCCTTCAGCTTGGAAAAAAAGATTTGCTGTTAGACAAAGGTTTTTTAAAGAAAAAGAAATGGAATTAAGAAATTATAATTTCAAATCACATAATACAAATTGTTCTTCTCCCGATCAATTTGTGGTGTTACTGTACTTTTTTCTTTCTTTAAAAAGAGATAACATGACTTTCTTGAACTCCAAGGGTATCAGATTAAGTAATAACATGGATGCAGCTAGACTTATGTACTAATGCTTATTATAAATTGGACATAATAAATGAATATAAATATAAATATAAAATAAACTGAATATAATAAAGTGTTTATTATAAATTGTCCTCTCAGGATGAAGAGTATAAATTAATCTTGTAGTTTTTAGGTCTTAAGAAAAAAGAATGAAATGCATACTAATTCATTGATATTTAGGAAATTTTAGGCATATTCTGCAGTTTGCTTTTTCTATTGCTGAAAACAAGTAGATATGAACAACTATTTCTTTTATAGAACAGAAAGAAAAGGTCACACGTCTGACAAGGATGTTCCCTGGAGCCCGAGCCCTTCGTGGAGGAAGTGGGTCTCAGAGGCCGGGGCCTCTCCTGCTGGTCCTCTGGGTCTGTGACCCCAAGCTGGCCAACCCCCAGCTCCTTCTCAACTGGAGAAGGCGTCTTAGCATCAGTAGTGGGGTCTGCCTCCTCCCACCCCTCACAGTCCTGCTCAAATCCTTCCCAGACCAGTGGCTTCCCAAGGTAGGGACTGTGAGCCTCCCTGCCTTCAGTCCCCTGTGATGGTGGAGAGTGGGGGCCTCCTGATGCCGTGGGTGCTGCTGTGCATGGCATCCACCCACATGGTGCAGAAGCCAAACTAGGTATGATCCAGTTCAGTTCAGTTCAGCTCAGCCGCTCAGTCGTGTCCGACTCTGCGACCCCATAGACTGCAGCACACCAGGCCTCCCTGTCCATCACCAGCTCCCGGAGTTACTCAAACTCATGTCCACTGAGTTGGTGATGCCATCCAACCATCTCATCCTCTGTCATCCCCTCCTTCTCCTGCCGTCAATCTTTCCCAGCATCAGGGTGTTTTCAAATGAGTCAGCCCCGCACATCAGGTGGCCAAAGTATTGGAGTTTCGGCTTCAACATCAGTCTTTCCAATGAACACCCAGGACTCATCTCCTTTAGGATGGACTTGTTGGAGCTCCTTGCAGTCCAAGGGGCTCTCAAGAATCTTCTCCAACACCACAGTTCAAAAGCATCAATTCTTTGGCGCTCAGCTTTCTTTATAGTCCAACTCTCACATCCATACATGACCACTGGAAAAACCGTAGGTATGACACAGCCTCTCCTAACTGATGTTCCTCAAGACCTATTTGCTTGGACATTGTCATCTTTTGGTTTTATTTTTGTGTTTGTTCGTTGGTTTTTTTCAGACCACTGTCTTTAAAGCTGAGATGACGCAAGTGTAAGAATTCATCTGGACATGTTGGCCGTTTCCAAGATCAGTGGGGTTGGTTTCCTGCTCCAGTGGTTTCTGGGAGCCATTTAGATTGTGCAAATAAATGGTCACATTAGACCTCCTATCAACTGCTCCAGATAAATACAGCCTAAAGCAGCTGGCCCCAAGGAGCAAGCAGGATGGACAGATGGAGCATCTTACAGCTGCTTTAGATACAGAAATCGATGAGATAACCCCGAGTCTGTGGAGGTAATTTCAGTTGCCAAGTGTGCTTTGTTGTTGCTGCTTCTTAGCCACTAAATCCCGTCCAGCTCTTCTGTGACCCCATGGGCTGTGGCCCGCCAGGCCCCTCTGTCCATGGGACGCTCCAGGCAAGGACACTGGAGTGGGCTGCCATTCCCTTCTCCAGGGGATCTTCTCCCAGGGATCCAACTCCAGGCTCCTGCATTGCGGGCAGATTCTTTACCATCTGAGCCACCAGGGAGGCCCACGCTCTTGGTGGAGGGGACTGGCAAATTCTCGCCCATGGGGACGTCTGTCTGCAGCGATGCGAACACGGAGCCGGGCGAGCAGCCACCGGGTGATGGGGCGGGAGCCGAGGGCTGCGGTGCTGGGTGTTTGTGGGCAGGAGGTGGGTTCCCTCCTTGGCCAGCAAGGGCGCTGCTGGCCTGCCCCCACAGGTTAGGTTCTCTGTGGCCCGTCTCACTCTGGACAGCTGGTCCTGCAGATGCCCTGGTATCTGAGCCTGCTGGAGGCCCTGGTTGCCTGTTCATGCCCACGCGGGTGCGAAGCTGTCGTTCACCTGAGCATAGTGGAGCCTCCTGAACGGCGCCCCGGGGAGCTCAGGGGCAGAAGAGCACACGGGCACGACTCCATCTCTCCTGGACTCTTGCTGCTGACAGAGCGCTGGGCAGTGGGTGAGGGGGAGATGGGCAGTGGTGTGCTCGGGGCACAGAGGCCGGTGGGGCACGTGCCCAGCCCATCACGGAGGAGAGAGGGAGGAGGGAGGAGGCGCCCACAGAGGCAGGACACGGGGAGGCCGGCCCTGGGAAAGAGGCATGCGCAAGCACGGGGACGGAAGGCTGCCGTGACACCGGGGACCTGAGCAGGGGCGCCTCGGCCCGAGAGTGTCCCGGCCACGTCGCCCGGAGTGGAGGGTGTCACGGCTAAATGCAGGCCGGAGGCGGTCCTGTGGAGTCAGACGCGCGGGAGCAGCTTCTGATCCCTCGGAGAGATGGGCAGCCGCGGGGGAGGGGGCCCTCTCTCGGGGCGGGGAACAGCCTCTCAGGGAGAAGAATGTTCTGGAAATACAACGGGGCCGCGTGGGGACCCGAGCGCCAGCCTCCCGCGTCTGCCTCCCGCTGCTCCCCGCGCCGAGAGCGTCAGTGACGCCTCACAAAGAAACGCCCACCTACTGATTTATTACTTGTCCAAAATAATTTTTTTTTCTTTAAAAAAAGTCAAGGGCCAGCGGGGACTGACCGGTGCGGAGAGCGGGGAGCGGCCTCCTGCCGGCGGAGGCGGAGGCCCGCGGCATCGATTCGGCTCCGGTGATGAACTCGAGCAGCAGCCCCACGGCTGCCGCCCGCCCATTGGCCCGGGCGCCCTCCAAGTTAGCCACAGAGAAGCCGGCCTGTCAATATTAATTCCGCCGCAGAGATTACTTGTTCTGGGAGAACAAAGGTGTTCTGGCTTGGGCAGAACAACTTAACTCCTGTCTCATAAAATTTAAGCTGCTATTGATCGCCTGCTTCTATTGTGAGGAGGATTAAACACGCGCACACGCGTGCACAGGCGCACACGCGCTCCGGAGGTGGCACGGCCCGCGCCCCCATCACTCACACGGCGCGGCCCTGCTCCCCGCCTGCCCGGAATCATTCAGCAGCATGGAGCAAATTAAATCAATGAATTCATCCTAGCAGATGGCCACTTTAACACTCGGTTAGCCTTTAGATAATTGAGCGTTGACTCTGGAATCATAAAATGGATGGCTCGTTTGTACATTTTACTGAAATAGATCGCCGAGGTTAAATAAATGAAATCCCATTTGTCAGGCGGTAATAAATGGTCTCCCTTTCTGCAAACAGCTCTGTTTGGCCTAATAAATACAGAGACGTTACAGGGCCCCTCCCCTGATGGGGTTACAGCTTAATGAAATGGTCTTCCCTAGGCTTGTTTCTGCCTCCTCCTGCGGTGTGTGATAAGTAGCAAACCAACGAAGCTTGTAATTACAATCTTACAGAAACCCGGCCAATCTGTATATAAATCTCACCCTCCAATTACAAGATGTAATAATTTTGCAGTCAAGCTGGTAATGAGGTCTAATACCCGTGCCTGCGATAATCCCCCCCGGATGCTGACTCTATCAGATGTTAACTTTGTAATTATACTGGCAGAAAATCATTATTTCATGTTCAGCAGAAAAATGAGGTTGGTGGGAAGTTAATTTTCTCTATGCTCTGTGAAGCATAGACAAAATTTTAATGATTTAATCATTATGGTTATCCCTCTTACAATTGACCTGCGTTACATGTGGAGGAACACTGGCACATTTAAAAGTCCCTGTTACTCGATAAAGCTTGCCAGGTATGCAGCTTTTAATGTCAGAGTAACTGTATACAATTAAACTATTACCCGGCCAATCGGGAAAACTCATTTTATGTTTAGTTTTCACTGCTTGTGCATGTGTGATTCATGGAAATATCCAGGTCTTGCCCACACTGTAATAAACAGCTAATTTTAAAAAATTGAATTATGCTTTCCTGATGATGTCAGCCCCAGAAAATATCATTATGAAGGAGCAGTGCCAGCAGATGCCTTGTGTGTGGGCCTGGGGAGTTATGGCCCCCACGTCTCCGCAAGAAACGAGGACAGAAGCGGGGGGAGATGCCGACATCGCGAGATTTAATGTTTATAAGTTTGGCGCATGTGCACCCACAGCACACACCCGGCGCTTCCCAGCCAGTTACCAGCAGCAGAGAGCGCGAGGATAAACACCACACCCTCCGGGAGCGGGGTTTAGTGGTGACTTCAGGAAACACAGAGAGCACGTTCCTCCCCCTGCTGTGCTCAGACCGGCTTTGCCCTGAAACTCCTGCAAGTATCACTGGGGCGTCTCTGGCCACCCGGTCCAGTGCTCGAAGCAGCCTGCGCTCGCCCACCTGTGTCCACACCAGCCTCCGTGGTGACGCAGGTTGTCAGGGACAATCCCGTGTGAGTGTGGGTGGACTGTTCCAGCAAATGGAGCAAGCGTGTTTGGGGACCACAACTCATGCTCCTGATTCTAGATTTTACCGTTCTTTCCCGTCTATGCTTTTGTGCCAGGATTAAACCTTCTGAGTCGCCCTTGGCCCGCCTGCCTTCTAAGGGCTGTCGCTTCCCGTCCTGGCCTCTCACGGCTGTGAGAGCAAGGCCACCTTCACAATGGGCTCTGAGGGGCCTGTGAGGAGCTCCGTGCAGGGGAGACCCTGAGGAACTAAACAGGGATATTTTGGAAGGAAAATTCCCGTTGGTGAATTAGCTTTGAACTAAACCTCATCCGTGTGGAGATATTGGCTGATGAGGTTGTGTAAGCGTTGCAGTGATGGGGTCCACGGATGCAGGATGGACGTGCGAAGCCAGATGCGAGCGTGTTAGGAACTCAGGAGCTTGGCTTGTCTCCTCCCAAGCTCTGGTCAGCACGATAATGGAAGGGTTTGCCTTCTCAGGATGGAAGCCACAGCAAGGACTCTGAGTGGACGTTTAAGTCCCCCCTTTGAGTTTCCTATGAATGTATGAGTGCGTCTGTCCCAAGACGGGGTTCATGCCCATGGGTGAATCCAGCCGCGTGGAGCTGTCACGAGATTGCTCGTCCCTCACCCAATTGCCGCCTCCACTGGCTTTCCCCAGGGAGCAGGGAGTCCCTTAGGGGGGCTTGCCCAGTTCCCCCAAGCCTCCATCCCGAGGCCCTGGCTTCCTGGGGAGCACTGGGCCTCAGCTTGGCTTGGACTCTGCACCTGGTCTCCTGACACCAGGCCTCTTGGGAGGGTTCCTCGTCAGCCCTTTGGGCTGGTGTCTTCTCACTCAGATGCTGCTGGCTCCTGCCAGCCTGGGCTCAGACTTGGCACCACTTTATCCAGGCATACGCCTGTGATTGGCCAGTAGGGGCGGGGGGTCTGGGGAGTGGGATGCACTTCTTCCATTGAGGGTGTGTGTCTTAGCCACTCAGTCGTGTCCGACTCTTGGTGACCCCATAGGCTAGCCTGCCAGTCTCCTCTGTCCATGGAGTTCTCCAGGCAAGAATACCGGAGTGGGTTGCCATTCCCTTCTCCAGGGGATCTTGACCCAGGGATTGAACCTGGGTCTCCCGCATTGCAGGCAGATTCTTTATCATCTGAGCTGCCAGGAAAGCCCGATAATGTCGTGCTGAATAATCTGCATTGAGTAATCGCATGCTAATCTTACTTCTTTGCCTGAAGAAGGAGAGATTCAAATACTTTTGTAGGAGGAACACCATCTGACAGAGCTGCTGCTGCTGCTGCTGAGTCGCTTCAGTCGTGTCCGACTCTGTGCGACCCCATAGACGGCAGCCCGCCAGGCTCCCCCGTCCCTGGGATTCTCCAGGCAAGAGTACTGGAATGGGCTGCCGTGTCCTTCTCCAGTGCATGAAAGTGAAAAGTGAAAGGGAAGTCGCTCAGTTGGGTCCGACTCTGTGCGACCCCATAGACGGCAGCCCACCAGGCTCCCCTGTCCCTGGGATTCTCCAGGCAAGAGTACTGGAGTGGGCTGCCGTCTGACAGAGCAGGACTGTAGAATTCTTGTCCCTTTCCAATGAACTGGAGCTTGCAGACTTCTGAGCAGAGACCTCTCCTCTGTCCTCCTGGGAGCACCCNACCCCATAGACGGCAGCCCGCCAGGCTCCCCCGTCCCTGGGATTCTCCAGGCAAGAACACTGGAATGGGCTGCCGTGTCCTTCTCCAGTGCATGAAAGTGAAAAGTGAAAGGGAAGTCGCTCAGTTGTGTCCGACTCTGTGCGACCCCATAGACGGCAGCCCGCCAGGCTCCCCCGTCCCTGGGATTCTCCAGGCAAGAGTACTGGAATGGGCTGCCGTGTCCTTCTCCAGTGCATGAAAGTGAAAAGTGAAAGGGAAGTTGCTCAGTTGTGTCCGACTCTGTGCGACCCCATAGACGGCAGCCCACCAGGCTCCCCTGTCCCTGGGATTCTCCAGGCAAGAGTACTGGAGTGGGCTGCCGTCTGACAGAGCAGGACTGTAGAATTCTTGTCCCTTTCCAATGAACTGGAGCTTGCAGACTTCTGAGCAGAGACCTCTCCTCTGTCCTCCTGGGAGCACCCTGCTGGCTGGGACTCAGTCCTTCAGCCCTGATGGTGAGATGTTGCCTGCCATTCCCACCAGGTCAGTTCAGTTCAGTTCAGTCGCTCAGTTGTGTCCGATTCTTTGCGACCCCATGAATCGCAGCACGCCAGGACTCCCTGTCCATCACCAACTCCCGGAGTTCACCCAGACTCACGTCCATCGAGTCAGTGATGCCATCCAGCCATCTCATCCTCGGTCGTCCCCTTCTCCTCCTGCCCCCAATCCCTCCCAGCATCAGAGTCTTTTCCAATGAATCAACTCAGGGCAGTAACAAATCTTTTCCCTTGAAAATTACCCTCAAAATCCTTAGAATCGCTCACTTTCGGAAGAGCAATTTTCTTTTTGCCTAAAATTCTGCCCCTCTGCTTCCCTCTCAAGATCAAGATGGCTGGCCATTTGGACCTTTTTTTCAAGATTTTTTTTTGATGTGGACCATTTCTAAAGAAGTCTTCACTGAATTTGTTACAATACTGCTTCGGTTTTATGTTTTAATTTTTTGGCTGAAGGGCGTGTGGGGTCTCGGCTCCCTGACCAGGGATCAAATCTGCTCCCCCTGCGCTGGAAGGCAAAGTCTTAGCCACTGGACACCAGGGAAGCCCCTGGACCTTCTTTGAGATGCACGTGGTTAACAGGTGATGCCCTGGTTGGAGGGGGGTCTTTGAAGGTCCCAGCAGAGTCAAGCCCCACCCCCCACACTTTAGCTGTCGCGACCTGCAGTGGCTGGGCTCAGATACCGGGTTGAAGGCTGTTTCTGGGTGTGTCTGTGGGGGTGCTTCTGCATGAGGCCAGCCTTTGAATGGGGGCTGAGTGGAGCAGTCTGCCCTCTGCACTGCGGGCAGCACCCTCTCCCTCGAGGGTCTGAGCAGAACAAGGCAGAAGGAGGGAGGGTCTGTCTCCTGATGGCTGGCCTGGGACGTGGGGCTCCTGCCCTCGGACCTAGACTTACACCCTTGGCTTTCCTGTTCTCAGGCCTTCACACTCGGACTGAGCTGAACACAGGCACTTCTGGGGCTCCATTTTGCAGAGGGCAGATCATGGGAATTCTCAGCCTTCATAATCACACGAGCCAATCCTTCCTTCACAGTAAGTCTGTCTATCTACTGATCTGTCTACCGAACCACATATTATCTGCCTGTCATCTGTCCATGCACCCACCCACCCACCTGCCTATCCATCCATCAGTCTTCTGTCTGCTGTTTTTCTATGTATTGTCTATCCATCTCTTTCCAATCTGTGATCTATCCATCCATCTATTGAGTATCTATTAATATCTCTTAATCTATGTCTCTATTATCAATCTATCCATCCAACAACTATCTGTCATCTGTCCAATCATCTGTTGATTATCTCTCTGTGTCTCTCTCTATTATCTATCTATCCATCCATCAATCATGTAACCATCTAATATGTATGTATCTGACTGTCTATAATCATCACTGCCATCACCACCATATTCATCACTATTACCACCATCAGCATTACCACCATCACCACCATCAACATAATCACCATCACCACCATCACCATCACCATCATCACCATAATCACCACCACCACCATCATCATCACCACTATCACCACCATCACCACCATCAGCATCACCATCACCATCATCATCACCACCATCAGCATCACCATCATCATCACCACCATCACCATCACCACCATCATCACCATCACCACTGTCAGCATCATCACCACTATCATCACCATCATCACCACATCACCATCACCACCATCACCATAATCACCACCATCACCGCCATCATCACCATCACCACCACCACCATCAGCATCACCATCACCACCATCACCATAATCACCACTATCATCACCACCACCACCACCACCACCACCACCACCACCATCAGCATCACCACCATCAACACCACCACCATCACCACCACCACCACCACCACCANATCAGCATCACCATCAGCATCACCATAATCACCACCGCCACCATCACCACCACCACCACCACCATCACCACCACTACCACCACCACCATCACCACCATCAGCATCATCATCACTATCATCACCATAATCGCCACATCACCATCATCACCATCACCATAATTACCACCACCACCACCATCATCACCATCACCACTACCATCACCAGCATCACCACCTTCATCATCACTATTATCACCATCACCACCATCACCATCATCACCACCATCATCACCAGCATCACCACCACCACCATCACCACCACCGTCACCAATACCATCATCACCATCATCACCATCACCATCATCAGTCATCTGCTCCTGCTGGCTCTGCTTCTCTGGAGAACCCTGTATCATGCAGTCATCAATGTTCAATATGTATTTCTGGGAAAGGAACAAGAGTTAAGCTGCAGAATATCTGAGTTTTCTACAAAATGAGGAGCTTTCAAACAAGCCCCCTTGCCTTGGTGGCTGAAGCACAGGATGAGATTGAGCTGCAGGCCAGGGCTGGCGTGCTGTGAGCACTGAGAGGACAGGGAGAAGCCCCCCGAGGCCCATCCCTGGAAGGAGCTAAGGCCTCCTCGTGGTGCTGAGGAGGGAAGTTCAGGGGGTTCTGACAACAATGTTTTACTTATGCTTCCAATGCTTTATTTCCTCTTAATATTTGTAAGTTCTTTCAAGTCTTTTATGGAAGAAGTTAAGATATGTGTGAATATAAACAAAAAGAAATATGAATTGTAACTGAGAACAAGTTGTTTGGTGATGCTGGGGTCAGACACCGGGTGATGGCATTGGAGGCCACATATCCGCTGCCGCATTCCCCACCACGCGCCCGCTGGAGCCACAGAAACGTGATGTGTACGTTTGCCCTGGGGAGGCCCAGACTGGCATTATTTACAAGTGGGAGCCAGGAAGCCAGTCAATAGCGTTTGCATTCTGGCCCCACACTTCCCTGGCAGATCAGAGCCTGAGCACACATTCCTGCCTCAAGTGGGTAATGAATAATCCTCCTTATTCATGGAGCTCTTACGAGGATTACATGTGTATCTGATGGTTAGCACAATACCTGGAAAATAGAAATTTCTTGGAAATGTTAGCCATTGTTTAACCTGAATGTAGAGTCAGCGCTGTGGCTTACACCACATATGTTTCTGCTCCTAGGAGGGAGGGTTCCAGAAGCATGCTGTTTTCCAGCCATGCCGTGGCAGGGGTGGGGGTGGTGTGGGGCCGTGTGAGTGGTGGGGGTGCTGGACTCCATCTCCGCTTTCCTCCACTAAGCAGGCACCAGATCTGTAGGCATACCCCACAGGGAGCATCGTCTCTTTACCGTGAAAATGTCCAGCTGTCCTTTGCTTCAGTATGCAGGGAATATGATGACAGGTCAAATCTCACCAGGGTCATCAAAGTTTTCCTTATTTATTATAAGAAAGCCTTGGATTTTCCTAAACACTGAAAAAATAAAGACGTGTTTATAGTCTCAGTCAGTTCAGTCCAGTCGCTCATTCGTGTCTGACTCTTTGCGGCCCGTGGATGGCAGCACACATCGGGCTTCCCCGTGTTTCACCGTTTCCCTAAGTTTGCTCAAACTCGTGTCCATTGAGTCAGTGATGCCATGCAGCCCTCTCATCCTCTGTCGTCCCCTTCTCCTCCTGCCTTCAATCTTTCCCAGCATCAGGGTCTTTTCCAATGAGTCAGTTCTTCGCATCAGGTGGCCGAAGTATTGCAGTTTCAGCTTCAGCATTAGTCCCTCCAACAAATAGTCAGCACTGATTTTCTTTAGGATGGACTGGTTGGATCTCCTTGCTGTCCAAGGGACTCCCAAGAGTTTTCTCCAACACCACAGTTCAAAAGCATTAGTTCTTCAGCGCTCAGCTTTCTTTATGGTCCAACTCTCACATCCACACGTGACCACTGGAGAAACCACAGCCTTGACTAGACGGACCTTTGTCAGCAAAGTTATGTCTCTGCTTTTGAATATGCTGCCTAGGTTGGTCATCGCTTTTCTTCCAAGGAGCAAGTGCCCTTTAATTTCATGGCTGCAGTGACCATCTGCAGTGATTCTGGAGCCCAAGAGAATAAAGTCTGTCACTGTTTCCACTGTTTCCCCGTCTATTCGTGATGAAGTGATGCACCAGATGTTATGATTTTCACTTTTTGGATGTTGAGCTTTAGAGCCATCTTTCTCACTCTCCTCTTTTACTTTTCCCTAACATCTTGGCAACTTCTAACTTCCCCTCAAGGCATCTTCCGCCGTGTATCCTGGTGGAGAAGTGATGAGGGCTCAGGACCACGTCCAGGTTCTTCTGGTCAGTGGAAGGCAGGACTCATCCCTTACACCCCCAGGACCCAGAGGCCCCTCCAGTCCCATTTCACAACTTTTGTTTGGTCTGTTTGCAGCAGTAAACTGTTGCGATTGGAAGAAGCCATGGGCCCTGTGACCCAGCGAGACTCCCTACGCGCCAGGTCCTGAGATTTCAGCCTCAGACCAAGTTTTCCTGGGAGAAACTCTCTGCTCTGCAGTTGATGGCAGCAGTTTTAAAAAACACAGACAAAGTCTCTCTCATCATGTGCTCATCTATGACTCAAGGAAAGTTACTTAAACTCGTTGAGGCTCAGCATGCTTGTCTCAGAAACAGAGAGTTAACCACTGCTTCCTATGGTTGCTTAAGGAAAGAATTGGTAACTTGGTAAAGTAGTTACTGGGCCTCCCTGGTGGCCAAGATGGTAGAGAATCTGCCTGCAATGCAGGAAATTTGGGTTCGATCCTTGGATCGGGAAGGTCCCCTGGAGAAGGGAATGGTTACCCACTCCAGTATTCTTGCCTGGAGAATTCCACAGACAGAGGAGCCTGGCGGGCTGCAGTCCAAGGGTCACAAAGAGTTGGACGGGACTGAGTGACTGACGCTAAAATAGGTGCTAGAGAACCCGGCCCTGGAATACGATCAGTGAGGACATGGCCCTGAAGACAAACAAGGGCTCCATACTCCTCCCAAAGGCCCGGTTCACTGGGCCTTCCTTGGACACACACACACACATGCACACACACACACCCACATCCACACACACACACACACACGCACACACACACCCCCACACACACCCCCCACACTCCCCCCACACATACCCA
>SJYQ01002690.1:202392-212494 GCA_006410935.1 Redunca redunca
CCCCCCCCCACACACACACGCACACACACCCACACCCACACACACATAACCACCCCCCACACACACACCCACACCCACACCCACACCCACACCCACACACACTCTAGAACACCTGCATAGGGAATGCAGGTCTTCTTGAATAGAAACAGAATGTTGCTGAGATGCTCTAAGTTAGTGGCAGAGGCCAAAATTCTATGCCATGAAATCCAGCCCTTCTCTGCTCCTGGTCCCAGGCCCCAGCTGCCTCCCTCTGGAAATTCTCCCCAGTTTGTTCTCCAACAGGGGCACTTCCACAGTGTCTCTTGGAGAACAGTCTTCTGCCTTTTCTTGGTGGTTCCCACATAGAGTTCTACCTGCAAATGCAAGAAGAGAAACGGAACAATCTGCACCGCCGACCCCACGCCGACCCCAGGGGGAGGCGGGAGGGAGCTCTAAATGCATCTCGTGGTTTCCCGCCAGACCTTGTGGATATCACGGTCCCGCCGGACCCTGTGAATGTCACGGCACATAGAAACAGCTTTCAAAAGACCAAGAGCCAGTGCCAGTTTAAGAGGTATGTTCCCTCTAATTTCCTGCAAGAAAATTCTGTGGTTTATCAGCAGCAGATTGCAAACTTTCATCTCTAAGGGTCTCCTTGCTTTCTTGTGCGTTTTCCGTCCAAGTAGATGAGTCCAGGACAGAGCACCCAGTTCTGTGCCCAGGGGTCTAGAATTCCCAGGTGTACACAGAGGACTTTCCTGAATTCCCGACTGAAAAAGAAAATCTTATGATGTGCAGTGGCAAATATTTTTTAAATGATCAAAAAAATCTCATTAGATAAGAGGTTAATCCCTTTTACAACCTGGTAATCTCTCTTTGCTCGTGAAACTCCATTTTTGGCTACTTTGATATCGCTGCCCAGTCGCTACGTCATGCCCGACTCTTTGCGACCCATGAGCTGTAACACACCAGGCTTCCCTGTCCTTCACTATCTCCTGGAAATTGCTCAGACTCATGTGCACGGGGTCAGTGATTCCATCCAACCGTCTTGTCTTCTGTTGCCTCCTTCTCTTTACCTCTCCTTTACCTTACTTCTGCTCTCAATCTTTCCCAGCATCAGGGTATTTTCCAGTGAGTCGGCTCTTTGCATCAGGTGGCCAAAGTACTGGCGTTTGAGCTTTATCATCAGTCCTTCCAATGAATATTCAGGACTGATTTCCTTTAGGATGGACTGGTTAGATCTCCTTGCAGTCCAAGGGACTCTCAAGAGTCTTCTCCAACACCACAGTTCAAAAGCATCAATTCTTCAGTGCTCAGCCTTCTTTGTGGTCCAACTCTCACATCCATCCATACATGACCACTGGAAAAACCATAGCTTTGACTAGACGGACCTTTGTTGGCAAAGTAATGTCTCTGCTTTTTAACACGCTAGCTAGGTTTGTTATCGCTTTTCTTCCAACAAACAAGTGTCTTTTAATTTCATGGCTGCAGTCACCATCCTCAGTGATTTTGGAGCCCAAGAAAGTAAACTCTGCCACTCTTTCTACTTTTTCCCCATCTATTTGTCATGCAGTGATGGGACCAGATGCCATGATCTGAGTCTTTTGAATGTTGAGTTCTAAGCCAGCTTGTTCACTCTCTTCTTTCACTCTCATCAAGAGGCTCTTTAGTTCCTCTGATTTGCCATAAGAGTGATATCATCTGAGCATCTGAGGTCACTCTCTTTCCTGGCAATGATGGGACTCCCCACGGAGAGGCAGCTGCTTTCCCACATTTCCTGCTTTCACTTTTCTTTTAGTTAAAGCTCTGTATATCTGCACTGCTCTCTCTACCCCTGGCATGCGCCAAATGCGTACGAGCAGGCTTTGGTGGTGGAGCCATGCATGAAGCAGCAACCCGAGGGACACGGGTCATCGATTTGCTCCGGACGCAGTTTGGCTGCTCGGGGATCAGCAAGGAGGTTTAAGAGGAAGCCAAAGTACACTTGTTTATGAGAAATATTTTAAGTTTCTGTCCTAGAGTGTGGCCAACCATGTCTGCACTTTGATGACTGATTTCCGTCTTTTATGCCCTGCCTCACCCCCAAGGTGTTCTCATACATTTTCTTGCCCTGAAATTTCTGAAGTTAGTATGGAGGAACTTTTTGGGACACTGGAGTTTGGAGTGAGGAGGTAAAGAGGAACAGGGCTCCCAAGCCCCAGGCTCACTCCTGGGAAGCGGAGAACAGTCCAGACACAGTCCAGAGAGCCTATGAGATGGGCCGTCACTGGGCCACCGTCACTGGCTGTGATGGGGCCGCACTGGGTCATCTTGGCGCTCGGTCAGGCCTTGTAACACTCTTCCTCTGCGTTCTGATAGGAGCGGGTACTTTCTTGAAGTTCCCCTGTTCTAATTTTACGTCTCAGGTTTACTTAACCTTTCTAAGATTTGCTTCAAGATAAAAGTTTCTTTTACATGTAGATCAGTATTTATTTTATTCCTTTTGAGTCTTGTTTTTAGCAGATTGCTTTATTCCCCCAGAAGAGAGCATTTGCATTTTGGATTAGAGAGACATTTTGTCAGATATGCAGTTCTTTTAATCATAATAAAACATGTTGGGATGTTGTTGAACATGTTTATAAAAAATGCATGTATTTGCATTGGCGAGAAGCTGTTCAGGAAATGCCAAGAACTGCCAGGCACGTTTCAGATGCTCCAGATAATACGTGATCATTTTGCTGTTTTCACAAGCATGCTGAATTGCCTGACGCATTCTGCGTAGAGAAATACAGGTAGAGTAAAAGGCTGTGTCGTGTGGCCGGTTGCCTTCCATTACTCGCCATCGATGTTGCCTGATACTCACAGAGCGGCAGGCTACTGAGGAGAACATTCATATCATTCCTCCTCCTTCTAGGAAAAGCAGTTCTAAACTTTCCAGAGTGAGGCATAAAAACACATCCTGCTTTTAAATACCGTCACGTTAATCAGGTTCAGTAAAAGCTTGGGGTGATACATTTGCTGGTGACAAAGCCTTCTAGTTTTCCTTCTTCTGAGGATGTCTTTACCCCCTTTTCTTTCCCGAGGGACAGTCTCGCTGGGCAGAGATGTCACAGTTCGCAACTGCTCCTCGAACACCACGAAGAGAGAGCCGCGCTGCTCCCCTCTGGACGCCGCGGCCTAGGGGCGGAATCTGCCGCCGACCTCCCTGATGCTCCTGGAGGCGAGTGTCGCTTCCCTCTCACTGCTTTCAGGATGTTTCCCTTCGGTTTCTGCTTTCAGAATTTGCAGTGCGTTTGTGTGCTTTGTCTTTATTTGTTTATATATTTTTATTAATTTTTTCGGCTGTTCTGTGTCTTGGTTGCTGCACAGGCCTTTCTGGAGCTGCCCTGAACGGGGCTGTGGTCCAGCTGGGGAGCACAGGCTGCGGGCTACGTGGGCTCAGCAGCTGGGGCACATGGGCTCTTCCCGGACCGGGGCTTGACCCTGTGTCTCCTGCCCAGGCAGGTGGGTTCTTAGCCTCCGGACTTCCAGGGAAGCCCTGTGTGCTTCTGTTTTCTCTCTATCTTGCTTGGAGCCCGCTCATCTCGCCGTGTGTGCAGGCTTGTGTCTTTCACTAGACTGAGGGCGTTTCCAGCTGTGATTCTCCCAGCCCTGATTCAGACTCGCGCTTGCTGCCCTCTGAGGCCCCCGGGAGACGGACTCTGGACATGGTCAGAGTCCGTGCAGTCCGCGGGGCTGCCCTCATTTCCCGCTCAGCCTGCCTTCTTGCTGTTGCTGGCTGGGCACATTCTATTGATCTTTCCTCAAGTCCCACGGCCACTCCCTCTCAGCTCCACCCTCCTGCTGAGCTCACCCAGGCAGCAGCTCATCGACTGGAGCTTTCAGGTCTATAATTTCCATTTGGCTATTTCTAGAAATTCCATTTCTTTGTTGTGATTTTCCCCTCACTTGTTTTCAGGCAATTTGTAATTGATTACTGAAGAATTTTTAGTGACAGCTGCTTTAAACCCTCGGTGGACGGTTCTGACGTCTGACTCATCTCGGCGCAGTCCCTGGCTAATCCTCTTCCTGTCCCGGGTGGGGTTGCTTGTTTCTTGGTGTCACTGGGCCCTGGGCCCTGGACATTCTGTCTGCTCCGTTAGGAAATGCTGATCCCTGGTGGGCATCCCTTTTGGGTGTTGCACGTGGGTCCTGGCTTCCCTCTGTGGGCTGGGGCTCCGGTGATGGTTTAATTTTCTAGCCTTTGTGGTGCTCTTTGGTCAGCTTGGTATAGCTGGAACTTCTGGGCTCCAGGTGGCCCCTGCTGGTGTTACCTGAGAGGGTGTTTTGGGCTCCTGACAGGGCCCTCCCGAGTCTCTTGTTGGCCAAGAAGACCCTCGGGCCCAGGAGAGTGAAGAGACTTCCATGGCTGGTCACTTCGTAAGGGGTTTCTACAGATGTCTGTGGCTACCCCGGGGTCTCTGAGCAGGGGCAGCCCTCCAGCCACAGCTCAATACGGAGGAAAGTGAGGACGAGAGGCTGTGGGATGAGAAGTGGAAGAAAACTGTGTCCGTAACCTGGAGACTGCTGCCGGGGGTGGGGGTGGCGTCTGTGCAGACAAGCTGGGGACAGCAGGGCGGGCGGCGGGGCTGTTCCCACGGATGACGAGCATCCCGGTGATGCGAGCTGGGCAGGGCGGAGCTGGGGACAGCAGGGCGGGCGGCGGGGCTGTTCCCACGGATGACGAGCATCCCGGTGATGCGAGCTGGGCAGGGCGGCAGGGCTCTTTCCTCGGATGACGGGTGTCCCGGCGATGCGAGCTGGGCAGGGTGGCAGGGCTGTTCCCATGGATGACGGGCATCCCGGCGATGCGAGCTGGGCAGGGCGGCGGGGCTCTTTCCTCAGATGATGGGCATCCCGGCGATGCGAGCTGGGCAGGGCGGCGGGGCTCTTTCCTCGGATGATGGGCGTCCCGGCGATGCGAGCTGGGCAGGGCAGCGGGGCTCTTTCCTCGGATGACGGGTGTCCCGGTGATGCGAGCTGGGCAGGGCGGCAAGGCTGTTCCCACGGATGATGGGCGTCCCGGCGATGCGAGCTGGGCAGGGCAGCGGGGCTCTTTCCTCGGATGACGGGTGTCCCGGTGATGCGAGCTGGGCAGGGCGGCAGGGCTGTTCCCACGGATGACGGGCATCCCGGCGATGCGAGCTGGGTGGGGCGGCGGGACCAGACGGGCAGAAAGACGCGTGGGCTCTGCTCCGCGCTCTCGCTGTTGCTGCTTATTAACCAGAAAACCATTGGTGTAGGCAGGTAACGTTTTAACGCATCTGCGTTTTTTCTTTAATAAAGATGTCAAAAGAAACTGAGGCCAGGTTAAATCACACTGTTATGGTATTTTCCTCACTTTTAAAATTAGTAAAATGCCCCTGAGGGGCCGAGAGCCTATTTGGCACGGTGACTTTCTTCATTTCTGGGAAGAAGTAGGTGAAATGCCTAAAGGGCCACCCCTGTCAGCATCTCCCCTTTATCTGTGGGGCATCGGGGCATCCCCACAGCTCTGCTTGTGGTCACTGAGGGGCATGGGGGTGACCTCTGTCCTGGTTGCTGCCAGTTCACAGGGAGGAGCCGATGGACAGCGCAGGCCCCGGAACTTTGCCCTGCTCCCCAGCAGCGGGAACTGAGGGCCCTCGGTTTTGAGCAGGAGCGGCTGGAGATAGGAAGTGGG
Organism: Redunca redunca; assembly: GCA_006410935.1. Classification (NCBI taxonomy): domain Eukaryota; kingdom Metazoa; phylum Chordata; class Mammalia; order Artiodactyla; family Bovidae; genus Redunca; species Redunca redunca. Next base: position 208,052 of record SJYQ01002690.1, read on the forward strand.
GAGCCGCTACAGTGCTTTGAGCTGGACTTCTGCTTTTCAGGGAAAAGCTTAAGACTGATTCTGCATTAAAAACTGATTTTCAAGAACAGTTTTCCGTTTTACAGAAGCACTTAGCAGAGAGTACAGAGTGTTCTTATGCTCGCTCACACCCCGAATCCGCTTCTCCCTCTTTTGACATCTTCCCGTGGCACAGTTGTCAGTCAGGAACCAAAACTGATGCGTTAGTGCCCATGCTGGCCCTCGTACATTCTATGGGTTTCGGCAAATGCCTAATGTCTTACAGAGTAGTTTCATCAACCGAAAGACCCCGTTCTCCACCTCTTCATCCCTCCCCCGGCCCCTGACAACGACGGGCCCTTCTACTGTTTCTACAGTTCTGCCTTTGGCAAAACGCCACGCAGGACGCAGCCTTTTCAGATCGGCTTCTCTCGCTCAGTGATGTGAACTTACAAGGCCTCCATGTCTTTGTGTGGCGCGAAAGCTCATTTCCTTTTGGCTGAATGACACCCACTGTTTGGACGCACCGTGGCTTGTTCATCTGCTCGCTACTGAAGGGCATGCGTACTGCCCAGCAAACTCTTCTGGAGGAGAAGCAGCAAGGCCAAGATACTTCATGTAGTTTTCAGGGGCAGAGGCTTTAATGCCCTTGGACTTCTATGAACCCAAGTTTTCCAAGGTGCAGGGAAATCAGAAATTTAAAGGAGCAAATAGTTATGAACTGCTTTTAGCTCTGCTGATAACAAGGACTTAGTTGGGTTGCTGGTTAGGTCAATGAGCAGGTCAAATAAACACTAACTATTTTTCATTTTCAACAACCCCAATGGCTCAGTGGTAAAGACCTGGCTGCCGACGTGGGAGACACAGGTTCAATCCCTGGTTTGGAAGAGCCCCTGGAGGAGGACATGGCAACCCACTCCAGCATTCTTGCTGGAGAATCCCACGGACAGAGGAGCCTGGCCGGCTGCAGTCCATGGGGTCTCACAGAGTCAGACACAGCGAAAGCAACTTAATACGCGCGTGCACACACGCACACACGCACGGCCATAAGAGGGCAAATTCACCCTAGTTTTGAACATTTGCCACATGAAGAGAAGGTGAAATTGAACAGCGACTTGCCTGAAGGCGTGCCTGCCCTTCCAGGTCTGCACCGGCCGTACGGTGACTTCTGTTAACGCCTGGTCGAGACGTGTGCTGGGAGGCTGGGGTTTAAGTCCTGGAAACACAGACAATCGGAGGAGATGCACGTTTTGCAAGGCACAGCTTTGTGCTTGTCCTGTAGTTTTTACTTTTAAATTCAAAACTTGCCTTGTTTTTGCAGTGACGTCTGAGCACTGCCTTGAGACACATGGGCTTGAACAGCGGTTTCACTTGCTAGTGCAAACAGTGATAACCCTCCTGCTTTTCTCCTCTGCGTGTAATTACACAGGTAGCAGGCTCAGTCACCTCCAGTGTGAAGCATGTCTTCTGTTTCGGAGGCAGGGTTTTTTTTTTCCGGGAACATTGCTCTTTTGAGTTTGTAATGCAGTATAGATGCCATCTATGGGGTCGCACAGAGTCGGACACGACTGAAGTGACTTCGCAGCAGCAGCAGCATCGATGCTTTACAAGGCTGTATTAGTTTCTGCTATACAGCAAAGTGAACCGGCCACATATTTACATACGAAGTGAGAGTGAAACGTTAGTCACTGAGTCATGCAGGCGTGTCCAGTGCTTTTGCAACCCAGTTGGCTGTAGCCCGCCAGGCTCCTCTGTCCACGGGAGTCTCCAAGCAAGAATACTGCAGCGGGTAGCCACTTCCTACTCCAGGCGATCTTCCTGACCCAGGGATCAAACCCGCGTCTCCCGCATTGCAGGTGGGGACCTAGCCATCTTAGCCGCAGGGACCCCTGTTCTTGGCTTTCCTGCCCATTTAGGCCACCGCAGAGCAGTGAGCAGCATTCCCCGTGCGGCAGCGCGTTCTCACTCGTCACGCGTTTTCTGTCAACAGCGAGTGCTCGTCAGTCTCCGCCTCCCGACCCCCCCCTTACCCCCTTGGTGTCCGGACGTTTGTTCTCTCCGTCTGTGTCTCCATTTCTGCTTTCCAAGTAAGATGGTCGGCAGCATTCTTCTCGATCCCACGGGGACGCATTAACAGGTGACACTTATTTTTCTCTTTCTGACGTATTTCACTGTGTAAGATTGTCTCTGGGTCCGTTCACATCTCAAAAGCTAGCAATCTGAACACCCTCTAATTAATCCCCCTGTTTTCATCGTGACTGTAGATGTAACGTGACTTCGACGCCTAAATAAAAGAAACGGGTGTTTGCTGTTTGTGAGGCCAGAGCCACTCTGTCAGGGAGGACGTGGGCATGGCATCTAGGACCATCAAAAACTTGGGCTCCGGTACCCACCCTTGGATGCTGTCCATCCAAGCAGTTTACATCTGGCGCTGATGCCTCGAAAAATGCACGCATGGAAACTTCCAGTCACACTCGGAAAGTTTGGCAGATGGTGTCTCTTTTTGCTTAGTTTTCTTTTTTTTTTTTTCAGTTTTTCCCCTGAAACTCCAGCTCCAGGCCCTCGACCCCCCAGCTCGATACCTTTTTTGTTAATAGATCTAATCAGCAGCATGTTGAACAAGAGAAGCCCTTTCTGTGTGCGCTGTTCGGACAAGAGGAGCCCCGCTGTAGAGCACCAGAATAAACAGCTCCGGCCGATTCAATTACAAGGCTGGGCCCTGGCTTTTATCTGGCTGTGACATCATTTCAATCAAAATGTAAAATAATACAACCCAATAGTTGCAAGAGGAAGAGATAGGACACAGGCGGCTGCACTAAGTCATTTAATAAAAAGAGGAGAGGAAGGTGGGGCCGGCCTCCTCTGACAGCCGGCGAGGGCGCCCGGCTCCCAAACTCCATTACCTGCTGTAATGGTATTCAAGGCCCTGAACGCAGGAAATTGTCTATGGCTTTTATTAGAGGAAGCTGTTATGTAGGATGCAGCCTACTGCTCTGTTCTTTTTTTTTGCTTTGCTTGTTTAATTAACAAAAGCATGAAATCTCCCTATTGGCAGCTTTCTCCTTGAAGCTTCTATTGCTTTTTTCCCCCCTCAGAGCTGGAATTTTATTCATTCCCTTTGTCTCCTTTGAATTTTTTTTTTTTTAATAGGTGATGTTTTCCAAGACCTGCAAATCCTGGTAAGAAGAAAAACAGGATTCCAGGGCAAACACAGTGTCTCTAAACTGCTTGGGCTGCGAAAACCATGGGCAGGACATTTCCTCCTCACGGCACTTTTTGTGGGAAAGGTTCCCTTTTGATTCTGAGACTTTTCCAGGGAGGAGGGGCAGCAAGTGTCGCCCGCTTTGTGTCAGGGTGATACAAACAAGCGATAATAACCAGCTTTATCTATCAGGTCTGAAGCCAGGAGAGAGGAAAGGAGACGGTGATTTAGCAGGAGGGGATGGAGCGTGTCAGGAGGCTGGGTCCTGGGCCCTGCCCCGTCTGGACACAGACCACGACCCAGAACAGTCTGATCAGGTGATCCATGAGTTCACCGTTTCTCCTTGAACTGTATCTGGTTTAAAAGAAACAATCATTTTATTAAAGGAAAAAATCTGTTTTCCATCAATATTTTTGATCATGCTGTACACGTGCAGCTCCACCAAAGAACCTGCCTTGAATGACCTCAGAGCAGGGTCATTTGATGAGACGGCCCACGGGTGTGAACAGGCCCCTGCCCCCGGGAGTATCTGGGGCTCCAGCTCTGGGATGATTGGATGTGGTTCTCCCTGGCAGAAGAAAGATAGGTACAATTCCACCCCCAAGCCTTGTGAAGAGCACAGTGTCATTGGGAAGGTGGAATGTTTATATAGAAGTTACATAACAACATGTTCCATTACAACCGGGAACGAAACAAGAAATCAGGAAACGGGGTGGCTTGCATAAGAGGAAGCTAAATGGGGCTTCACTCCGAGCTGAGGAGCGGGGCTCCTCCTGATGCAGGGCCTCAGGCTCACCCCAAGCCTCGCTCGGGGAGCACGACCTCTGACCACCTGCCCAAGTCCAGCCACGCCAAAGAGCCGAGGCTCCGGAGAAGCTGGTGGCCTCTGCGTGTGGCCCCTGGGCTGGCGTTCTGCTCCATCCCTGCCTGTGGGGAGGGGGCACCCCCTGACCCCCGGGCCTCCTAGGGGGAGAGTCCTGTGCACCCAGCCTGGACTCGGGACAGCCAGTGTGGAGAGCAAGGGTGCCCACCGGGAACACCCGCCCCTCCACTCCGGGGCTCTGAGCAGGAAGGAGGATAAAGCGGGTTCCAGTGGAGGGACTGGCCACAAGCTTCCAGATGTGTTTGGACCTGGCTGTGGGCTTTGACCTAGCTTCCTCCGTGAGCCCAGAAAACACCAGGAAATGAAATTGTATCTCAGAATCACGGCTCCATGGCAGTGCCTCAGGTGTCAGCAAAAACCA
>SJYQ01002690.1:216503-254174 GCA_006410935.1 Redunca redunca
TCCTCCATCTCATCGCTCCTCCACCCTATGACTCCTCCATCCTGAGCCTGCTCCATCCCAAGGCTCCTCCATCCTGAGGCTCCTCCATCCCATGGCTTCTCCATCCCGAGGTTCCTCCATCTCATCGCTCCTCCACCCTATGACTCCTCCATCCTGAGCCTGCTCCATCCCAAGGCTCCTCCATCCTGAGGCTCCTCCATCCCGAGGCTCCTCCATCCCATGGCTCCTCCATCTCATGGCTCCTCCACCCTATGACTCCTCCATCCTGAGCCTGCTCCATCCTGAGGCTCCTCCACCCCATGGCTCCTCCCTGTCCCATGCCCCGTTTCCCGGCTTGGGCCTTCTCCTTGGCGCTTGTCACTACATCACACAGTATCCAGATTCCTTCCTCTGATTCTCACTCCCCCGTCCCCACCGTCCTCTGACTGCGTGCCCAGCGACTCTGGCCTGTTTCCATGCTGGTCTCTGTCCTCTAGAAGGGCAGTCTCTTCCTGTGAGGCCTTCTGGGCAGGCTCCTAGAAAATGCACAGGCGCTCCGTTTCGGTGCCTGTCCTGACAGGTGTGTCTCAGGAGGCACCCGGTGACCTTGGAGTGAGCTCGCTGTGTGAGCTGCTCGGCTCCACAGAGAAACTGAGGGTCCCCCTGTCCACCTGCCTGCGTGTGGGGACTCGGTTGCTAGGGCGCATCCTGCTCACACTTCCATCAGGGCGTCCTCTTGGGGCCTCGCCTGCCGAGGGGACCCGGTGTCACGGGCCATTTTACCCAGTTTCTCCTCTGTTGTTGGCAGGAGCCAAACAGGTGCAAAGCAAGTAAGCCTTGCATGACGGCACGTCCACCCCCAGGGCCGTCAGGCTGTCGTCTGGGACCTGGTGGGCACAGTCACTCAGCTGTGCCTGACCCTGTGCAACCCTGCCAGGCTCCTCTGTCCACGGGATTCTGCAGGCAAGCATACTGGGGTGGGCCACCTGCCCTCCAGCCCAGGAGGTGCTTCCCGAAGGAGCTGCACGGGCCTCTGTCCTGGGCCCTGGAGTCCGCAGGGCAGCACCCGTGCCCGGCTCCGCTCTGCTGCGCTTCCACTCAGATTACTCCCGAACTTCCGGGGCCCCGGTTACGGGGCGCCTCCTCTTAGCCATCCTCGGGGTGCTAGGGACCTGGGCCCAGCGGTCCTATGAGCAGCTGGCCTGCTGTGAGCCGGGCGCAGGGTCGAGGGCAAGAGGCCCGCAGGGTGGCTGCAGGGCCAGTGGGCTCAGCAGAGCCACCCAGACCGCGGTGGGGGTGGCAGGCAGGGCTCCCTTGCCGGGGACGCAGAGCCTGGGGAAGCACGCGCCCGCCCCTACAGCGCGTGGGCCAGCCGGCTCGAGTGGGCGGCACTGCCGATGGGGGGCCATGGGCTCCTCCCCGCCGGCTGGGGGCCTGCCCTCCTGACCCGGGGAAGGCCGGCTCCTCTCGGGGGCTCCTGGGCCCGAGTGGGAAGGAAGCCCTGCCTGCGTGTGTCCCCGCCATGGGATGGGTCGTCTCAGACCCGGGCGACTGCTCTCCAGCGCTCAGAGGCGCGCTGACAGATGCCCCGCTGGGAGCAGGTGGTGAGCACGGGCCACCCGATCCCTCGGAAGACTGGACGGCACACACCTGGTCTGTCTGCTCAGACACGGCCGCGAGCGGGCTCGTCCGAGGTGGGGGCCACATAGAACAGGCCCACCCGCCTCCGTGGTGAGGGTCAGGCTGGCGGCCTCAGGGGCCACGGAGAGGGAGGGACTCCCTGGCCTGGAGTCCCGGTCACGGCGCCCTCCTCGGGAGGCCCCCGGGGCAGAGCCCACCCTGTGCTGCCTTTGTGGGGGGACTGCCCTGAGGTGGCCTCACCTACTCAGACCCCGGCTGTGGGGGTCCTCATCCCCAGCCACCTCCCTAGGGGAATCAGGAAGACACCCGCCTCCCTCTGAAGATGGAGAGGATTCTGTGGGCCGGTGCTGGGGTTCGGATGTGACGTTCAGAAGAAGCAGGAGGAGACGGTTACCCTGGAAGCTGTGAGCCGTCCACACGGAGCCCTCTGGTGGTGAGGATGGCCAGGGGCCCGGGCTGGTGCCCAGGGAGCCGAGATCTTCCCAGTTCAGACACCAGGGCGGTACTGCCTCCGTCAGTGAGATGATATTTAATCAACCGATATCTCTGCGGGCGTTTTGCTGATCTTGAATGATTTTTCGTGAAGGTGTTTTTAACTTTTTGTGGAAATGGTGAAGAATTATTGTCCATGAATTGCTTTCATCTCCCATTCCATGGGGATCAGAACTGATGAAATGCTTGCTGCCTTCCGGGGCTGTGGGACATGCTAGGCAAACTAAGTGCCCGTGGACCCCTGCCCTCTGCTCGGCTTTGGACACACACTCATTAAAGTAAACATCATTCTTAAGATGCCTGTTTGTTCACGCACAGATTAACTGACGCCCACATGTTGGCCACACCTAGGCTGGAGGCTACCCACTCGCTGGGCCCGCGTCCATCCTCTCTGAACTCTGGCCCGGAGCCGGTGCTGCGCGGGGATGCTCACGTCCCTCTGGCTTCCCTCGTGGTCCTGCCCAGAGAGCGAGGGCCTGGAGCAGGCTCTGACCTCTCAGTCTGGGCAACAGTGAAGATCAGAGTCTGTTTCCAGGGGCTCCTTTAATTAACAAAGTCAGAAATCTGTGGAAGAACGACGGCACCTCATGATGGCCTTTGCGTTAGAAATTGGTGCTCAGCGTTGATGAATCACAGAGAAAACACGGATGCTTTTGGAGCTGTGCGGCCAGGAATGGTGCCCCCCCGCTCCCAGAAGCGTCTGCAACAGGTGAGCCGTGGCTTTCAGGGGGCCTCGTGGGGGCCAAGCATTTGATGAGGGTAACCAGCGCAGGAGCACCCAGGCCCTGCCTCCATGCAGCCCTCCCAGGGCCTTTGGCATGTGGGGGAGCCATGTGCAGAGGGCAGGACCCTGCGGAGGGCGGCCCCTCCCTGAGTGTCCGTGTTAAAGGCCGTGAGTGCTTCTGAGCCTTGAATAGCTGTTCAGTTTTAGCGACTCACGTATTACCAAATTCCTCTCGTGTCTGAAGCCTCAGATTGAATCGTCATTAGTGCTTCCTGTGGTCTGAATGTCTGTGTCCCCCTAGGTTCACAGGTGGGAATCCCAACCCCCAGGTGATGATGGCACTCAGACGTGAGGCCTTCTGGGGGCTTTGGGGTGTGGGGAGGACCCGCCGTGGAGGGATTAGCGCCCTTTATTATAAAACACTCTCCGGAGCTTTGTAGCTTCTCCCAGCCTGCAGGACATGGTGAGCAGCTCAGAATGGCCTGGGGCCCTCGCTCGAGCTCCTGGATTGGGGCTGTCCGGCCTCCAGAGCTTCGGGAAACACATTTCTGTTGCTTCTAACACACGCACGTGCTCTCTGTGGTGTTCTATTAGCAGCCTGAATGGGCCAAGCCTCCACGTCAAATTCAGGGGGAAGGTAAACTTACTGTTCGGAACTGGGATCCTAGAGACGGAGCTGGCCAGCTCCATCCCACACACGCTGCCCGGGCGCCGACGGAATCCGCGACGTGCCTGGGCTGTGGAATCGAGACCACTTGCACACCGACGCACACCCTAACTCCCGGGCAGACGGGGTGCCCCCTCTGCCTGGTGCAGAGCCTTGAATTCACATTTGGCAACTCAGAGGCACATGTTTGGAAGCAGGCACGTGGTACTCCTGAGCCCTCTTGAACGGGGTGAGTCTTCCTTTGCCCCAGGGACCATGTCCTGTCAAGGGTGCCCGTCTCCGTGTAGGACACGTGCCCTTTTCGGTGGGGTGGACGCTGGGCGCACCCCTGGTGGGTGCAGGGAGGGGCCTGGAATGCTTCCTCCCCCCTCCCCTCCCCCCTCCCTTTTATTTCCCAAACAAGCTAAGAGTTTTTATAATTCATCACCTGGCTGACAGATGAGTTCTGCTGGAGAATATTAGAAAATGTCTCAAATCTCATATATATGCTAATGGTATGCCGAGGCCGGTCGGCGGTGTGCGGGGTTTTAATCTGTCTTGGGCGGCGTGGGGAGCGGAGGAGACACGCCGACACCCGACAATTTATGATCAAACGGCTGAGTCGTGAAGGAAGAAGGACGTGCAGGAAGGGAGAGTCATTTTCTGATTTAACAGCGTTGTTACTACAAATAAAGAAATCTTGATTTTGACTGCACTCGACGTTAAATGAGCTTCCTGTGCCCGCCACTGGATTTTTCATTTGCGGATTCGTAGAGAGCGGTGTGCTTAGATACAAGTGACAGATAAGGGGGCGGCTGCATATGGAAATCAATCGTGTATAATAAAGCCATCTCTGTTTATTAAATAAACACATGTAGATTACTGCGGGGGAGGACGAAGCCATAACTCCTCGCGGTGTTCCTCTTTTTTCGCAAGTCACAGAGAATCTTATTTAACAACCACGCCTGCTGGATGCGGGCCCTTCTGTTTGCCACCTTCCGCCAGCTGGGCGTCCAGCACCGCTGATTTATGGTAACACTTGGCTGTGGCCCCGGTCCTCAGTTCTGGGCAGGATTTCAGTCCACCGTCATGAACACCACCGTCATTTTGGAGGGCGCACCATTAAGTTGCGTCTTGCTAATATTTCTGTTATAGAAATGGGAGAGGAGCCGGAAGAGAAGCCCCAGGGGTGCTGTTCTGAGAAGTGAGGGGCACCCGGCAGGGCGGGTCGAGGCGTGTCAGCTTCTAGAAAAGCAAGAGATAGAACCACTGTGTCTGGTCAGGCCTGGGCTCCCCAGGCTGGACCACTCCCACTCCCAGGGCTGGCCAGGGTGTGTCCCCAGAGCCAACCAGGACTCGGGGTGTGGGCATCCCCAAGGCCAGAGAGGTGGGCTCGAGCCTCAGGGTGTGCATCGAGGCTTCTGAGTCTTTGGGGAAGGACACCCTTCGGGCTGGAGTCTGGGGACAAGACCCTGGGAGGCAGGTGGGGGCTGGTGAGACACCTGGGCTGCAGGAAGCAAGGGGCAGCTCCGCCCAGCACCCTTGCAGCCCTCGCCCCCAACAGGGTTCCCTGTTGGCCACACAGAGGACCGCTTCTCCTGCTCGATGGCGGAGGGCGGTGGGGAGAGCTCCAGCTGCAGGAATCGGGAGAAGCAGGTTTTCTGAAGAGAGCGAGGACGGAGCCTGGAGACGGAGGAGGAGAGCCCAGCTCTTCTCGGGAGGAGTCCTGTGTTCCTGCATTCCTGGGTCTCTCAGTTTGGAAGTTAGGGTCCAAGCAGTGCTGAAATGAGGCATATCACACCACGTCCTTCCATTTTATTGAGGTTTCAATACAAGCCCAGATTCTTGAACACTGCTTTTATTTCTTTTTACTTCATTATCAGCTTGATGGAGAAGCAAATGGCAGCCCACTCCAGCATTCTTGCCTGGAAAGGCCTGTGAACAGAGGAGCTTGGTGGGCTACAGTCCACAGGATCACCAGAGGCGGGCGTGACTGGGCTTGCACACTCACTCCTCAGCTTGAGTTTCTACTCTATTATCTATCCCCGGTCAGTCATCCGTCTGCTTAGCTCATTTTACGCTTCTTTCTCGTCTTGAACACGTAATTTCTCCTCGATGCCGTTTGACGAGGCAAGTGTCAGTCACATGCTGACGGCGCTGGGCGCTCTTCCATCATCGCGCTTCTCATCCTGGGTCAGATCCGTCTGATGCAGCTGTTCTTACCTGGACGTGACCTTGCCCTCTGCTCACTGCACCCCCGCCACCAGGGCACATGTAGCGATATCTGGAGACATTTGTGGCGATCAGAGCTGGGATGGGCAGGGCCGAGGTGTACTGGCATCTAGCGGTCAAGGCCAGGGAGCTGCTAAACGCCAGGGCACGGCAGCCCCTCCACGCAAGTGCCGGCGCCCCGGGGGCAGCGGCGTCGATGCCGAGGAGCCCTGGCCGAAGCGCCAGTCAGGAGAGAGACCGCGGGGCGTGGGCAGTGGCGGGCCTGGGGCCCAGAGCCCGAGTCTGGCCTGGACACTGCGGCCCCGCTCGCCACGTGAGGCTGGAGTGTGATTTCACGTCACTTCCCAGTTTGGCCCGTCCGTGAGCAGACGGCCAGGATGCCCTCTGTCTTATTCCCCTTCAAGGTAACGTGTGTCCCTGGATGGTTCTGGAGTCTGAAATGGGGGTTTGGAAGTGGGGCACAGTCCATGTGGGCTGGGGGGTGGATGCAGGCAGAGAGAGATTGGTCAGGCCGGCTGGTCCCCACGCGGGCACTGAGGGCTGAGTCCATTTATTTGGGTCCGCCTGGAGCAGTGACCTGGAAGCTTTGGGAGCCCCAGTCTGCCATGTGACAGAGTGTTTTCCAAAGATGTCGTTTTTGTTTACACTACATGACTTCTCCGTGTGGAACTTAATTTCACATCTCTTTTGCAAGCTGTTTATTCCAGGAAACACCATTCTTATTGCACTGCTCTAATGAGGTGCTGGAGGCGTTCACAGTGTCAGCTTCTATTTTTGAAGAAAGGCAAAATTGCCACTTTAATCTACTACAAAGCAAGAGCTCAGTGGCGTGTTCAAGCAGGTACCCAGAGCAAGCCTGATTCGTGTGTTGGGCTCTGAGTGTGTGCACGCTTTGTTTCTAAGTCACAGCTGAGAGCCTAACAGGTATTTTCTGTTTGCTAGTTGGGGCTCTGAGGACTTGGTTTCTCCTCCGAATATTCCTGCCTGACAGTGGCAGGCAGCAGTGGGCGGGAAGGACTGGGCGAGGAGGGGTCCAGGCGGTAGGAATTCCAAGGCAGACAATGCTCCGCGCAGACCCTCCAGCCTCTGGTTTGAAAACCCCGCTGGAAGCCTTCAGGGCCCCAGACTGTGGGTCAGTCCTGAAGTCTGCGCACCCCTATGGCTGGATTCTTTCCCGCAGTCTCCTTAATTCAACTGGCCGCATAGAGGCAGCCCCCACTCTGTGGGTGGCCAAGCTTGCTGGGGACATCTCTCAGCTCTGGGATGCTGACTTCAGAAGGAGATGCGGACCTGTGACTGCTCAGACAGTCCTCTGACAAACCCAGAGCCCGGCGAGCCCTTCTTCAGCTCCCTCCACTCGAGGTCTGGCTTGGTTCAGAGCAAGGACCCTGCAGGAGAAGGCAGAGGTGGCTCCCGGGACCCGGGACCCGTGCAGCGGCCCCTGCTCCTGGCCCAGGTGGTTCAGCTCCTTCTTCTCCATCCCTCAGGCTCTCCCAGGAGCAGAGAGTTGCGCAAGCCCCCACAGCGCGTTCTGGGCTCACCTGCAAACGTCCCTTCCCCGCAAGCCCGTCTCCTCCTGAGAGCCCGCCCACCGCTGGAGAGAGACCTCCGCCTGGAGGCTTCCGGGGCGCTGAGGGCTGACCACAGGTCAGACACACAAACGCCCTTAAACCGGCTGTTCCCTTCATGTGGGAGCAAGCCGTGGAGCCATCACACCCACAGACCCCCTTCTCTTCATCCTCCTGCTTCATTTTTTTAACAGCACACCATTATTTTTTTTGGCTTGTTTTAAACATTTCTTGACTATTTAAATATTAGAGAAAAGCCTAAAGATATAAATATGAACACATGAATATTTCCATCAGGGTAAATACGAATACAGTTTTTTCTATTTTGTTCTCCATAAAATAAAAAAAACAAGAAACACAAAAGTCAGAGCAGATGAAGTTAATGTGTTTTCCATTCACTTATTCACATTATGCTAATGGTGTTCCCCTGTTTTACAAGTTTGCTTGAAAGTATGATCTAAAAAGGATTGTGTGTCAATTCTCTGAATGTTCCAGAATTTATTTAGCGCCTAGATGCTCTCAGATTTAGGTTCTTATCACCTTTATTGAATGATGAGGTTCCGGGATGACCACTCGTACGCGTCCAGCAGTCGGCTGTCTCGCCCGGGTCCCCGGGGGCCTGAGATGCTGGACTCGGAGAGGACGGTCCCAGGGCCCCGGTGGTTCTGGCAGCCCGTGAACTCTTTGCAAGGACCACGATAACGATGAGGCGAATGGTGGTTAGCAGTGTCTGGGTCCTCAGGGCGCCAGGCAGTTGGTGTGTAGCAGCTAGTTTAACTTTCACGAGAGTCCAGGGAGGCAGGCGCCGGGCACGACGAATCCTAGCCCTTACAGGTGTGGCCCTGGGCTGGAGGACGTGGAAGGAGCCCGCCCGCCTGCTGCTCGGGGCCCGGAGGCCCCTCCAGCTCTTCCTGTCCTCACATCCCTGAGCACTCTCCTGCTGGCTTGTCACACTTGAAATTGCATTTGTTGAGTCTGTCAATTTCCCTCTCAGTATAAAATGGGGGCAGAAGTGAGGGTGGTTTTTGAATTAATTTTTATTGAAGTATACACTTGATTTCAGAGAAGGCAATGGCACCCCACTCCAGTACTCTTGCCTGGAAAATCCCATGGACAGAGGAGCCTGGTGGGCTGCAGTCCATGGGGTCACTAAGAGTCCGGCACGACTGAGGGACTTCACTTTCACTTTTCACTTTCCTGCATTGGAGAAGGAAATGGCACCCCACTCCAGTGTTCTTGCCTGGAGAACCCCAGGGATGGGGGAGCCTGGTGGGCTGCCGTCTCTGGGGTCGCACAGAGTCGGACACGACTGAAGAGACTCAGCAACAGACTGGATTTGTGTTGCATTAGTTTCTGCTGAGCAGCAAAGTGACTCAGTCATGTTACACATAGATATGCACGTGGTTCATATGTGTCTCCCCGCCCTCTTTTAGGTTCTGCCCCATGCAGGTCATCACTGAGTGGTCTCTTCTTTGCCACCTCCATGGGAGTCTTCTGGAATGCAGTGGGTGTCCCAGAGGGACACGTGTGGTGTAGCCTCCTCAGGTCCAGCCTTTGGCCCAAGGATGAATCTCAGTCCTTTTTGAGCTCCTCCCTGGCTGCGCCCTGTGCCGCCAGGGCACCCATTTTGGAGGCGCTCGTGGGCCTCTTCCGCCGGACGCACTCAGCGCCCTGCAGCCCGGCGCACCGGTGTGCCTCCCAGGTGCTGGAGTGTCAGCTGGCACAGAAACATCGCTCCCAGGCGCTCCCCACCTGGGCTGGGCTCTCGCTCAGTCGCACAGACGATGTTCTACTGTTAGCAGACGGACTCCCAGGAACGGTCCAGAAGAGGATGCGTCCCGTGCATTGAAGCGATGAAGAGATGCCACCGGCGGGCTGCAGGAGGACTCGCCGCTCCTCCCGCCCCTGAGCTGGTGGGACTGTGACTGGGGGGCCAGCCCCTCCTCCTCACTCCAGTGGCCCCCAGACAGAGGGGATGAGCTCGGACCACCGTGCGAGAGGCAGCCCGTGGGTGTGCGCGTGCTTTTGGCTCTGCTGATGGTCGTGGAGTGTGTGCAGGCCCGCAGCCTTGTCTGAGCGGCATGCTTCGTTCCCAGGCCCCCGGGGTGCCTGCGATGCTCTGACCCCGCAGGTGTGAGCCCACCCAGGCCGCCTGCCCTCCTGTCTCCCTCCAGAGGCACGTCCTTCTTTGCACGAACCAGAAAGAATCTGCTCTCCTGAATCGTGAGTGAGCAGTGATGCTCTTCCTCTGTAGGGGAGCCTTGGGAGGGTTTCAAACTCATACTCACATCAGCCAAGCCACTGGACACACCCTTTCTCTGAAATGTACCTGCTTGGAGTTTTCCTCTTCTATCCTCCCCTGACCTGGCAGACAGCAGTGCGCTACCCACGTCCTTCAAGTCTCCACTCCTTCCTTATGCAGAGAAGTTTATGGGGTCCTAGCTTGCTTTTGCACAGCAGGCATTCAGCAAAAACAAAAGCACTAATGAAATCAGACAAACCAGAAACCATCTGCTCAGACAACTACTCCTCAGAAGGTGGTGGGCAGAGATAACATGTTGGTTCTCTCTCTCTATATATAAGGCATTTTTGAGGTATTAGTGTGTTTGGTGACGGAGGCTGGCAGGTCCAAAGACTGCAGGGCAGGCCAGCAGGCTGACACAGGGCAGAGGTGCAGTTTGAGTCCACAGGCCACCTGCTGGCAGAGCTCCGCATCTTCTGGGAGGTCAGCCTTTGTTCTATCCAGGCCTTCAGCTGACTGGGCGTGGCCCACCCACATTAGGGAGGGTAACCTGCTTTACTCAGAATGCTTCAATTTAAATGTTGATCTCATTCAAAAAGCATCTCCACAGAAATATCCAGGAACTTCAGTTCAGTTGCTCGGTTGTGTCTGACTCTTTGCAACTGCAGCACGCCAGGCCTCCCTGTTCATCACCAACTCCCGGAGCTTGGTCAAACTCATGTCTATCGAGTTGGTGATGCTATCCAACCATCTCATCCTCTGTCGTCCCCTTCTCCTTCTGCCTTCAATCTTTCCCAGCATCAGGGTCTTTTCCAAGGAGTCAGCTCTTTGCATCAGGTGGCTGAAGTATTGGAGTTTCAGCTTCAGCATCAGTCCTTCCAATAAATATTCATATTCAAGACTGATCTCCTTTAGGATGGACTGGTTTGATCTTGCAGTGCAAGGGACTCTCAAGAGTCTTCTCCAACACCAGAGTTCAAAAGCATCAGTTTTTCAGTGCTCAGCTTTCTTTATGGTCCAATTTTCACATCCACACATGACTACTGGAAAAACCATAGCTTTGACTAGACTGATCTTTGTCAGTAACATCTCTGCTTTGTAATATGCTGTCTAGGTTGGTCATAGCTTTTCTTCCAAGGACCAAATGTCTTTTAATTTCATGGCTGTAGCTACCATCTGCAGTGATTTTGGAGCCCAAGAAAATAAAGTCTGTCCCTATTTCCACTTTTTCCCCATCTATCTGACATGAAATGATGGGACCAGATGCCATGATCCCAGTTTTCTGAATGTTGAGTTTTAAGCCACTTTTTCACTCTCCTCTTTCACCTTCATCAAGAGGCTCTTTAGTTTCTCTTCACTTTCTGCCATAAGGGTGGTGTCATCTGCATATCTGAGGTTATTGATATTCCTCCCGCAATCTTGATTTCAGCTTGTGCTTCCTCCAGCCCAGCATTTCACATGATGTACTCAGCAAATAAGTTAAATAAGCAGGGTGACAATATACAGCCTTGATGTACCCCTTCCCCAATTTGGAACCAGTCCATTGTTCCATGTCCAGTTATAACTGTTGCTTCTTGACCTGCATACAGATTTCTCAGGAGGCAGGTGAGGTGGTCTGGTATTCCCATCTCTTGAAGAATTTCCCACAGTTTGTTGTGATCCACACAGTCAAAGGCTCTGGTGTAGTCATTAAAGCAGGAGTAGATGTGTTTCTGGAACTGTCTTGCCTTTTCTATGATCCAGCGGATGTTGGTAATTTGATCTTTGGTTCCTCTGCCTTTTCTAAATCCAGCTTGAACATGTGGAAATTCTTGGTTCACATACTGTTGAAGTCTAGCTTGGAGACTTTTGAGCATTACTTTGTAGTATGTGAGATGAGTACAACTGTGCGGTAGTTTGAGCATTCTTTGGCATTGTCTTTCTTTGGGACTGGAGTGAAAACTGACCTGTTCCAGTCCTGTGGCCACTGCTGAGTTTTCCAAATTTTCTGGCATATTGAGTGCAGCACTTTCACGATTTGAAATAGTTCAGCTGGAATTCCATCACCTCCACTAGCTTTGCTTGTAGTGATGCTTCCTAAGGCCCACTTGACCTTGCCTTCCAGGAAGTCTGGCTCTAGGTGAGGGATCACACCATCGTGGTTATCTGGGTCATTAAGGTCTTTTTTGTATAGTTTGTCTGTGTATCCTTGCCGCCTCTTCTTAATATCTTCGGCTTCTGTTAGGTCCATACTGTTTCTGTCCTTTATTGTGCCCATCTTTGCATGAAATGTTGCCTTGATATCTTTAATTTTCTTAAAGTGACCTCTAGTCTTTCCCATTCTGTTGGTTTCCTCTATTTCTTTGCACTGATCCATAAAAACACTTTACCCAATATCTGGGCGCCAAGGGCCAGCCAAGGGGACACCCGAGGAACCGCCGTGGGGAGGCTGGCACACGCCTAAGCTGAGTCCCGTGCTGGTGCAGACAGGTGCTCGTCCGTTGAGGCGGGGCAGGGGCGGTGACGATGCTCGTCTGGGCCGCAGCTTTCAGTCTTTCTGCGCCTCCACCCCACACTCCTCTCACGCTCATCAGCAGCTGTCACGCTGGCATCTCAAAGGTGAACCTTACACGTGGTGAAGGAGAGTGAGACGTCGCTGAGCAGGACAGTGAGGGGCGTCACCCGTCCTGAGCCCTTGGACGACACTGGATCTTAAAAAATAGTCTGTGTATTTCAATCAGAACTTCAACTCTGTTGCTTGTCATCTAGGATTTTCCAGAGATTTCTCCTTTTATAGCATTTCTTTTTTTTAGATTTGATTTTAACTGATTTAAGGGGCACGTGTGGAGAAAGAGGCCAGGCTTGATGCATGTTGCAGTGTGGCGATTGCCCTTCTCCTAATGCAGCTTGGAAGATCCACTCGGACACGTGCCCCCGCCAGGCTGGTTCTGGTTCCTGTGCCATCCCCGCCCTCCTCTCCTGGGGTGGCCACGGGGGGGGTCCAGGTCATGGGTCCTCACCTGACCAGTCACAGAAGGCCGGTCGCTGCCCCAGCACCGTTAGAGTGGCTGAAATGCCCTGGGTTAAGTGTTATTGATTTCAGAGCAGCAGGCTTATTTCTTGGCAGCGTGATCGAGTTTCAAGCTAGTTCCCATTGAATTAATTTTTGTTGTTCGTGTTTGAAGTTCAGACGGGAATAATTGGCCTGCGAAGGACTCCTTGCCTTCCTGCCGTGTGATGAAGCTGGAGGCAGGCATTTCCCCGCTCTCCAGGGATGGGTTTGGCTCTGAAGCCTTGGTGGTTTCCAGGAGACCGTGCAGACTCTGCCCGCAGCCCGCGGCAGGCCGGGCAGGAGGAGCAGGTGGGCGCAGGGCCTCTGATGTCCAGCTGTCTGTTGTGGCCCGTGAGGAGGCGGCTCTGGGGGACCGTCTGCCCTGCACGGAGGGGGTTTGCCGCCTTTGATTCCTGGCGAGACCCAGGGCCTTCGGGTTTGTGGTGTGAGCTGGAGGGGGAGGTTGTGACTGGAACTACACGGAAGGCCACCGTCAGGTCTCACAGCCTCCCCAGCAATCCACACGCAGACCACACCTCGAAAGGAGCGGGCCTTTGTGGTCCCCCCCTTTTCGGTTCGGCTTTGCTTCCATTCTTTGCTTCTTTTAGACTGGGTGTCGGTTTTACCTGTGCTTGAAGATGTAGGGGACCGTCTTTCATCCTCACGTGAAGTAGGGGTGGCTTCATCAGGACTCGGGGCTCCTCTGGGGGCCAGCCTTTCACTGTGCTCAGGGCTGGCTGGGACAGCTCACGGTGAGCACCGGCCCAGCATGACAGCCGGCCGTTCTGTGACTGCAGCTCAATCTACCCCACAGGGCTTTCGGGGGAGGAAATGCGGCGACGGGCAGCGGGGTCTCTGAAAGCCTTGAGAGCTGACCAGCCTCCCTGCTGACAAAGTGCATGCAGAGATGGTGAGTCAGGCTCTGTCCTGTGCTCGGGGTCTGCCTTCCACCCAGGCTCAAGGCACGCCTGGGAAAAGCTCGATAAACGTCCCTAATTGTCCTTTGACTCATCCGCACCCTGCTCCTCTCTGCTTGCAGAGATTCAAAGAGAAGCAGCCGAGGGTGGGATGAGATGGGAGAGAGGCATTGAAACATGTATACTATCATGTAAGAAACGAACGCCAGTCGATGTCCGATGCAGGATGCAGGATGCTTGGGACTGGTGCAAGGAGAGGACCCAGAGAGATGGTATGGGGTGGGAGGTGGGAGGGGATTCATGTTTGGGAACACATGTACACTCGTGGTGAATTCATGTCAATGTTTGGCAAAACCAATACAGTAATGTAAAGTAAACTAAAGTTAAAATAAAAATTTAAACAAACAAACAAAGAGAAGCAGCCAGATTTCCAGTATGCTGAGCTGCTGGTGCAGACAGGCACTGTTTCCTCATTGAAGATGGAGTGATCGCTCTTCATGGGAAGGGCCTGGCTGGCGGCTGGGATGTAACACTGTTTTTCGGTACCCCAGTTTGAAATCTCAGAGAAGGCAATGGCATCCCACTCCAGTACTTTTGCCTGGAAAATCCCATGGATGGAGGAGCCTGGTGGGCTGCAGTTCATGGGGTTGCTAAGAGTCAGACACGACTGAGCCACCTCACTTTCACTCTTCACTTTCATGCGTTGGAGAAGGAAATGGCAACCCACTCCAGTGTTCTCGCCTGGAGAATCCCAGGGATGGGGAGCCTGGTCTACAGGGTTGCACAGAGTCGGACACGCCTGGAGCAACTTGGCAGCAGCAGCGGTTTGAAACCTGCTGTCCTATAGTAGGCTCAGTCGGATTCTTGGTACCAAAGTTGGAGAAGCCTTCTGGTCAGTGTCTGTGGGGCAGGGGGTGGAAAGTGGGGAGGATAGCTGGGTGGTCTGACCCCCGCCCCCCGCCACGTCACCCCAGGTGGGGCTGAGAGGATCTCTCAGCTGGCGTTTGGCGGCTGATGAGAATAAAGCCCGGGAGCCTCAGTGAGGGACGGGTCCTGAGCAGAGAAGCCTGATCTGGGGAGATGGTCTGGTCACCACAGGCCCCTGCATCGTGGATAGCTAAGGGGACACCCCCCCCCCCGGGCCTGTGAAGCATCTCGGATAGCTAAGGGGGCCGCACGGGCCCATGAAACATCGAGGATAGCTAAGGGGCCACATGGGCCCGTGAAGCATCGAGGATAGCTAAGGGGGCCGCACGGGCCCATGAAACATCGCGGATAGCTAAGGGGCCACATGGGCCCGTGAAGCATCGAGGATAGCTAAGGGGGCCGCATGGGCCCGTGAGTCTTGTTTGCTTTGGTAAGTGAATGTTCTGGAAATTTAGTTTATTGTGAATATCTACAATGCATGCCCACTTAAAAATTCTAGTGGCAGAGATGGTAAAGAATCTGCCAGCAATGCAGGAGACCAGGGTTGGGAAGATCCCCTGGAGAAGAGAATGGCTACCCACTCCAGTATTCTTGCCTGAAGAATCCCATGGACGGGAGCCTGGTGGGCTGCAGCCCCTGGGGTTGCAAAGAGTCAGACATGACTGAGAGACTAACATTGTCACTTTTTTTTGTTGCTCATTTTTCTTTTAATTCAATGATAATTTTGCTAAACTTTAGTAGAGTTAACTCTGCCTTCCCTCCAGTGTTTACAAAGTCAGGTGAAGAGATTTCTAGAAAAAAACTCATTTTTCGTTTCAGGGAATAACAGGGTTAGCAAAGGGGGAAAAATTCAGTGAGGAGTTAGCCTCCTGTTTCCTGAGTGTCCTTACCTCTGGGTGCTGCCTCACCTGTAGGAGGATGTACCAATACTCCCCCCATCTCTGGCCCGTGTCTCCCCCAAACCTCCCCACCCCCCGCCTGCATCTCAGTTGGAACCCCATGTTCTGCGGCCGGAATGAGCTAGGGCGACATCTAGTGGCGGCATCTCTGAACTACAGACACCTGTTCCCTGGGCCCCAGAACCTTGAGAGCCGCTGATCCCTCCATCCATCCATTTAATAGATGCTGTTCTGGGACGATAATCCAGGAAAGACAAAGCTCACACGGATTTATCACCATCAAGCTCTTAAACTCTAGAGACTCATGAATGCTTCTGATAGGAACACCCAGTCTCATCTAAAATCTCAGCTGCGGCATCCCCCCGGACAGACTCAGCCTCCCCGTGTATCCCTCCGGGGACAGAAGACTCAGCTGGTCGGTTCACTCGCAGTTCACAGAGGACCTAGCGACCATCCGGCTGGCACCCGCAGTGAGCAGGTGGGGGAAGGAAGAACAGGTGAACAAGCTTGGCCATCCTCAGGTGTGAGTCAGCGGCTGCGTCAGGCTACGCCTCGTGTTTCGTCCTCCTTGTGTGACCTGCAGGGTCTCTCTAGCAACGCAGCAGATTTCCCCCTTCCTTCCGCCTTCTTACCCCGTCTTCCTCCTTCCCTGTTTACCCTTTCTTCCCTTCCTCAGAACATGTTTCTCCACTATACACTTTATGTGCCCAGACACCATGCTGAGTAGATCAGGACGTCTCAGGGGTGGGCGTAGACGTCATGGGGACACATTCAGTGCGCAGGTAGCCCCAGGGTCTGTGAAATAAAGGACAGACGGTGGGGGCAGCACGATCATTACGCCACTTAAAAGCTCTAGTGGAGCAGACGGTAGAGAACCTGCCTGCAGCGCAGGAGACCAGGGTTGGGAAGGCCCCCTGGAGAAGAGAATGGCTACCCGCTCCAGTATTCTTGCCTGAAGAACCCCATGGACAGAGGAGCCTGGTGGGACAGGAGCCTGGGTTTACTGGGACAAACCTCAACACAAAATGGCTTAAACAAGGAAAACTTCTGGGCCACAGTCTGGGGAGCCGAGGATGGATGGTCCAGGGGCTGAGACTGCATTGCGAGGACTCTTTATCCTTCCCTCTTGGATCTGCTTGCCTCTCAGTGTTGGCCACTTTCTCTCTCCCAGAGGGTGGCTGCCTACAGCAGTGGTGTGTGTGTGTGTGTGTGTGTGTGTGTGGTGTGTGTGTGTGTGTGTTGGGGGGAGTACACAGCAGGGTACAGACAGAGTAAGCTGCAGTGGGCAGAAGAGAGCTCGTCTCTCCTGAATCTGCATTTCAAACCCCAGGAAGGGACTAGCATAACTGACTGCTGTTACAGGTCTACCCAGAGCCTAGACTGCGGAAGGTTTTGAGGTGGGTCTGGGTCACGCCCATCTCTGTGGCCAGGAGGGATGGACATTATGCCTGGTGACCCTGCCAGAACCCCCTGATGGGATGGAGAGGCAGGTCACTGAAAGTGACGTTGGGTATATGCAAAGACTGGGGCTCCTTAGGGGCTCAGAGAAACCCTCTAGGACCAAAGGAAGCCAGAGCCAGCCCTGGAATGAAGCTGTCTCAGCCAAGAGACGCAGGTGTGCGGGGGGCAGAAAGTAGTGGCACAGATGGTGAAGAGCACACAGTGAGGCCAGGAGGGTGGAGGGGACCTGACCACTTAGTGGGGAACAGGGAACAGGGCCAGGGTCCGGCCGAAGGGGAGCAGGGTCTTTGCAGTCCAGGTTATGCAGTTGAGACTTTATTCAGGGGGAACTTTGGGGCCATACACAGGTTTTAAGTACAAGAGTGATCTGTTCAGACTTTGATCTTATAACAATAATTATGGTTGCAGCAAGAACTGAGGAAATCCCTGACTGCAGAGACACCAGTCAAGAGGTCAGATGGAAAGGGTGTGAATTGCACCAGGGTGTTGCCAAAAATTAAAGTTGATATTACGCTCACTCTACTTTGCACATGTTTCTGGGCCAGAGAACTCAGGCTGCAAGCAGCCCATGATGTCCGGAGGTATTCCGTCTCATGGCCTCAGTTCCTTCATGCGAAGGGAGGGAATTAGAATCCAGACTGTCTCTTCTAAAATTCTGTATTTCATACAACATAATTAAAAACTAGCCAAGGACCTTTGTTCCTAGGCCCTGAAAGAGGACGGAAGGGGGAGTGTGACTGAGGTTAAGCCTCTCTCTGGTCTCTCAGAAGAGCCACCAAGATACCATTTCCATAATTATGTTCCCATAATTCCTTTGCATTAAAATAAGATTGATTACAATCAGTTTGAACTTAACTCTGCACCTTTCAAATCACCTCCTCACACAGAAACACCCAAGCACCTTTAATCTCTCATCCTCCCACACTGGGGCTGCAGATGCCCGCTCAGAGACCCTGGCCTCCCCACAAGACCCCCATTACTCCCTGCTGTTGCCTTTGGCCGACAGGAAAACGGCTGCCAGCGGTTGGTCAATATTTGCCCAGTCCTGGAATATTCAGCAGAGACCTGAACCCAGTGTTTAGAAGGCAAAGGCACATGATTAATTTTAAACGGTAGGGGGGGGGAACCCCCTTTTCTCAGATCCGCATTTGCTCATGAGTTCGGAAGTGCAAGATGAATCTACGAGTTCTAAGTTCTTAGATTAAATGTTGTCTTTTTAAATCAAAAGTAAGCAAAATCTTGTGTAATGTGCCTGACATGTATTTATTACAACATTCTTCAGAAGCAATTTCCATTCTGACGTGCCGTTGCCTGGATTATTATTAAAGGGTTGAGACAAATGGAGAGAAAAAGATGAAGATGATATTTTTCAGAGATGTAACTACAAAATGAATGGGGCGTTATAAGAACATTGAAAAAGCAATAGAGTTTAAACTATTAAAGATAGATGTGGCTTGACGGACGCTGCAGGGCCTGTTTCTTCAACATGCCCGTCGTCAGAACTATAAAGTGGGAGTCTCACAGACTGTTGTTTTAAAACATCTGAATGGAAGGTTTTTATGTGCTGTGGAGAGATGAATCTGCATGGAAGTAACGCCCAGTTATTATTATAATTCTCACTTTTATCGTTTAAAAACTACAACAAGCCCAAAGTGTAAAATAATAATGCCGACAGAGGTCTATATAATCAAAGCTATGGCTTTTCCAGTATTCGTGTTCAGATATGAGAGCTGGACCATAAAGAAAGCTGAGCACCGAAGAACCGATGCTTTCAAACTGTGGTGCTGGAGAAGACTCTTGAGAGTCCCTTGTACTGCAAGGAGATCAAACCAGTCAATCTTAAAGGAAATATACCCTGAATATTCATTGGAAAGACCGATGCTGAAGCTGAAGCTATAATACTTTGGCCACTTGATGTGAAGAGCCAACTCATTGGAAAAGACCCTGATGCTGGGAAAGACTGAAGGCAGGAGAAGGGGACGACAGAGGATGAGACGGTTGGATGGCATCACTGACTCAATGGACAGGAGTTTGAACAAGCTCTGGGAGATGGTGAAGGACAGGGAAGCCTGGCGTGCTGCAGTCCACGGGGTCACAAAGAGCTGGACACACCTCGTGACTAAATGACAATGCTTTCAGGATAAATGACAATGGGCTGCCCTCCTGAAAGAGCTAACACCAGCGTCACAGTGGACTCTGAACTTTATTGGCACAGGTGGGTGCGGGCCCACCAGGTCCCTCCTCAGCACCCGTGCTCACCCCTCTGCCCCGCGGCACGTGGCTGGCTGCCGTTCCTATACGCTTATCCCCTGTGTGCGTTTACTCCACACGTACGCAGTCTTCATCTGAATAAAGGGCAGACTTGAACGTGGATCGCACGTTCTGGCCTTGGATTTTTCTACAGTTATGATGAAGCGCAAACCACACAGGGAAACACCCAGAGGAGTCTAGCCAACCTCAACCAATGAATATTAACACTAGATCCCCAGGCCAACTGACAGATTCCCACAAGCCAGGGAGCTGAGAGCAAGGACTTATTGTTTCTCAGCCTGGAGGGCAGAAGTCTGACCCGGAGATATGGGGAGGGCTCCCTGCCTCCTGAGGCCATGGGGAGCATTGGTCCCAGAGCCCCGGGACTCCAGGGAGGGCCCCTCCTTCTCTCTCCATGGCCCCAGGTCTCCAGGAGGGTCCGTCTTCTCTCTTCCATCTCCTGGGTCTCCAGGGAGGGTCCCTCTTCTCTCTCCATGGCCTCAGGGCCTCAGGGAGGGTCCTTCCTTCTCTCCTCATGGTCCCAGGGCTCCAGGAGGGTCCCTCCTTCTCCCTCCATGGCCCCAGGGCTCCAGGAGGGTCCCTCCTCTCTCTCCATGGTCCCAGGGCTCCAGGAGGGTCCCTCTTCTCTCCTCCAGCTCCTGGGCTCCAGGTGTCTTGGGCTGTGTCCACCTCTGTGGTCCCGTGGCCCCTTCTGCCTGGGGCTGTCCTCTAACGCCATCCGTCTCCCTCTCACCAGGCCTCAGGAACCTGCCCCCAGGCTCCCGGGACAGCGCAGAGCGCCCTCCCCTGCTCACATTCTTTTCCGTGCTCTCCTTCCTGGAGGAGGTGACATCACTCTTTTTCCACATGGAGTTCTGCTCACAGGTCCCAGGGCTGGGGGCATTTCTCCCCTACCTCAGGCTGTTTCTTTCACGGCGTCTGACGGTGAGGCTGTGGGGTCTGTGGCTGATGGGGCGTGCACAGCGGGGGCTCAGAGGCCTGTCCCCACCTTCTCACCCACGTCCCGCTGACAAGCCTGAACGTGTTTCCCAACACTGGGGTCCCAGTGCCAGAGAGGATTTTGCCCCTAAAGATCCAGTCAGATGTGGTGTGTTTTCCTGACAAGGCTGAGTTGTTTGCATTTTTCTTACTGATTTGTAAAGAGTTCTTTACATGTTTTGAGTATTAATGTTTTTTTCTCTCTGTCATAGATGCTGAAACAAACTCTCTGGAGATATCATTTCTTTAAAACTTTGCTTAAAGATTTTCTTTTGTCATAGAGAAGTTGTCAAACGTAAAGAAGTCAATTTAATTATTTCCCTCACACATCTGCAGTCTGCATCTCAAAGAATCCTCTCGTATCGCCTACTTTTGTCTTATGGTTTCATTTTCCCACATTTGGTTTAAAACTCACCTGCAATATATTTCTGTAGTGTGTGGGGTAATGGTCTCATTTTCCGTTATTTTTCCACATTGAGGCTTTTATGACCAAATCCTTTTTTTTCTCATCAGTTTGTAATGCTTCTTCTATTTATTCCACTTTCTCATTTGATTGATTTCATTTGAGCCTAGGTTCCCTCTTCAGTGCTTTCTTCTTTGCATAAGTGTTATAGCTGTTAGGACCAAACTGGAGCCAGGACAGGCTCTAAGGGGCAGGCCTGAGGTTTAGTCTCTAGGAAAGCTGAGGCACTGGGCACTCCCGCCGGCAGTGTAGCTCGACCAGTCAGGGAGGTCCTCCTCTTTCTGGGACTTCCGGATAGCCCTAGCCAATTAGGGAGGTCCCCCTCAGTGTCCGACCTGAGCCAATCAAGACGAGATGCGAGATTTGAAATTCGTGCGTGCGCGCACCAGTTAACCAATCATGTAAGCCAACTAACCCGCAGGACTGCCTGTATATAAGCAGCTGTGAGTCAGAACTCGGGGCTCTTGTCGGATTCCACTGCGCTGGATGAGACATGAGTCCTAGCTCGGGCTAGCAATAAAACCCCTTTATGCTTTTGCATTGCTGTGGACGTCTTATTCTCTCAGTTTTGGGGACTCAGACTCTGGGCATAACAATAGTGACTTCATTACTTTGTATTTAAAATGTTTTGATAGTGGATGAGGAAGACGTTCACCTTTTTCTTTTTAATTCTTTTGATTATCCTTACCTCTTTCTTTTCAAATTTGAATTTTAGAATCCATTTTAACCTTTTTATTTAAATCCCTGTGGGTCTTTGTTCTGTTTTCAGCAAACTGAGAGCCAGAGTTAGGGAATGCATGACTTTTCCAGCCTCATGGATGGAATATAACTCACTATATTCACCATTATCCATTTTTCAGGTCCTGAAAGCTACTGGGCAGTATTCTCCTCAGTGGTGTTTTATACATTCTATTAGGTTAATTCTGATGTGATATAATTTTAGACCTTATTTTTTCATTCCATTTTCTAAAAACCATTGCTGCTAATTTGTAGGAAGACGACTGCCTTTTGAATGTTTTCGTGGTGTTCAGATAACTTGTTGAAATCTTCAGTGAGTTCCACTACTTGTCTATATATTTCACTGAGTATCTCCAACATGGGCCCCACGGTGTAAGCTGTCTGTTCTTGCATAACAAATAAACAGACACTTGTGTGTGTGTGTGCATGTTAGCTACTCAATCATGTCCAAGTCTTTGTGACCCCGTGGACTGTAGCCCGCCAGGCCCCTCTGTCCATGGGATTCTCCAGGCAAGAATACTGGAGTGGGTTGCCATTTCCTCCTCCAGGGGATTCCAGGGATCGAACCCCGGTCTCCTGCATTTCAGGCAGATTCTCTACTTCCTGAGCCAGCAGGGAAGCCCAGCCACAGGCTTAGAGGCTGAAAGCCACACGCGTTTCTCATCTCCGAGTCCTGCGCGTCGGGAGTCCGGGTGCGGCTGAGCGGGGTCCTCCGGCAGCCTCGCCTGCTGCCATCCCGGGGCCAGCCAGGCTGCGTCCTGCCCCATCTCAGGCTGCGGAGGAGTCAGCTCCTCGCTGGTGTGGGACTGAGCGCCCGCTCTCAGCTCTGAGGCCCCCAGACTCCCTGAGCGTGGCCCCTGGCTCAGTGCTCTCAGCGCCCCGGAGCTCGGGTCCATCAGCAGCAGCGGCCCTCACGGTCTTTGCAGCCCGCACAGTCCAGTCACTGAAGGCCCCTCAGGCCCAGCGATGACCCTCCTCGGAGCTGCTCAAGGGCGCCTGAGTCACGAGGGTCCTCCCACCTGTACTGTGTTTACTCCGGAGTTCTGGTCTCCCTGAGTTGCCGGGTACTTCTCTCTGGGGTACCGGGGGGCTCTGGAACTCAGCTCCCTTCACTGCAGCCGACCTCTGGGTCCACAATCCCGTGGCTGTTGGAGCAGACTCTTGGGGCCACTCCTACAAACCCAAGTGAACACCACGAACTCAGAACTTCCGCTCGGTGCGCCTGTGCCGATGGATTAGTTCTGTTCTTACTTTATCAGCCATCTACCCGCCCGAAACATCTGGAGATCCATTTCCTGTCTTAAAACTTCCCTGGTGGCTCAGATGGTAGAGCGTCTGTCTACAATGCAGGAGACCCAGGTTTGATCCCTGGCGGGGGAAGATCCCCTGGAGAAGGAAATGGCAATCCACTCCAGTACTATCGCCTGGAAAATCCCATGTACAGAGGAGCCTGGTAAGCTACAGTCCATGGGGTCTCAGAGTGAGACACGACTGAGCGACTTCACTTTTCACTTTTCTGTTGACATCAATGAAGAATTTGTTAATTTCAGTTAGCGAAAGTTGCAGTTCCCTGGGTGTGCAGTTTCATCCTAAGGGGTCACACTTGGGGCTCATTCCTTCATGCGTCCAGCTCATCTCCCTGAACCCTGTCCTGCTGCCACCAGTGAGCCTGGGAACCCTGAGAGGGGTGGGCCTAGATCCGAGGAGGATCGGCATCCCCAGGACGCCAAGGCCCCAGGAGAGGTCATCATGAGCTCTCTGGGCAAGGGGAACTAACTCCCTCAGAGAGGGCGAGAAGGGTTACTCCTTGTGTTGAAGGAATTTTGGCAGAATGTGGGGGGTTGCCCCCCCCAATGGCTCCATCCCAAGTTTCAGGGTCCACGTCCTCCACTCAGTGCTCTGAGTGTATATACAGCTTCATGAGTGCACTCCACTTACACTGTGACCTTCCTGTTTGCAGGATTGGAGTTTGGGCTTGGTTTGCAGAAGGGTTGGCTCTGTAGTCACAAAGGATACACATTTATTTTGGTTGCAGAAGCTTTCTGACTCCTCGCCTGGTCTTCGTATTGGACATTCACAGCCGTGCGCTGACGATTCTCTCTGTCCAAGCTCCCCAGTGGACGTAAGAAGCTTCCGAGCCACCCCCCTGCTAGTCGTATTTCCATCAAGATGTTCTGACAGAGCAGGGTCCACACCAAGAGCCCAGTGGTGGTCCTGGGGCACTGATGGTCATCAGGATGCAGTGGAAGAGAAGATGGGTCACGGGAGGAAAGAGGAGGGCTGGGTGTCCTCTGAGTTACGTACCTAAGCGTGGCTGCTGGGAGGAAACAGCCTTTCTTATAAGTCTGACAACCAGTTTAAAAAAACAGTAAAGAAGAGTTTGCTGTTCACTCTCAAATGTGTCTTTTTCTTCCACATTTCACCCCATCTTACTCTTGAGTGTCTCACAACTGGTCAGCTGAACAAAGGTTCTGCAGTCAACAAAACGGTTAGAAATATCCCTTCTTCTTCAGGACAGAAAGCTTAGCAACTCTTCTGAACTATGTAGGTAACTTAGAGGATATTTTTCAAGTTGAAAAAAGGTAGTGCACACTGGAGTGCTGGACTGAGATTCTGGTTAGCCTCCCTTCCCAGTCTGGCTGAAATGCTTTCCCAGCCGTTCTGATAGAGGCAGCGATGTGTCTGCTCTTGACTGCTGGGGGAGCAGAGCTTAGACAGCTAATATTTTCCTTGGTAATTATTCAGGAAATACCGCATGCAAAGCAGGCTCTTGGGTCTGACACAGGAGGAACAGACGGAATCTCCTCACCTACCTGAGAACTTGTCAAGGTGATTATCAGATTTAAAGTGTGTGGTTTTAAAAAATTTTAATAAGAAGACCCCAACTCAGAGCCTCAGTTGGGGTGACAAGTAATGGAACCTGTACCTGTGGGGTCTGAACATGGCACTTGTTTCTGGAAACCCCGCCAGGTCGTCAGCTGTGGCTTTGCGATCCCTGCACAAACCCTGGGCATATCACATGTCCGGTTAGAGCCTGGTCAATAAAGTTATCATGCAATTATCATCAACTGCCTTCAATTATTAATCGTCACCTCTGGGGCCGTCTGTGGATTGAGTGCTGTGTTTCATCTGAAAGTGTGGCCCAGATCTGACAGGTAGGAGAGAGTGCAGGGAAAATAATCAGTGCCTCCATGAATAATTGAGCTTTAATAATTTTTGCTGCTTTTAGAAATCATTTCCCATACTTGTTACATTGACTGAAGTGCCTGAAGCCAAAAAGTTGATCAAACTCATCTCATACTTGGTGAAACTCTGCAGCCCGAATGAGCGCGAGGTGTGGCTTTTCCAGAAGGAAGCTCGAAGGAGAGGAGTCCTCCAGGGTGTCCTAGTCACACCGCCCATCCGTAACACGACCAGTGAGGAGGCTCTTCGGACACTGGACTGAGAGCTGGTCCACCAGGGGCTGTTTTGCATAGAACTACTTTATTATTGTGATTCAAATTTTAAAAGGTACCATTTTAATTATCGAGAACATATTTATTCATTGCAAACAAATTTAAAAGTGAAGTTTAAAAAAGTAGTTAATAAAAAGAGTGTGGTGGCCACCTTAGAGACATGGACGAGACCACGACTCAAAACGGGGCTTGGATGTCAAGCTTGATTACATCACAGAACCAAGAGTGTACGACAAAGTTTGCTCTTTACAGATCAAGGGCTTTGGGGACAGCAGGGCAGTGTCCTCGGTCTGTCTCCGGCAGAGCAGGGAGTTTGCACGGTGGCTGAGGGGGGGACGCCGAGGGTTCCGCACAGGGGCGGAGCCTAGAGGGTTCAGCCTCCCCCTGACGCCAGGGACGGGGTACCCAGGCTGTCTTAGCGATCTGCCCAGGAATGAGGCCAAAACAAAAAACAGAGGTGATGCCGAAAGCTGTCAGCAGTCAACATGTAAAATGGGGTCAGACTCTCTCTTCTGTTCCTGTAGACCTCTCACTCCAGGCCAAGCACTGCTATGCTAATCGTCTTCTCGCTGTGTGTCCAGATACCTTCTACACATGGGTAAAGATTTTGTTACATGCAATTTACAGCTCCATCATCCACCCACCCATAACTATCCATCCATCCATCTGTTCATCCACCCGTCTTTTAGTGCAAAAACAGCATCCCATTGCATACAGTTTCCTGAATCTGTCTTCCACGTAACAGTGAGCCCAGAAAGGACTTTGTGCTTCCTTTCCTGATGGCTTCTGGTGTCCCGTGGTTCCAGATGGTGGTCGTTCAGGGTGCTTTCATTTCCCCCATCACAAACAATCCTTGTATCCCGTGCCGGTGGGATAGTCTCTGCAAAGTCTGAGCGCGAGGTCACAGGGCACGCACAATATACATTTCCCCAGACTGCTGCGGAGCGCACTGACACCGGCAGGTAATCAGAAGGTCCTGCTCCATCACCTGTGTGGACTGGGGTTTCGGGGGGCACGGGACCCAAGCTGCCTGTCTGAGTGTGAGAGAGTGTTGCAGAATTAGCTTCCAGCATCCACTCTTATCGTCCATTTTTCTTATTACTCTGAACTGTCAGGTTTTCTTAAGCCAATCAGTTCTTATTAATTTGTAAGTAATCCTTTCTGGTTTTGCAAATACGCCTTCTGATTTGTCATTTGGCTATTTATAGAATGCTTTGCTCAATAAAACTTTTTCATTATTGTGAAATAAAATTGAGCAGCTTCATTTTTTATGAAACCACTTGCTTTGTTATATTTAGGAAGTCCTCTTCTAATGAGAGCTTGTGAACGTTGTTCAGTCCTGTCTGACTGTGACCCCAGAGGCTGTAGCCCTCCAGGCTCCACTGTCCATGGGGTTCTCCAGGCAGGGACACGGAAGTGGGTGTTCCCTTCTCCAGGAGATCTTCCTGACCCAGGGCTCGAATCCAGGCCTCCCGCGCTGCAGGCTTGTTCTCTGCCATCTGAGCCTCAAGAGAAGCTAATGAGAGTTTAGCTGCTTTCTTATTACTCATGATTTTGTCCTGACAGTTTTTAACTGGTGTACATGACTTGATGCTCCATCAAGAAATTCTTCAGTTGTGAGGTATGACAAGAAATCCCTCACTGCAATTAGCTGGCAGCTCGCCTCAGTGCCATTCTGAAGGTATTAATCTTTTACCTGGCGATTAGAAGTGCTACTTTTATCAAGCTAATCTTTCTGAATTTTATTTCACCTCTGGACTTTATACGTTTCACTCTATCTACATGCTGACTTCTCGCTTATGGTTTTATTTGTTTTGCTTAATGATATATTTCAATCAAAGAAGGCAGACTCCCTGAATTACTCTTTTTTTCAAAAGTTTCCTTTTTAAAAATGTTTACATTCCAGAAAAGTCTCTAGGGTTATTATGTCACATTACACAGTTCCTCTCTCTACCAGCAAATACCGAAGATTCTGCCATTACTCAAACTGGAAATGCATTAAAATGTAGAGTAATTGAGTACATATGGTATCTTTATATAGTTGTCTTTTTAGCCAAGAACATGGTTGGTTGCTACTTATTCATTAGTGTTTTGTGTATTTATGTAATGTTTTAAAATAAATCTTGCATTTTCTTAGATTTACAGATATTATCATAGCTATTTTATTGCAGGCTGAATTGTTTATACCTTTATATTTCTAATTGGTCATGGTTTTTAAATAGGAAAAGTGTTGCTTTTGTATTTTAAATGTTATTGCATTTTAATATTTAATTTCCAGATTANTACACAAATAATGATTTTAATTAAATAATTAAAAAAGTTCCAGATTTCATTTATTTTGACATATAATTGCAGACTCGACAGAGCAATAATTTTCTTCTTTTGCCAACACTGCTGTTCTCTGCATGTGGCCAGGGCAAGCCCTCCGCGAGCTGAGACTCCACCATCTTTAGCACGCGATAGGTCTGCCGGGTGCACGTGGGTGAAGAGGCTGGGCCAGCTAAGAGAGCTGCGTGGCTGCTGAGCTTCCCTGGGCGAGGAAACTTCGTGCTCCCGGATGCCCACAGCCTCAGAAGCTCGGGTGCTTCCTAGAAAGGGAGGGATGTGTCAGCAGTAGGGCCAGGCGGAGGGGCAGAGGGGGACTCCTGCCGTCTGGGGCCTTGCACACGCGCCTGTTTCTCAAGGGCACTCGAGGTGGGCGGGGGTGGGGGGTCAGGCGGCTCGAGGAGCGCCCCTGAGGAACGGCTGGGTTGGCAAGGGCTCCCGTTTTCCTTTGGGGGGCACTTGGGTGTGGCCGTTTGTGGGGGCCGCGTCCATATTGACTGAAGAGAAGTGAAGACGCAGCAGCAGGTGAATTCAGTGGACACCGGGAGAGAGCCCCGCCCCGTGCGCAGTGGGAGCCGGCTCTGGGCGAGTCCTGGGGGTGGCCCCTGTCCTGGAGGGAAGGGCAGCCTGCGGGACAGCCTGGGGCTGCTCCCACTGGGGCGCGTCTCTGCCCCCTCTCCCCCGCAGCAGAGCACGCCTGCACGCGGCCCCCACGCCCACCGCCTGCGCACGGGGCCGTGGCGCTCCCGGGCCTGGTGGAGACTGGCGCCCTTGGTGGGCCACGTGGCCTGGCGCTTCTGGGGCATCCTTGGAGGCTCGCAGCCCCGTCTTTAGAATCCCCGGCTTCTGCCTTCCTTCTTGACTCCAGACCTTTGCTTCCTGCCCAGCCCCCTGCCCAGGCTCCCCCCAGGGCCAGTGTTGCCGCTAAGGGTCTTGCTGTGTGTAGTCCCCAGCCCTCGCCGACCCATCAGCAGGCCCCCTTGGCTCCAGCTCTGCAACACTGGGGCCGCCTGTCTCTCTTCACCTGTGTCCGCAGGCCCAGCTCTGGGAGCCTTCCTGCGCCGCGACACGCCTCTGCTCTGTCACCCGGACACAGCTTCCTGCAACACTCACACCTCAGGCCTCCCTCTGCTGAAACCCTGACAGATATCCACCGCGGCCACACCTTGCTTACAGGGCCCTGATGCCTGCCCTCAGCTGCATCCTCCCCTGGCCTTGCAGCCACACTCGCCTGCCCACCTGGTACTCCTGCCCTGGGCCCTGATGTGCGCTCTCCTGTGGGCCACTGATGCGCGCTCTCCTGTGGGCCCTGATGCGCGCTCTCCCGTGGGCCACGCTCTCCCGTGGGCCCTGATGTGCGCTCTCCCGCGGGCCCTGATGCGCGCTCTCCTGTGGGCCCTGATGCGCGCTCTCCCGTGGGCCGCGCTCTCCCGTGGGCCTCGCTCTCCCGTGGGCCTTGCTCACACGCCTGTCAGAAGCTGTAGGTGAGGCCAGCCCACAGCCGATGACTCAGGGTTTGGGGGCCGAGAGCTCGAATGTGCCCAGACTGCGTCTACAGTTTCTTTCCACCCTCTCCTTCTGGCATGATTTCAGGGCCATCGCCCATAACTGGTTTTACTGAAGCTCCAGACTCTTCTCTACAAGGGGTCCTGGTGACTGTTCACACATGGTTTTGTTGAGTTTCTTTAGTTTTCCGCATTCCCACATGATGGATATGAGTTTGTGCAAACTCCGGGAGACAGAGAAGGACAGGGAAGCCTGGCCTGCTGCAGTTCGTGGGGTTGCAAAGGATCAGATGCGGCTCAGTGGCTGAACAGCAGCCACACTCCCACCTTCTGCCATCTGACCCCCGGAAGCCATGTGTGTGCTCGGTCGTGTCTGACTGTTTGAGACCCTCCGGAGCCCGCCAGGCTCCTCTGTTCATGAGATTCTCCAGGCAAGAATACTGGCGTGGACTGCCATTTCCTTCTCCAGGGGACCTTCCCGCCCCAGGGATGGAAGCCGCGTCTCCTGTATCTCCTGTGCTGTCAGACAGGGTCTGTGCCCCTGAGCCGCCAGGGAAGCCCACAGGAGTCTACGCAAGAGCCTGACACCCTATTCGTTCGTGAAACACGGGCTGTCACGGAAGAAACGCCTCGTTCTGGGTCCAGCCCAGGGAAGCTGATCCGCTCAGATCAGAGCTGAGGGCTGGACCAGAGATAAGCCCACGCAGGCTTGCGTGTGGAATTACGACAGCATCTCACAGAGCCCGTGAAGGGGCAGGAGGGGACAGCACGGCATTCAGTGAGCACTCCCAGTGACGGGGTGCTGTCTTGGTCCCAGAGAGCAGCCCACTTCATCACTCTTTCCACCCAAAGTTTCACAAGTAAAGTCTTTTTTCCCCTGATTGATTAAAAAGCCAATAGGCTTGATTAAGTATCCACTAGTTTTTGGTAAAGATTCAAAATGGCTTAACTACCTCCTCCTGCTTCTAACACATGAATAGAGATGCTACAACCCATGTTCTGTGTCTATAAGCATGTCCATAAAACTTATTTTATAATTTCATAATTTATACTCTGTGTGGACTTGCTGCTTTGGGGTCTCCAGTTTTTTTTCATGAAAGTTCTGCTTGGAGCTTTCTATCCCGTTGTTCAGTCGCTCAGTCGTGTCTCTTTGCAACCGCATGGACTGCAGCATGCCAGGCTTCCCTGTCCTTCACTATCTCCTGGAGTTTACTCAAACTCATGTCCATCCAGTTGGTGATGCCATCCAACCATCTCATCCTCTGTCGGCCCCTTCTCTTCCTGCCTTCAGTCTTTCCCAGCATTAGGGTCTTTTCCAATGAGTTGGCTCTTTGCATCAGGTGGCCAAAGGATTGGAGCTTCAGCCTTCCATCCTGGGAACTGTTTATTTAGAGGACTCCCTGCAGGTGCCGGATGCGTAACCTCACCTTGCCATTCTCCTGGATCTTTAGGGGGTAACATAATATGCTGAGCCCCCAAGCAGGCACTGCGGCCCTTCTCCTGGCTCCTCTCAGTGGCTTTCCCTCAGCAGATACTCAATAAACACACCGCCCGCCTCCACTTCTGTGGAGTCTTGTGATTCTAACTGCCCGTCTGCAGGAGGGCGACTGAGCCTCCTGGGGGCCCCTTGCTGTCTTCAGACATGTTGGTGTCTTCAGCAGAGCAGCCAGGATTGGGGGCAGCCTTTACAAGCAGGGCTGGCCCTCTGGCTGATGGGAGAAACGATGCAAGCTCTTCAGACGGCCCGTCTTAAACACATGCAGGAGGCAGGGGCTTATATGAAAACAGTTAATTCTCCCCTGGTGGCTCAGTGGGTGAAGAATCCGTCTGCAGTGCAAGAGACCCAGGTTCAATGGGTGGGTTGGGAAGATCTCCTGGAGAAGGTAATGGCAACCCACTCCAGTATTCTCGCCTGGAGACTCCCATGGATAGAGGAACCTGGCGGGTTACAGTCCATGGGGTCGCAGAGAGTCGGACACGACTGAGCCACTGGGCACGTGCACGCGGTCAGCAGACAGACCCTAAGATGATCCCGAGACCCCTGCCTCCTGGCGTTTCTTCCGCCCCACAGACTGGCCAAGGGGGTGGGGGTCCCTCTTGGGGTTACACTTTTTTACGGGAGACTCCATCTCCGCAGATGGGAGGGAGAGTCTCTCTGTGCGGCCCGATGAAACGCTGGGGTGAACTCATGCAGTGAGGGGCTGCAGGGTTCCCTGGGGCCTGCGGGTGTCTGGGGGGCTGCTCCCCGCATGGGCCTGTTCTTTGCAGTGATGCAGGGCTCCGTTTCTTTCCCTTCCTGCAGAGGCCTGCCCGCCGTTTCTCCCGTTGGACCCTCAGGCCCACCTGGCCCCTCCGACAGCAGCCCGTGGGGACGGTCGCCCCGGGGGCTCCCCTGGACGTGTGGCCGGGGTTCAGACACGTGCTCCCTGTGCCCCCAGCCTGCACAGCCCCCTCTTTGCCTGTGAAAGACTGAGGAGAGCTCTTTGTTCCACCTACACTCTCTCCCACTTTCTTCTAGATGGTGGACAATTTATGTCCTTTTTTTTTCTTTGCAGGAAAAAAAAATCCTATTTGAATTCTGTAAGAAGAAACTTAGAGGGTCACTCTTCCTTGTCATTTTTAGACGCAGTTGTCACAGCCGAGTACTGAGAAAAACCTGCATCCTACACTCTCTTGGACTTCACATGTGTGTGGTCTGGGGAAACTTCTATTTAAGGCGTCTAGAAAGCGCCCGGCTTCTGGAAAGCGCAGGTGGCTCTGACCGCTGCCAGGAACTGGCCGATTCACCTTCCCAGCGCCCGCCTACCGCCCGCCCGCCCGCCAGGACGAGCATCCATTTTTCTGCGGCTGCCACTCGTGCCTGTGCGACTCTATCAAATAACCATTTGTCTTGAGGTCTTGTCTGAAATAATTTGAACTGCCAAATCCTGAAATGAATAGGTTTTGTTAACACAAAGGGCTAAGGGACTGGTTGGAAATTTTAAAGAGCTCCGCGTCCGTGAGACTTAACGGATCACATTGTCTGGCTCCCAGGCATCCTTTTGTCAGAACCCCCGCCTCCGTGGGCCGGGATGATGGATGGTCCTGCTGCTGGAGGTGGGGAGAGCGTGCGGGCGCCGGGCTGGGAACTGGCTAAGTACCCTGGACGCTCGGACCTCCCCGCGGTGCACAGCCAGCCGCCGCCGTGATTTATAAACTGGGCTGCTGACGGACGGTCTCCGGAGCGGCAGAGGCGGGCCAGGGCCTCTACGTCCAGAGCGCTCAGGCGCGCCTGCCTCCGAGGCAGCACCACGGCCAGCAGCCGGGGCGGCCGAGGCTCGGCCGTCAGCAGAGGAGCCACCCCACCTCCCCTCGTTTTGGACCTGGGCCCCAGGGCTGCGGGCTCCCGGTGGTCAGTGTCCATGGCGGTGCTGAGGGAGCGGGCCGCTTGCAGAATCTGCGTGGCTGTGCTTGAGGGGTGCTGGAGCCTTCCTCCTCACTCTCTGTCCCCTCGGCCCCTCTGAGGACCCTGCCCCGGCTGCCGCTGAGACATCCGGCTAGCCCCTCCCCCTGGACCCCTGCCCACGTGACTTGGCTCCCCCCGGGCCTTCCTTCTGAGCTGGGGGTGAAGCCACACGGGTGCGTGCAGCCCCCCAGACCTGCTGGCCGCTGCTGGGGGTGCTGGCTGGACACTGCGCTCCGGCTGGCTGGCTCCATCCGGGGCTCCCTCCCCCGGGGAGAGGCGCTGGGCAGAGGCCCGGACCTCACGGCGAGCGGGGACCTCACGGTGAGTGGGGCGCCGTGTGGGGATGCCCGCCGCGCGGTGGTCTCAGTGTCTGTCGAGATAATGGCCCGGTCGGCGTCAGCCTCTCTGCCGACTTGCAGATGAAGGTAGGGGCCCGGCTCCGGGCTGCAGGTGAGCAGCCAGCCATCAGTCGGTGGAGACCCACTCCGAGAAGAGCGCTCACGGCTCCCCAGAGGGAGGCTCCGAAGTCACTTCAGTCTGCGCTGAACTCGGGAGCACTTGAGTGTGTCTAAAGGCAGAAGGCGCGGAGCACCTCGCGGTCAGACTGCATACGTCGGTCACAACGAAGGAGGCGTTTGCTCTGAGACGTGTAATCTCTTCCTCAAACGCCTTTTGCAAGGCAAGGAGGTGCAACTAATGAATTATCCCGTGGCTCGAGATAGTGGATAATTAACATCACCTCCTTTTAAGCATTTCTGCGGCTCCTGCCTTTTGCAGAATGTAAACGTGAAACCGGGAAACCACTTGGTGAGGAGACAGGTTGGAAGGATGAGGTAAAGTGGTTCCAGAGCTCTGCAGGCAGGAACGAACGCGGAGACCTCAGGGAAAATATTACTTCTGCAGAGAGACTTTTGTACTTAGGATAAGACAGAAGTGGGTGGGCGTGAGGAACTGTCTCCCTTCGGGAGGATGTTCTCTTCTCCTACAGAGATGAGTTTTCATCTCCTGTGGTGGTTTTTGAAGTCAACAAAACAGACTATCGGCTGGGACTAAAGTTTAATTTTTTGGCTCAAGGAACCTGTGATAGCTTCAGTTCAGTTCAGTTCAGTCGCTCAGTTGTGTCTGACTCTTTATGACGCCATGAATCGCAGCACGCCAGGCCTCCCTGTCCATCACCAACTCCCGGAGTTCACTCAGACTCATGTCCGAGTCGGTGATGCCATCCAGCCATCTCATCCTCTGTCGTCCCCTTCTCCTCCTGCCCCCAACCCCTCCCAGCATCAGAGTCTTTTCCAATGATTCACCTCTTCGCATGAGGTGGCCAAAGTGCTGGAGTTTCAGCTTTAGCATCATTCCTTCGAAAGAAATCCCAGGACTGATCTCCTTTAGGATGGACTGGTTGGATCTCCTTGCAGTCCAAGGGACTCTCAAGAGTCTTCTCCAACACCACAGTTCAAAAGCATCAATTCTTTGGCACTCAGCTTTCTTCACGGTCCAACTCTCACATCCATACATGACCACTGGAAAAACCATAGCCTTGACTAGATGGACCTTTGTTGGCAAAGTAATGTCTCTGCTTTTGAATATGCTATCTAGGTTGGTCATAACTTTTCTTCCAAGGAGTAAGCGTCTTTTAATTTCATGGCTGCAATCACCATCTGCAGTGATTTTGAACCCCCCAAAAATAAAGTCAGGCACTGTTTCCACTGTTTCCCCATTTATTTCCCATGAAATGACGGGACCAGATGCCATGATCTTAATTTTCTGAAAGTTGAGCTTTAAGCCAACTTTTTCGCTCTCCTCTTTCACTTTCATCAAGAGGCTCTTTAGTTCCTCTTCACTTTCTGCCATAAGGGTGGTGTCATCTGCATATCTGAGGTTATTGATATTTCTCCCGGCAATCTTGATTCCAGCTTGTGCTTCCTCCAGCCCAGCGCTTCTCATGATGTACTCTGCATATAAGTTAAACAAACAGGGTGACAATATACAGCCTTGACGGACTCCTTTTCCTATTTGGAACCAGTCTGTTGTTCCATGTCCAGTTCTAACTGTTGCTTCCTGACCTGCACATAGCTTTCTCGAGAGGCAGGTCAGGTGGTCTGGGATTCCCGTCTCTCTCAGGATTTTCCATGCTTACTTTCCTTCTCTTATGAAGAACTCCATCCACAGGCCCAGCATCATGCAGGCAGGCCTGAAAGGGGACCTCCTGGTGGCTTTCTCCAGAAGTGGGAGTGTTTCCTCTTTCTTTGGGCTTTCAACACACTTTCTCTCTGTTTGTTTTTTCCCAAATCTTTAGAGCATGTATTAGTTTTGCTAGGGGAAATTTGATTTAAACAGTCAATGAATATCACCTTGTTCCTTTTGAAGGAACAGGAGCTGAAAGACAAAAATGAGAGCATGTGGCTGTTTACTCCTCGGAGGGAGCCTCAGTTCTCAAAGAATTCAGTCTCCCCTGCTCCACGAGCCGAGGTAGCAGTAAGCTCATGCCAAGGCACTTGCCTGCCTTCCTTCCACTTCCAGAAACAACGGGAAGAGTACGGAATTTGGCGTCTAAATGACATGGTCATGTCCTTTAATGCTGCAACTCACTGTGTAAATCTGAGCAAGGGACCTCGCCCCTCTAGGATAGCGATTAGATGATGAAGGTTTCTCTAGCTCGTGGCATGCCCCAAGCACTGCTCTAAGCTCTATCACACATCGAACTTTGTCAATCCTCATGACAGCCCCAGGAGAGAAGTGCTGTTTTTATGGAAAGGAAATAGGCACAGAGAGGGCAAGTGACCTCCCCAGGGGCGCACAGCTATGAAGAAGCAGAACGTGACTCCAGACCCGAGCAAATCTAGATCAGCTCTGAGGTTATTATAAGGATTAAGAAAACCGTATGATACGCTAAACACAGGCTCCTGATCTTTCAGCCAGTCAGGGGGCCGGCGAGCCTGTTAAATCCAACAACAGGTGCTCCGGAAGTTGGCCAAGCAAAGCTCATTTGTTGCGGGAACGCTTCTCTCGCTGGAGCTTGACGATGTGCTGTCTTGGATTCGTCTCTCCAGGAGCTGAGGTCCTTCGCCGAACACTCCAGGGCTCCCGAGAAGCACAAGACCCAAACCTCCTTCATCTCTTTAACCCCCCGTGCTGTAAGCCTTTGTCACGAGCAGCAGACTGAATGGTAACAAGCCGCCAACTCAACTTGGCTTCCCAAAGGTAAGGTAGACTAAAAAACAAAACCTCAACCCAAACCCGAAACCAGAATAAGGAAAGAAAACATGCCCCTCCACCAAACCACACTGGATTTACGAGTGGCCCATATGAGAAACCCGGGTTCTCCTCATCACTCATAAATCATTCACCCCTGAAACTATTTCTTTCAGTCTATTTGCAACTACCAAATTGTAGACCCATTTGCTGGACCTAATGGGAAAAAGAAGCCCGACTCGTCAACATTTGGAGAACAAAGAAAGTATTTATACAAAAGTGTTGTACAACATAAAACGGTTCTGGTAATTGACCTTTGGGGTGGGATGATCTGGGGAGAGAAAGCAACATTTATTTAGATTCCACATTTCCACATCTGCAGCAGGTACTCTGCGTCCACAGAAACTGCTGAGGCATCCCTGGAAAGTTTATTTTGCTATGGGTTGTTTCATCTTCAACCAGTTGCAGTATTGATTTCTCTCTGTGGATTAATTATCAGAGGCAGTTTCAGAGCTCCCTGAGCTGGACGGAAGGAAAAACGATGTTTTCATTTCAGTGCAGCCTGTTGGCAACTGTGCTTGTGTTTCTCTGGAGCCCTGGCTTCGGCGGATGGCAGAGGAGGACTGCGAATGGGGTTATTCATCTCCTCTGCGGTCGCGGGGGCTGGGCGGGCTCTGGGGGCTCAGGAAAACGGGGCTTCCTGAGGTTCTCTGCCCCTGTTTGTGGAAGGAGCCTTCAGTCCTGGGGGAAGGGGTGAGAAATCACGGACTCTCATAGACGTGGAAGTCAGGGTTATTTACAGCGCAGCCGCGGCTTGACGGGGGAGGTTTAGCCGGTTCCCCAGGACAGAGGGCTCTACCACAGGCTCTCCTCCAGGGGACCCGGGTGCAGAGCCGCCTTCCAGGACCAGGACTGCGAAGGGCTCTGGGAGCGCTTCTGTAGATCCCAAGGATCCACACGACCGGGATGACAGCACCCTTACCCCCAAGCTCTGTCTAGGCGCTTTTCCCGA
This sequence comes from Redunca redunca, assembly GCA_006410935.1. NCBI lineage: Eukaryota > Metazoa > Chordata > Mammalia > Artiodactyla > Bovidae > Redunca > Redunca redunca. The sequence continues at coordinate 252,647 of SJYQ01002690.1, forward strand.
GAGCGGATTCTCCGGGAGGCAGAGACAGCAGCGCCTTGCGTCACTGCCAGCGTCAGCCCTTCTTTCAGTTGCGGGGCTTCTCAGCTTCGAGGGCGCCTCTGGGTGGAAGAGCAGGGTTGCTGATGTCCCCGTGTTTCAAGTGTTAGACATCTGGTTGGAGTGGGGCTCGGGGGAGAAAGCTGAGTTTCAGGCAAGTAGTAGGATTTTTCCGGTGCTTAGTGGGGTGGGAGGCATGTTTTCTGTGAGAATTTAAATAGAACTTTCAGACGTCTTTTTCTTTCCTCATTTACTTTTTCTTTAGAAATATAATAAGGTGACTATAAAATGTCATCGGGGCTTCCCAGATAACTCAGATGGTAAAGAATCTGCCTGCAATGCAAAAGACCCAGGTTTGATCCCTGGGTCAGAAAGATCCTCTGGAGAAGGGCATGGCTACCCACTCCAGTATTCTTGCCTGGAGAATCCCATGGACAGAGGAGCCTGGTGGGCTGCAGTCCACGGGGTCGCAGAGAGTCGGACACGACTGAGCGACTCACATACACACAGACAAAATGTCATGTGGTCACATAGACATCAGGGAAAGAAGGTGGAGATAAAAATGCATGTTTTTATCTTACCACCAAGATGTAATTGCATTAGTAAGTACATGTTTTCTATATTTTTTCCAATATGCAACAGCAAGAAGCAGACGTTTCTGCATTGGTCAGTCAGCTTTTTCCACTAGGAACAAACACGGTGAATTCTCGCACGATGATCTTCCGCAGCATCTTTTCGCAGGGCTGCAAAGTATGCGCAGATACCATTGTTTTCCTGCCTCCTCAGGCCCCTTCTCTAAGTTAACACACAGAGTGTCTCCTATTTTTCCCCCCAGACACCTGCTCTGAGTGTTTCTGGATAGTGCTTTGAGCTTGCGGAGGTCTTAGGCTCAGCCCCACTTGGGGTGGTGTGTCAGGGGTCAGGCACAGGGACCCTGTGCCCCCAGGACAGCCCGGTGCCCTCCGCACTGGCCAGGCCAGGGAAGCACGCTCTGCTCTCTGCTCTGACTCAGCCTCCGGAGTCGTGCGTGGAGTGGACGGGCACCTGTCCGGTAGAAATGTCCGTCAGGGTTTTCTCAGCCTTCTTTTTTTTGTGTGGATGACTGTTGTTACTCCCTTGCCTGGAGTTTGCTGCAAGTCTCTCTTAGGCTCAAGAGGCATGCCAGCCCTTTCCCACTGTGAGTTGCAGAAGCGCTTCTGCACCTTGCCTTTGGATTTACCTACTGTGTCTTTCCACGTGCTCAGCATTTCACTCTTGATTTGTCAAACCCATCAAACTGGTTTTTCAAGAGTGTCTGCATTTGGTGGCACCTTAGAAATATCTCCCTTATTCTGAGTCCATATAAATCTTCAGATGTATTTTACACCCTTATTGGGTTACATTGAAAACTTTAAATTATCTGGAAAGTGTTGATGGATGACGTGTGAGGCATGGCTGGGTGGATGATACCCCTGAGTGGGTGTGGGGGCGGGGTTGGGGAAGGTGTAGAGAG
>SJYQ01002690.1:254183-340546 GCA_006410935.1 Redunca redunca
GGGTGGGGGGGCAGTCACAGAGCCCGGGGATGTCAGGGCCGACTCCCCTGCGGCCCTGGTGGAGTGGGGGGGGTCACAGAGCCGGGGGTGCTGGAAACTCACGACTGAATACGCTGGCTTTGCCACAGTGCAGTGTCCCCCGGGCCCTCATTACGCGCTTCTCGAAATTTGTCCTTTTTGAATCAGTTCACCAGATTATCTAAAAGCACCTTTCATACTGCTCAAAATTCCTAATTATTTTATTTATTTTAAGACTATTTCTATGATGATCTCACTACTGTTAATGCTAGTTGTTATTAATACACTTAGCATCAGTCAGTTCAGAGGAACACTGTGACATGTATGCACGGCTGATGCCCCCGTCCTCCTTACGGCTGTGTGTCTGACCTTCTCAGGACAGACACTGCTCCCTCAGCTGCGGACTTCCCTGCTCTGGTCTTGCAGGTCAAGCCCTGCCCACTTTTCAGTCCAATTCATTCGCTCAGTCGTGTCCGCCTCTTTGCAACCCCCTGGACTGCAGCACGCCGGGCCTCCCTGTCCATCACCAACTTCCAGAGCTTGCTCAAACTCATGTCTGTCACGTTGGTGATGCCATCCAGCCATCTCATCCTCTGTCACCCTCTTCTCCTCCTGCCCTCACTCTTTCCCAGCATCAGGGGCTTTTCCAATGAGTCAGCTCTTCACGTCAGGTGGCCAAAGTATTGGAGCTTCAGCTTCAGCATCAGTCCTTCCAATGAACACTCAGGACTGATTTCTTTTAGCATGGACTAGCTGGATCTCCTTGCAGTCCAAGGGACTCTCAAGAGTAGTCTCCAACACCACATTTCAAAGGCATCAATTCTTTGGTGCTCAGCCTTCTTTATGATCTGACTCTCACTTCCAATCATGGCTACTGGAAAAACCATAGCTTTGACTAGACGGACCTTTGTTGGCAGAGTGATGTCTCTGCTTTTTATACTTAGCATAATGGTTGCCATTTCTAGACTAATTTGGGAGGAATGGTATTTGGATGGACTGTTTGTCCTGGGCCTTCTCTTGTCCTCGTGGGTGGCTGCTGCAGGCCACTGGTGGCACGTTTTTCGACTAAGGCTCACCACTGGGCCTTCCTGGCCTGCTGCCTAGGAACCTTCATTCCAGACACCCCCCAGGTGGTTGGGGCCTCTGGGTGGGCCCTGTGTTTGCAGGAATATGCGTTTCCACACGTGTCTGAAGATGCTGCTGCTGATGCCAGTCTGGGGGCTGCTCTGCAGAACTGACTCAGGACTGGTCTTTCTCTCTGTTCGCCTTTGCTAAGTCACTTCAGTAATGTCTGACTCTTTGTGACCCCATGGACTGTAGCCCTCCAGGCTCGTCTGTCCATGAGATTCTCCAGGAAAAAATACTGGAGTGGCTTGCCACCACTTTCTCCAGGGGATCTTCTCAACCTAGAAACTGAACCCATGTCTCCTATGCCTTCTGCAGTGCTCTTGAACTGTGGTGTTGGAGAAGACTCCTAAAAGGCCCGCTGGACTGCAAGGAGATCCAACCAATCAATCCCAAAGGAAATCAACCCTGAATATGCACTGGAAGGAGTGATGCTGAAGCTGCAATACTTTGGTCACCTGATGCAAATAGCCGACTGATTGGAAAAGATCCTGGTGCTGGGAAAGACGAGGGCAGGAGGAGAAGGGGACGACGGAGGATGAGATGGTTGGATGGCATCACCAACTCAATGGACATGAGTTTGGGCAAACTCCAGGAGATGGTGAAGATCAGGGAAGCCTGGAGCACTGCAGTCCATGGGGTCGCAAAGAATTGGACACGACGGAGCCACTGAACAACAGCTGGCAGGCAGGTTCTTTACCACGAGGGCCACCTGGGGAGCCCGGCCTGCCTCTGGCTTCAATCGTATGTAAGAGACCAGTTCATGGTTCTTGAGTTTTCCTTCTACTATTTAAAAAAAGTGAAGCAAACAGTAGAAATATTCTTTTAAATTCCCTCAGGGAGGACATTCTTGCCTGTTAATCCATTTTCTTAATTGTTTAAAGTGATGATTGCCATCTAACTTCCTTCTTGATGATTTCCTTGAGGGTGAATCTGCGCTGTAGCTACTGTGAGGGGGCGCGGATCCCATGGATCCCAGGCAACATCGATGCTTGAAGGAGATGAAAGTGAGCTGGAGTGGGAATGTCTCTGTTGCCCCTTGGTTCCTGGAACTGGTGGGTGAAGTGGGCAGAGAATGAAAGGACCCTGGAAGCAGGGTTCTGATGTGCATGTGGAGGGGCTGCTTCAGCCCGAGCACGTCTAAACAGCTGCAGCATCATCAGGGCCTTTGGAATGTATGCTGAGTATCCCAGATGGAATTTGGATAAAAAAGTGAGTCAGACATCCACAGCCCATTTATCATGGGATCCCTTGCTGGGAAAATGCCTGATTTATTCGTAAGTCAGGGCCTGTCATCTTCCCTAGTCATAATCACTGTGATTTGTAATGCATACAGCATATGATTTATTTAAAGGTAAATTTATTTCAAATAACTGGATTTGAATGTGAATGAAATACAGGCTTCAAGTGAATGATTTAAAGGCTTGCTGTACAGGAGGAATCTTGTGCAGACCTGGGTTCCTTCTGCGAGCGGCCGGCGGAAGAATGGGCTTGGGAAGAGTGTCTTCACACAGCTCTCTCTGAGCACGTGGGAGGGAGGAACAGCTTCTCTCCGAACCCTAAAGCGTGGCCTCGGGGTGCTGGTGGGCCTGTCAGGGAGCAGCCGTGCGGTTGTCCTGCCCTCCCGCCCAGAGGAAGGCAGCCTTTCTGTGTGGGTCTGTGGCCCCGAGCTGTCTTTGCTTAGCCAGCCCCCTGCCCCGGCCCACTCACTGCTCATGGTCCCACGTCCGCGACTCCTGGTGCTCTCCATGGGGGAGGTGGGGAGTTCCCTGCCGGTGTCCCTCCACACCTCCTGAGCCCTTGGAGTCCTCATCACGGCCTCCAGCCCTGGGGTCAGGCCGGCGTCAGGCCCGTGAGATCCAGAAGCATCAGGAAAGAACCCCTGCCCGCCAGGCCCCTGCCTCAGCAGCAGCGTCTCCTGAAGTCGGCATCTGCAGTTATCCCAGCATTCTTCAGGGTCATGGACCTTCTCCAGACCCTCAATTCCCTACTGGAATGTGGAGTGAGTACCCTGGCAGCAGCCTGCCTGCAGCAGGGGGTGGGGACCCCTGAGGGCAGGAAGGACCTGAGGTTCAGGCCTGACGGGCAAGGCTGGATGCCCACAAGCAATTATGGCCACTCGGGGGTTTCCCACTTTCAGTGTCTGAGAGCAGGGTGAGTGCTGCCCGGGAGGGGGCCCTAGGGCCCCTGTGCCCCACCCCACCCCCGCAAGGCCCTCTGGTCCAACTCCCCACCCCGGCCTGAAGCTGAGGGCAGGTCACTCGTCACGGGCCCGCCTCACTGCAGGGTGGGGCCACTCTAAGCTCCTTCCACGAATGTCGCCAGACAAGCAGGTTCAGAACTGAGCCAGGGCCAAGCTGGGCCTGGGGGGCCGGGCCCATCCTTGGCCACCCCACCGGGCCTTCTGCCACCAGTGGGAGTCTGGGGGCCCCGCCTCCAGTGGGCCGTCTGCTGCCCGAAGTGAAGTGAAGTGAAAGTCGCTCAGTCGTGTCCGACTCTTTGTGACCCCGTGGACTCTACAGTCCATGGAATCCTCCAGGCCAGAATACTGGAGTGGGGAGCCTTGCCCTTCTCCAGGGGATCTTCCTGACCCAGGTCTTCCACATTGCAGGGGTATTCTCTACCAGCTGAGCCACCAGGGAAGCCCAAGAATCCTGGAGTGGGGAGCCTGTCCCTTCTCGGATTTTCCTGACCCAGGAATTGAACCGGGGTCTCCTGCATCGCAGGCAGATATTTTACCATCTGAGCTACGAGCTGCCGGAGCACACGGGTAAAGTGTGTGAATGGGATGGACGTCCCTCCGCAGTCTGTCGGCTCCACCTCCGCCCCCCACGTTGCTGTCCCCCGACGGCGTGGGTCCTCACTTAGGACCTCCTGTGCCCGACAGGCAGATGGTCTCAGGGCATCCTCCTCCCGGGGCCCAGCGCCCACACAGGCATGGGGCAGCCTGAGGGTAGACTTAGGGAAAAGCGGAGGCTTGTCTCCACACGGGAGCAAACCAATCGACCGCGTCATCACAGGTGAACGTCGCTCATGGGCATCGCGAGGCCGCATATAGAACGTGGCGAGAGGAAGGCGATAAGTGAGATGACAGAGCCGAGGGCTGTGTCCCCAAGGGTCACACGAGCAGGCCAGCAGATGGGAGCTTCCTGCAGCCTCCGGGGGCTGAGTTCACGGGGAGGCTCGGAGGCCAGGGGTGATGACGGAGCTGGAGGTTCTATTTGCAGGCTCAGCCCTGAGGGTAGGGTGACATTTCCTGCGAGTTCTGTAAAGCTGGGTGGGTGGGACCTGCACCGCCCGGAGGACCCCCAGGCAGACATCCCTGTGAGAGGTGGGCTAGGACGCCAGGCAGAGGGGCTGCCCGATCCTGACCGTCATCAACGGCCTCCACTGCACTTCAGTTCAGTAGCACCGTTTAAGAGTCACTTGTGAATTCCGCATCTCGTTGCCAATTGCAGGATACCTGTGGTGGTCGTTCAAGGCTGAGTGGTGCTCTGGCCCGGCATCGGGCCTCTGGGCACACTTTAAACTGCTGTTTGAGAGGAGGGCTAATGAGCCGACCCCGAGCAGAGACCCCGCGTAATTCACGTTGCGTCTTCCTGAGGGTTCAGCTCCGTGAGCCAGCCTGGGTGGCTCACAGCACCAGTTTCCCACTTCCTCTGAGGCTGCGGGCCCCAGTGTTTCCGGCCGAGGTGGGGTCACCGAGGTGCACTGGGTGGGGGTGGTGAGTACCCCCTCTGGCCTGCGGGCTCGGACCTGCCCGGCCACCTCCCTGCTAGGGGCCATAATGCCCGGGAGGAGGGGGCGGCCCCTCCCTCGGAACCTGCCTGCAGACTGGCTCCTGGGTAAGACGCGTCCTCGCTGAAGGGAATGTGTACCGACGGCGGTGGGGCTGGGGTGTTCCCGCTGACACCACTCGGCTCTCAGCCTGGCCGGGGACTCGGGGAGGTGGACAGCGAGGAACAGGCTTCACACAAACCTCAGGAATGCAGATGCAGGCCTGCGTCACTGCAGAAGGTTCCAGAGGTCTGCCCAGCCCTGCCCCGCCCTCGCTCCGCTTGAAAGGGCTTGTACTGAACAGTGCTGCAGATGTGAACCGGGAGAGACCTTTCATCTTTGTCGTGCACCAAATTGTCCGTTTTGGCCGCTGCAAGATATTAAGAGGAAGGTCTGACAGCATTTATGAAATAAAAATGTTTCCTGCCGTATCAGTGGGCAAGAAATGTCACAGCCATCAGCAATTTCTGCCCTCCCAAGGGAATGAGGTCTCTGAAAACAGAACACAAGGCCTGCGGCCCGGCAGATGGCTCCGCCACCCCCCGCCCCCAACCCGTGGTGACCTCCCTGAGGACCTGGAGACGGGGGTGGGATACAAGAAGTAGCTTTCTGCCCCTCCTTCAGGGGAACGAGGAAACAGCTGGCCCCAGAGAGCAGAGGTGCCGAGAAAGGAGTGATCCCAGGGAGCCCAGAGGCTTGCATCTTCCCACACCTAGAACGCTGAATTCTTCAACTTGATACCTGATCTTTGGTGTTCAGACTGGCTGATCCCTTTGTTGTAAACTTGTGTGTATACAGCCTGCCTCCCCTCCCGCCCCCTTGAAGCAGTTTTCTCAGGGCTACTGAGATACTGTCTCCCAGGCTCCAGTCCTAAACATGCCCAGCAAATAACTCTCCATTTTCAGGCTGTGACTGTATTGTTTTAGTCGACATTTACTTCTACGGGCTTATTACCAACAAAGCTCTGTCTAGTCAAGGCTACGGTTTTTCTGGTGGTCATGATGGATGTGAGAGTTGGACTATAAAGAAAGCTGAGCGCCGAAGAATTGATGCTTTTGAACTGTGGTGTTGGAGAAGACTCTTGAGAGTCCCTTGGGCTGAAAGGAGATCCAGTCAGTCCATCCTAAAGGAAATCAGTCCAAAATGTTCATTAGAAGGACTGATGCTGAAGCTGAAACTCCGTACTTTGGCCACCTGATACGAAGAACCGACTCACTGGAAAAGACCCTGATGCTGAGAAAGACTGAAGGCAGGAGGAGAAGGGGATGACGGAGGATGAGATGGTTGGATGGCATCACTGATGCGATGGACATGAGTTTGAGCAAGCTCTGGGAGTTGGTGGTGGACAGGGAGGCCTGGTGTCCTGCAGTCTGTGGGATTGCAAAGAGTCGGACACGACTGAGCTGAACTGAACTGACCACTGATCTACGTGCTTATGCTTGTTAATTAACCCTCAAAAAGTCTCTAAGCTCCTTTTTCATATTTGGGAATTAAGGCCCAGAGAGGGTGAATACGGCTCCCAAGGTCACACAGCTGTAAGTGGCAGGGTCTGAGTTCCAAATCCCAGTACATCACCAAGTACTGGGGTCTCTTCTGTGAACAATGATGTTGCTGTTTCCAAATGTCCCCTTCCCCCGTATGAGATTCCTGGGGCTGCCACGAAAAGTCAGCACAGACAAGGGGCTTAGAACCACAGCCTTTTACCCTCTCAGGGTTCTGGAGGCCGGACGTCTGAGATCTGGGTCACGGAGCTTCCCACTCGTGACTGGCTCCGGGGGAGGGGCCCTGCCGCCCCCACTGTCCAGGGGTCTCTGGGCCGCAGCAGCCTCCTGCCGACCTCTGCCCTATCACACCTGCTCTCGAGCCTCTCCTGGCGTCCGGGTGATGGGGCCTCCATGGGGGCTCACGGTAGAAATGGCTTATGACGCTGACCTCGAAAACAAAGAATAAAGTCACAGTGACTCTTGCGACTGACCAAACTGCCCAAACAACATTCTGTTTTCCCGCTGGTGCCTACCTTCTCAAGGCTACGAGACCACCAGATTCCAGACCTCTGGCTCCGTGACCACAGGACTCACCTGCAGGCTAAACATTCACCATCCCTTCAGGGAGCTTTTCATTGGCGGGGTATAAGAAAGACCCCGTCAGAAAGGGAGGACGCTGGTTCTCCTTGAGGGCCAGTCGCCCCCTCATTCCCTCTGATAAATTTCCTTTTCTTGCCTGGCTGCCTGGCTCACTCTCTTTTTTTCTCTGCACTCACCTTACATGGGAGTCATGTGGGTAATTCCTCAATGAACTCATCTCAAAATTCTCAGCTTAGCCTGCAAAGGCTGTTTTTTTTTTTTTTTCCCCAACAAGTCAACATTCACAGATTTCTGGAGTCGGGACAGGGACCTCTTCTTGGGGTAACCCTTCAACCTGCTCCAAGCCCAAAGAGCCATTGCCTCTGGACAGAGGGTACCAGGCATGCATTTATCTGCTGAATAAGCAATTATCCAGTGTCCGCTCAGCCCCCACCCTGCTGTTTGTGCGGCAAATGCATGGGGTGGGCACAACCCAGGCCTGGGGTCCTTACCTCAGCTGGGCACCTTGCCCAGGAGACAGCATGGATTAGGGACTCCCATGCAGAGGTGGGGGTTGTGTATGTCTGCACGAGAGATGCTTGGTGGTGGAAAGAAAGGACTTGAGCCTTCTAGATACTCAAAGCACTTTGACATCTAATTAAAATGCCGGATATAGACACATATACACAATGGGATATTACTCGTCATTAAAAACAGTGCATTTGAATCAGTTCTAATGATGTGGATGAAACTGGAGCCTATTAAGTAAGTCAGAAAGAAAGACACCAATACAGTATATTAATGCATGCATACGGAATTTGGAAAGATGGTAACGATGACCCTATATGAGAGACAGCAGAAGAGACACAGATATAACTCTGGGAGAAGGTGAGGGTGGGATGGTCTGAGAGAACAGCACTGAAACATGTGTATTGATTCATGGCAATGCCTGGCAAAAACCACCACAGTATTGTAAAGTAATTAGCTTCCTGGAGAAGGCAATGGCAACCCACTCCAGCACTCTTGGCTGGAAAATCCCACGGATGGAGGAGCCTGGTAGCTACAGTCCATAGGGTCGCTAAGAGTCGGACATGACTGAGCGACTTCACTTCCACTTTCACTTTCATGCACTGGAGAAGGAAATGGCAACCAACTCCAGTATTCTTGCCTGGAGAATCCCAGGGACAGAGGAGCCTGGTGGGCTGCCGTCTATGGGGTCGCAGAGTTGGACACAACTGCAGCGACTTAGCAGCAGCAGCAGCAATTAGCTTCCAATTAAAATAAATTAATAAATTAAAACAAACAAAAAAAAACCGCTGGAGTAGACTCTACCTCTAAACTCACTGGCATTTACTGTGACCAACAATGTGCTTTCATACTGACGAGTAATAGCGTGGATTCCTAAAGTCAGGACTGGTCCTGGAGCTCTGACCTTAGCAAGCTGGAGCTCCTGATCCCCGAGCACACCCCAGTCTTCTCTGATGTCTGAACATGGAGTTTTGTTGTTTTTACTTCACAGGTCTTGCTTATCTTTTATCAAATTTACCTCTGAGTATCCAATGTGCTTTGAATGCTCCTGTGAATGGAATTGTTTTCCTTTTTAATTTCCAGTGACTCATTGGTAGTATATGCAAACATGACTGATTGTTCTACACTGACCTCGTACCCTGCAACCGTGCTAAAATCTCTGATTAATTCTAGTAGCTTTTGTAGATTCTGTGGGCTTTATATATAAATGATTGCCTCAACTGAAAAATAAAGGAACTTTAATTTTTTCAGTCTGTCACTCAGGCGTGTCCAACTCTTTGAGACCCCATGGACTGCAGCCCGGGTTCCCCTGTCCAGGGCTTCCCCAGTAGCTCAGCCGGTAAAGAATCTGCCTGCAATGCAGGAGACCCTGGTTCGATCCCTGGATCGGGAAGATCCCCTGGAGAGGGGATAGGTTACCTGCTCCAGTTTTCTTGGGCTTCCCTGATGGCTCAGCTGGTAAAGAATCCGCCTACAATGCGGGAGGCCTAGGTTTGATCCCTGGGTTGAGAAGACCCCCTAGAGAAGGGAACAGCTACCCACTCCAGTATTCTGCCCTGGAGAATTCCATGAACTGTATAGTCCCTGGGGTCGCAAAGAGTCAGACAGGACTGAGCGACTTTCACTTTCACTTTTCAATCTCTTCTGTCCATCAGGATTCTCCAGGCAAGAACAGTGGGTAGCCATGCCCTTTTCCAGGGGATCTTCCCAACCCAGGGATCGAACCCGGGTTTCCTGCATTGCAGGTGGCTTCTTTACCATCTGAGCCACCAGGGAAGCCCAAGAGTGCTGGAGTGGGCAGCCTGTCCCTTCTCCAGGGCATCTTCCTGGCCCAGGAATGAAACCAGGGCCTCCTGCATTGCAGGCGGAGTCTTTACCGGCTGAGCCAGCGGGGGAGCCCATCTATGTCTATGCCATACCTATACCAGCTTCTGCGTCTCCTGTGGATCATCTGTGTCTGTATGTCTATGCCTGTGCCTGTATCTGCTTCTGCGTCTGTACACCTGCGCCCGCATCTATGCGTTTGTGTATACCTGTGTCTCTTTCTATATCTATATGTCTATTTGCTGTTGTTGAGTTGCTAAGTCACGTCAGACTCTTTTTGGCGCTGTGGACTGCAGCACGCCAGGCTCCTCTGTCCTTCGCTATTTCCCAGAGTGTGCTCAAAGTCATGTCCGTTGAGTCGGTGCTGCCATCCAACCATCTCACCCTCTGCTGCCCCCTCCCAGAATCCTGTCTTCAATCTTTCCTAGGATCAAGGTCTTCCCCACTGAGTCGGCTCTTTGAATCAGGTGGCCAAAGTATTGAAGCTTCAGCTTCAGCTTCAGCATCAGTCCTTCCGATGAATATTCAGGGTTGCTTTCCTTTAGGACTGACTGGTTTGATCTCCTTATTGTCCAAGGGACTGTCAAGAGGCTTCTCCAGCACCATAATTTGAAAGCATCAATTCTTTATTGTCCAGTCTTCTTGATGGTCCAACTCTCACATCTGTACGTAACTACTGGAAAAACCGTAGCTTTGACTAGACGGACATTTGTTGGCAAAGTGATGTCTCTGCTTTTGAATATGCTGTCTGGATTCGCCATTGCTTTCCTTCCAAGGAGAAAGCTTCTTTTAATTTCATGTCTGCAGTCACCATCGACACTGATTTTGAAGCCCAAGAAAATAAAATCTTCACTGCTTCCACTCTTTCCCCTTCTATTTCCCATGAAGTGATGGGACCGATGTCATGATCTCAGTTGTTTAATGCTGAGTTTCAAGCCAGCTTTTTCGCTCTCCTCTTTCCCCTCATCAACAGGCTCTTTATTTCCTCTTCACTTTCTGCCATTAGAGTGGTTTATCTGTTTGTATCTCCATATCTGTCTATATAACTCTTGGTTTAGTTGCTAAGTAAGTCGTGTCTGGCTCTTGCGACCCCATGGACTGTAACCCACCAGGCTTCTCTATTCATGGGATTTTCCAGGCAAGGATACTGGAGTGGATTGCTGTTTCCTTCTCCATGGGATCTTCTGGACCCAGGGATTGAACCCGTGTCTTCCGTATTGACAGGCATGTTCTTTAGCGCTGTGCGAACGGGGAGACCTTATATACACATCTGTATCTGTGCTTGTATGTCTGCGTCTATCTGCATCTGTGTCTGTGTCTGTATCTTGAGGCCTGTGCTGCCCAGCCTCTCCAGCACAGCGTCAAGTGGCCGTGACTGGAGCAGATGCCCTGGCCCACCCCGGCCTCAGGGCAGAGGGGTGATTCCTCCGTCGTCCAGCGCAGTTTTAGCTGCAGTTATTTTGGTCCCTGATTGTTTGCAGTTACCTGTTATTAGGTTGGGGAAGTTTTCTATTAGTATGCTGAGAGTTTTATCGAAAATGGATATTGAATTTTGTTAAACGTGTTTTCTGTACCTATTGCAATGACTATATGAGTTTTCTCTTTTGGTTTGCTAGTGTGGTGGATTGCACCAGTTAACTTTTTAAATTTAAAGTAATCTTGCTCTTTGTGGCAAACTCCATTTGGCTCCAATGTATCATTTTTAGATGTACTGGTTTGATTTGCTAAAATTGTTAAGAATCTGCATTTATAAGAGATAGTGGTGTGTAGCTGTCTTGGAATATCTTTTTGTCTGATTTTGGTAGTATTAGTGCAAATGCTAGCCAAAATAACTGGAAAGTATTGCCTCTTCTTTACGTTTTTGGAAGAATTTGCGTCGACTTGACCTTTGGAAGGTCGAGGTGGGTAGATATCCCCTTAACTGGAAAATTACGAGGGATTCCACCTCGTTTTTCATGCACAAATATTTTTAACTGCAGTTTCAACTTTTGTAATGGATGTAGAGCTGTTCAGGTTATTATTTCTTTTTGAGTAAAATCCGATAGCCTGTTCTTTTAATAAATTTATTTTTTTTCATCTACTCTGTCAGCTTCAAGGGCATTATTCCTTTATTTTGCTTTTAGTATCTATAGAATCTGCAGTGATGTCTCATTTTCTGTTATTGCAAATTTATGTCTTTCCTTTGTGAGATATAGCTAGAGGCTTGTTAATTTTATTGCATTCAAAAAACTTCTTTCAGTTTCTTTCTTTTCTTTGTTCTTTTTTTCCCAAGCCATCAGTTTCTGTTCTTACCCTTCTTTCTTCATTTTTCTTTTAGGTTTAATGTGCTATTTTCTTAAGGTTGAAGCAGAGGTTATTAATTTGATATCTTTATTCTTTTACACTATAGATATTTTAGCTTATAAACAACATTTCTTAAGACGTATCCAAAAACATTTTGATATGTTATGTTACGATTTTCATCTAGTTCAATTTTTTTTCTTAAATTTTTCTTTAGATCTGTTCTTTGGGGCACTTATTTTAAGTGCTTTGCTTAGTTTACAGACATACAGAATTTTTTTCTTTTTTTTTGGTTACTGATTTCAAATTTAATTTCACTGTAGTTGGAAAATATGGCTCATATGATTTGAATTGTTTCAGATTTACTAAGACTTGGGTTATGGTCTAGAACATGGTATGTCTTGGCAAGTGTTTTGTGTGCCCTTGAAAACTATGAATATTCTGCACTTGAAAATAATGTTTATCTGAAGCTTAGGTCATATGAGTTTCAAGTTTCCTGTATTCTTACTGATTTCCTCTCTACTTGCACTATAAGTTACTGATGGAAAAGGGTTTAAATCTCTGACTTAATGGTTTATTTTTTTCCTAAAACTGGCACAGTTTCTTTAGTCTTTATCTGTTTGCGCTTTATGTTATTAACTGCATATATTTTAGAATATTTTTATGGTTTCTTAGTACACTTAACTTTTGATTATTATGAAATAATCTTTATCCCTGGTAATACTTTCTGTTTTACTTTGCCTGATATTAATATAAACAACCCAGCTTTTTTAAAATCAGTGTTATCATGGTATATATTTTGCATTCTTTATATTTCAAGTGGGTATTAAGGTTATATATTTTTTAGTGATGATTTTAGGGAATATAATCTAAATATTTAATTTTTCATTGTCCATTTTCAAGTAATATTATACCACTTATATTATACTCACAATTCTCTTAGTCCTTGTACTATTGCTGATATAAATTATATTTTTATATATGGTATGGAGAAGGGAATGGGAATCCACTCCAGTATTCGTGTCTGGAGAGTCCCATGGATAGAGGAGCCTGGTGGGCTACAGTTTGTGGGGTCACAAAGGACCGGACACAACTGAGTGGCTAATGCAACATATATTATAAACGCTTTAATACACTGTTGTCCTTTTCTTAAAGCAGTCGTCTTCTGAGAGAATTTTTAAAAAGAAAAAAATGCCATTTATATTTGCCTTTCTTGATGCTCTTTCTTTTATTCTTTTCTGCCTGGTGTCATTTCTCTTCTTAAAAGCTATGTCTGCTGGCTATGGGTTGTTTTTCAGCTTCCGTGTGCCGGAAATTTGTTTTGCCTTCTTTTTAAAGTTATTTTGCTGGATATGTCTTGCTTTGTGTTTTCTTTCAGAACTTTAAAGATGTGGTCTCAGAGCGCACGCCGTGCAAAGTTATCATGGTATTATTGACTATGTCTCCTGCGCTGTGCATCATACCTGTGACTTGGAATATAGTTATAATAACTGTTTAATGTCCTTGTTACTCATGATGCCCTTTGTATCATTTCTGAGTCTATTTCTATTGATTGATTTTCCTCTCATTATTGATCATGTTTTCTTGCTTCTTTCCATGACTGGTAAATTTTATTAGACATTGTCAATTTTGCCTTGCTGGCTACTAGACATTTTTTTTTTATATTTCTATGAGTATCCCCAAGCTTTTGTCTGGATTATGGTTAAATTACATGGAAAGATGTGACCCTTTTGGCCTTGTCTCTGAGCCTTGCCGTGTGCTGCCGGGGACGCTTGGTTTGGGCTAGTTTTGCCCTGCTTTGGGAATATCCTTCTGACTATCTATCCACTGTCAGCTAATCGCAGGATTTTCCTCCCCCTATTCCTGTGGGCGCACAGGGGCTTCCCTGATTGTTCAGTGGCAAAGAATCTGCCTGCAAGGCAAGAGGCCACCTGTGAACACCAGAGGCGCTGGTTCGATGCCTGGATCGGGAAGGTCCCCTAGAGGAGAGAGTGGCAGCCCACCCCAGGATTCTTGCTGGGAAATCTCACGGACAGAGGGGCCTGGTGGGCCACAGTCCCCCGGGGTCGCAAGAGTCAGGCAGGACCTTACTCCTGCATGTGCCCTCGGGGCATTCCTCTGTCCCCTGAGAGCTTCCTCACATGCACGCGTTGGCTGTCACTCAGCTCTGCCCAGCAGGGTGACATTTGGACACTGCAGTTCTTTGCAGCTTCTTATCTATGTATCATTCCTCTTTCTAGGACTCTGACACCTGAGTTATAGCTGCCATGAGAGCCACAAAATCCAAATTCTTTTTTTCTGTTTGTTTTTCAGCTTAGGAAATGCACTTGATTTTGCCTCATCCCCCCCCCTCCCTCCCCCGCCACGGCCCTGGCATCCTGACTTCTCTCTCTGAGCAGGAGCTGGGCAATGCTAGGACTCACCTGGTCTCTTCTCTCTCTAGGGGATGTCTGGCTTGTGCCGCCTGATGTCCAGCATCTGAAAACTAATATGCTATTATTTCATATATATATAATGACTATATATATTTTTTCAATTTTTTTTCAAAAGTCATTTTTCAATTGTTTCAAGCGGGGAGAGTAAGCTCCACCCTGGTTACTCCATCTTGATAGAAATCATACTGTTTTTGAAAGTGACTTAAATCAGTGCCTACGTTAGCTCATACATTTAACTAATATGTATTGAGCAGCAATGATTTCCTTGGCTTCTCTCTAGATGCTGGGTTGTGGTGGTGAGCCAGCCAGACAACGCACCTTCCCCTGCAGAGCTTATACTTGGTGAGGTGTAGACTGGCAATAAAGCAGATGGCGTGGGGTATCTGATGCTAATGAGTGCCATCAGAGAAAACAGATCTAGGCAGGTAGAACTGGGGATCTGGTTATTGTGCATTTAAAATGTAGTGACCATTAAGGACAGGACATTGGATCAAGTACTTTCAAGACACAAGAGTGTGAGCCCTGTGGACACCTGGGTGGAAGAGAGCCAAGTGAAGGAGCTGGCGATGCATGGCAGTGTCTGGTATTCCTAAACTCCTGAGAAATTATTGGGAAAATGTGCTATGGCTTGAGCAGAGTGAAGTTTGAGACAAGAGAGTGGTAGGTACATTCACAGTCTGCACTAGCATTAGAAAGAAAACTCTACTCCCCAGGCCTCTGGGGTCCAGATCATCAGAGACAGCTGAGGATAAACTTCCTACCCTTGTTTCCAGACAGGGCAACCTTGCTGGATGAGAGAGAAGAGCTGAACTCAGGATGACCTCTTTCGACAGTCGTTGTGCTGTAGGAGGAGGTGGGAGGTTAACGGTGTGGCTGATGGGTGTGTCTAGGGGAGCCCTGGGCTCTCATGCAGCTGCCTGTGTCTTCAGGTTACCAGCAAGGAGCAGAGATCCATGAAGAAGGTGAGGAAGATGATGCCTGTTCTGGTGGCCGAGAGCACCTTAGTAGCAGCTGACAGTCTTACTTTCTAACCTCTGTGATGGACGCTTTTTTCCGTTTTAGTTTTATGGAGGAGCATG
The DNA here is from genome assembly GCA_006410935.1 of Redunca redunca. NCBI lineage: Eukaryota > Metazoa > Chordata > Mammalia > Artiodactyla > Bovidae > Redunca > Redunca redunca. The sequence goes on from SJYQ01002690.1 coordinate 269,313, forward strand.
AGTGATAAATTCAGATCCTGGGATGTTCTGGAGCACATTTTCCTGACCCTTCAAATCTTAATGTTGTCTGTAGTAAAGTAATAGTAATAACTGTCTCTATCTTATAGGGATTTCAGGGCGATTAGTGATATTAGTATACTCAAAGCCTTTATAACTGTGCCCGCTGCTGCTGCTGCTGCTGCTGCTAAGTCGCTTCAGTCGTGTCCGACTCTGTGCGACCCCATAGACGGCAGCCCACCAGGCTCCCCCATCCCTGGGATTCTCCAGGCAAGAACACTGCAGTGGGTTGCCATTTCCTTTTCCAATGGATGAAAGGGAAAAGTGAAAGTGAAGTCGCTCAGTCATGTCTGACCCTCAGCGACCCCATGGACTGCAGCCTTCCAGGCTCCTCCATCCATGGGATTTTCCAGGCAAGAGTACTGGAGTGGGGTGCCACTGCCTTCTCTGATAACTGTGCCTGGAACACAGTAAATATACATGTGGTAAGACCTCATCAGATATTCGCTATAATGATGACCATTATCTTCACCACCACCATCATGATTGCTATCATCATCAGCAGAATCAGCATCACCACCACCGTCACCATCACAAACGCCACCATCATTGCCATCCCCGCCATCATCATCATCATCATAGCACTAACATCCTCACCACCACCATCAACATAACCACTGTATCACCACCACCATCACCATCACAAATGCCACCATATTGCCATCCCCGCCATCATCATCATCATCATAGCACTAACATCCCCACCACCACCATCAACATAACCACTGTATCACCACCACCATCACCATCACAAACACCACCATCATTGCCATCCCCGCCATCATCATCATCGTCATAGCACTAACATCCCCACCACCACCATCAACATAACCACTGTATCACCACCACCATCACCATCCCAAACGCCACCATCATTGCCATCCCCGCCATCATCATCATCGTCATAGCACTAACATCCTCACCACCACCATCACCATCACCACACCTTACGGCAGCTATCATCATCACCAGTATAATCAGCAGCATAACTGACAATATCACCCCTGTGTCATCACCACCATCATCACGGTCTAATCATCACTAACACCACCACCACCATCCTCACCATCACCTTGTCATCAATAACATTACCACCTTCAGCACCATTACCACAACCGTCCCATCACTATAAACACTGCTCCACCACCACCACCATCACCACAGCTTATCATCAGCATCATCACATCAAAATCAACAGTCTACCCCAAATCACCTTCACATCGTCACCACTGCCTTCCTCATATCATCACCATCATCACCATCACCACACCTTATCATCACCATCATCACAATCAAAATCAACAGCCTACCCCAAGTCACCTTCATCATCGTCACCGCCGTTGTCATTCTTCCTCCCGCCACTACCACACACAGCACCACCATCACCATCAGCAGCATCACCACCACCACGACCACGTCTTGTCACCGCCACCAGCATCACTGTCACCACCACCACGTACCACCACCCCCAATGCCAGCATGGCCTTAGTCCTGAAAGCTCTTCTCCCTGGTCTCGCTATTCAGGCTTTACTGCCATCTTCAGAAGAACAGTTGAGTGACATGCGCATCCAACCAGGGGAGAAGATGGGAACTCTGTGAGCTGGGTGCCAAGTCAATCACGCCGTGAAGAAGAGTGAACAAACCCTTGATTTCAGATCCCAAGAAACGACTGCTTCCTGTAGACAGAACTCGTTGCCCAGAGCCCTGCTGCTTCTCATTCCACCCGTAGACTCACAGACAGAAGCGACTCCACCAGCACCAGCGTGGAGTGAGCTTCAGTTGCAGTCGTTTTATCGGCGTGACAACGCAGACAGGGATTGCCGGTTAATACAGCAGATTTAGGAGTCTCAGAGGTGGCGGCCGAGCACGTCTCTGTTTCTCATTACTGTCTTTCCAGGTCGGTGTCAGGCTCTAGGTACCTTAAGGTTGTTCCTGCCAAAATTTGGGCTTATTTCAGTTTTAGGCTTTTTCCTGTGACGGAATCTCTTCACGATTTTCAAAATTGGAGAATAATATCGTCTATGTTTCTGCATCTCATAAGGAGGAGTAAAGCCATTTTCTGTCCAATGTAGTGCCTCCATATGACAATTATTGAGTTATGTTCCAATTACATTTCCTGGTTAGTGTGGTCAATAGTGTAGAAGATAAGCCTAGATCATTATAATTATTGTGCCTGTCAGGCAAAAATTGCAGTGTCCAGGTACAATCAGAGCTGGTCAGTTACTGAATACAGTTTAGTGATTACATGAGAACCATTTCAGCACTTGTTCCATCATCCTATCTTGAGATAAAATTATCGACCTTGAGATGTGACAGCTTGGCCAACAATCCATGCTACTTCTAAGAATTTTTTCTCATAGCATCTAGAGCATTGAAATATCAGTTTTATCTATTTGAATTTCTATTATGGAGTGCTATCATGGTAAGGGAAGAATCCAGTGAGAATATGTACTATATATTGTATAGTAATAAAGCAAACTCTGGGAGGTGGTGAAGGACAGGGAAGACTGGCATGCTGCAGTCCATGGGGTCGCAGAGTCGGACACGACTTGGCGACTGAAATACAGTGACGATAAAGTGTTGTCTTCAGCCTGGTCTTTCTTTCCTTTATTTTTTTAAAATCCAACGTGGAAGTTGTAGAAATCCAAGAAATGTGCCGTGTTTTTCTAATACCCTCTAATTTTTCCTCCCAAATCTCCGTTCCACACTTCTATAGAGTAAAGGAATATCAGACATGTAGAAAGGCTTACAGTGCCGTAGATCAGAAAACTGTAGGTGCATTTAGAGATATCCTGACCCGGTTTTCTTAGCCCTACAGTATAATGTAATCTTTTCATTAAATTGTGGCGTTTCTGTATTTCTGGGCTTCCCTGGTGGGTAAAGACCTGAGTTGGTAAAGAACTAAGTCTGTAAGAATCCGCCTGCAATGCAGGAGAGCTGGGTTTGACCCCTGGGTTGGGAAGATCCCCTGGAGGAGGGCATGGCAACCCACTCTGGTATTCTTGCCTGGAGAATCCCACGGACAGAGGAGCCTGGTGGTCTACAGTTCACGCGGTCCCAAAGAGTCAGACACAACTGAGTGACTAAGCGCGGCACATAATATTATCTTTTTAGTAAACTGAGGCTTTTCTGATATTTCCTAAAAAGTCTGAAAAATTGTGGTTTAAATGTTCTGTGCTACAACCCCCTACCGCTCCATGCCAGTGACGTGCCAAGACCCTGCTTGAAGAGCTTTTATTTTGGGGAATCTATCCCTGTTGAATGTTTTGCAGTCATCTCCCCGGTGGTGAAAATGCTTTTAGCCAGGGCTGCACTTCAAACAGCTTTGCTTTTCCAAAGCCTGGAGGTGCCAGCTCACGGTGTGCAAAAGAAAATGGATAATGGAGCACTTTAATTAATGTGAATACGATGAAATTTTAACTGAGGTTGATGTGCTCCGGTTAAGAATCAATCACTGTCTCTTACCCCTCGATGGATCTGAGAATTTGTGAAATGAAACACCGCCAAGGTGCTCACATCGGAAGAGGAAATTGCACGAGAGGACTTTGATTTATTGGGCACCCGACAGGACGGGTCTGAGGCAGTGCCTGGGCTTTGTGAGCCTGTGGTACTTGTGTCGTGAAGGTTATTCCTGCTCTCATAGCGTGTCACGCCCCGCTCTGCACTCAATCACCTCCCTGCACTCTGAGGTCTGGGTTGATAAACATTCATTATAGGAAGAACCATTCCTCAAACTGGTGATGAGGTGTGTTCCAGAGTCCCTGAGAGGGTCTCAGGGAGACCCCCCAGGAGCTAACAAGCCCCTTAGCAGTTTAATCTGGGTGTAATTTTCTGAGCACTGGAAACTTGGTGGGAGGGGGTCCTTCTGAGCCCTCAATAGCCTGTAAGTCACTCAGTCGTGTCTGACTCTTTGCGACTCCATGAACTGTAGTCTACGAGACTCCTCTGTCCATGGGATTTTTCAGGAAAGAATACTGGGGTAGGTTGCCATGTCCTTCTCCAGGAGATCTTCCTGACCCAGAGATTGAACCCAGGTCTCCCAAATTGTAGGCAGACACTTTACCATCTGAGCCACCAGGGAAGTCCTAAATAAAGTCCAATGCCGAAATCCTGTTATGGCTTGACATGCACTCAGGAAGGATTCTAGTCTTTGTCCAGGGTCCCCGGCACTTTTGGGAGGTGCTGGAGGTCTTCTTGTCCCACGAGCCACATCCGTCCCCATCTTTGTGACCAGACTGCCTGGGACGCAGCCCCTCCACCTGGCTCTACCCTGCTGAGCTGGACTGCTGGTCAGTCCTGGCCGCCTCCTCCTCTGAGGCTGGCTGGGGCTGAGGAGGTGATGCTCTGTCCTGCTCATGGGTCCCATTTGCCCAGGCTCTCTGGCTCCACAGGGTCAGGGTGCTGGGAGAGACTGGTGAGGTGAGCTGCCCTTCCCAGCTGCCCCTGGACACCCAGGCCTGCTGGCTGCCCCCAGCTCAGGGCCTCCCCATGGCTGGCTCCTGTCACCTCTCCGTCTGTGAGCTCTCTCCACGGAATCGAGTCCACGTGGTTTTGAAGGGCTGCAAGCATTTCTGATCATATTACATTTTATAAAGCTTGTAGTTGAAAAACACTGAACTTTTTCACTGAATTGCTGCTAATCTAGGTCACTGCCTCCCTGCAGTCCTGAAGCTGGCTTTTTAAGCCTCAGTCACACTTGACATTTATCCCTGCTGAACGTTACTTGATTGGTTTACAGCACGTGTGTGGTGTGTCCTTGGTGCCCGGCACCTTTGGTGTTGAGTATTCTGAATAGGGCGGGGCTGGGGCTACTCTCGAGACCACTGAGACGGACACCTGCCTGGGGGGACAAACCGGACCTTGTCCCCACTAGCCGTGCCTCCACTGAGGCTCCTGCCGTCTCACCTGCCAGCCAGCACGTCCTTAATGAGCTCGGTGGGTAACTGGACCCCAGTGTCTCCCTTCCCACAAACCTGGAATCTTGCTGGACTGGAAGACTAACCCTTGGTCTCAAGACGTCAAGGCCCCATGCCTGTGGCCACAGGCTCTCTCCTATTTCAGATCCTAACTCAGCCACACAAGTGTCCAGGGAGCCTTTGACCCTGTGTGCACGCACGTGCTAAGTAGCTTCAGTCTGACCCTTTGCGACCCCTTGGGCTGTGGCCCTCCAGGCTCCTCTGTCCAGGGGGATTCTCCAGGTGAGAACACTGGAGTGGGTTGCCATTCCCTTCTCCAGGGGCTCTTCCCGACCCAGGGACTGAACCCGTGACTTTTATGCCCCCTGCACTGGCAGGCGCGCTCTTACCACTAGGGCCCCTGGCAGTGCCCTGTTTGGCCATTTGTAGACAGGTTGAGCTGTCAACAGATGTGTACATTTCAAGACAGGTGGGCTTGAGAGGAAGAGCGAAACCCTTCCAGAGTGCGATGTGTCACAGTGGCTGACCTGCGCCTGCTACTTGAGGTTTGCTTGGTGATTTCACAAACACCAGCATCCTGTTCCCATGGTAACGGTTTAGTTATTAGGCATCACAGAATCACAGGCTCAGCACTGACTTAGCAGGTGCCCGGATCCCGGGTCCTGACTGGGAGACAGCCAGGACTCACTCAGGTCCAGCCTCTTCATTCTTAACCTACCATGTGGCTGAAATGCTGCTTCTCCCTCCAGCTTGAAACATTTCAGAGCCCTCGGACTGTGACGGCCCCGCTGGCATCAGGGTGCAGGGGCGGAGACGGGCATTACAGAGCTCTCAGAGCCCTTGGACATGATGACCCCACTGGCATCAGGCTGCGGGGACAGAGACGGGTGTTACAGAGCTCTCAGAGCCCTCGGACTGTGACGGCCCCACTGGCATCAGGGTGCAGAGGCGGAGACGGGCATTACAGAGCTCTCAGAGACCTCGGACTGTGACGACCCAGCTGGCATCAGGGTGCAGGGGCAGAGACGGGCATTACAGAGCTCTCAGAGCCCTTGGACATGACGACCCCACTGGCATCAGGCTGCGGGGACAGAGACGGGTGTTACAGAGCTCTCAGAGCTCTCAGACTGTGACGGCCTCACTGGCATCAGGCTGCGGGGGCAGAGACGGGCGCTACGGAGCTAAGGGGAAGGACTTGTCTTCCCTGCGTTCTGTCAGTTTCATGTCGTGAGAGTGACGTGCACTTTCTGGCTGACTGTGTCCCCTCCTCAAGGCTGGAGACGGTGAGCTTTTCCACAGTCACCTACGTGTCCTGCCCAGATCTATCATGTCCAGGCTCCCTGTTCATAACCCTGTTCCCACTCGACACCTGTAATCCCTGCCCTGGCTCCTTGTCCCAAGAAGATGGGTGGCCCATGTCGTCACTCATAGAAGGTATTTAAATAAAAACCACACTTCCGTCTGTGTCCCATTTTCCCGCTGAGCGGGGGAGGCAACCTCATTAAGTCAAATTAGATGTGACTTTTTAAACTTCCCTTCACAGCATTCAGTCTGAATCTGAGTCCTATCACAGCACGTTGCCTTTTTGTGAGTAAACTGACTCTGCTGAGTCTGTTGGGGGTTTCCAGCCTCCTTTCTGCACGGCTTCCCTGGTGGTGGCTCAGGTGATTAAGAATCTGCCCGCGATTCTGGGGACCTGGGTTCAATTCCTGGGTCAGGAAGATCCCCTGGCGAAGTGAATGGCTACCCACTCCAGCATTCTTGCCTGGAGAAACCCATGGACAGAGGAGCCTGGAGGGCTACAGTCCACGGGGTTGCAAAGAGTCAGAGTTGACTGAGTAACTAACACAACCTCCTTTCCATTTCAGGGGAGAAATGGTCCCCCCCCCAACCCCAGCATGGGTTTCAGAGCCCAGCCTGGCCCTTGCTGGACCTGAGGACCCACTCCTGACCCCAGCTTGCCTGGGACCCGGGCTCCTCAGCTCTGGAGGGGGACCCCAGGTGCCTGTCAGAGGCAGAGGAGGGCCAGTGGGTCTTGGGGCCCCAGGTTCCACCTTTCCAGCATCTCTTGGGAGTTAGGTGATGGCTGGTCTCATGGGAGCCTCTTCTCATGTGCAGCCTGGGGAGGGGATTCGGGGACAGGGGAAGCATCACCCCCGCCACAGAGCCTACTCCTGCCAGAGAGATTCCAGAGGGGTCCTCACTGATCTTGTCTGCAGCTCTGAGTGCAGAGGAGCCCAGTCCAGGGCTGGCGGAGGCTAAAGGCGCCTGTTCTCTGCCGGGAGGCCGGGTCTGCTGAAGGGGACGCTGATGGCATCATCTCCTCTGTGCTAGCATCCTGAGCCCCTTACGCTTCTGTTCATCACAGCCACGCTGGGAGGAAGAGTGGGCCTCCTTGCCTCATAGGCGGGGAACCAGGATATCAGGGGGCCGGGGATGCCTGTGCTCAGCACCGTGTGAGTCTGTGCCTGCCGGGTACCTGTCAACACGCCAGCAAGTGACCACATCCCACACATGGGGCTAGCTGGACCCTGGCAGCAATAGGAGGGCGGTGGGCACTCCTGGTGTGTGACTGAGGCACACGCAGTGTCTGCCCACGTCTGGCTGCCCAGGGCTTTTCTACAGATCCTAACGACGATCCCAAAGGGATTCTATTCCAAGGCACAAAATCATTTGTTGGCTAGAACAGCAAGTATCTTAAGAAAACCTAGAAAAATACAGATGTGGCGGGGTGGGGGGAAGCTCCATGTAGATATGGAACTACATGTACATTTCAGGTGTATATGGATGGGGATGTGGGTGCACTCAGAGGTTGGATTCGATCTAGAATGTATAGATTATGTGCGTATACATGTAAGTATATTTGTAGAGGTAGAAGTGAATGATGTGGGTTTAGGTCATATACACGTACTGACAGGCGTGCGGTCGGTGGTCTCCTGTTCCCGACTCTTTAAGAATTTTCCACAGTGTGTTGTGATCTACACAGTCTAAGGCTTCAGTGTGGTCAGTGAAACAGAAATAGATGTTTTTCTGGAATTCCGCTGCTTTTCCTACAGTCCATCAGGTGTTGGCAATTTGATCTCTGGTTCCTCTGCCTTTTCTAAATCCAGCGTGAACATCTGGAATTTCTCAGTTCATGTACTGCCGAAGCCTGGCTGAAGGATGATCACTGGACAACATTAACATTGGAAGATGTGGGTGCACATCTAGACGAGGTTTAGATATGGACACAGCTTAGAGTTTAGATGACGCAGACTACCTGTGAGTATCCATGTGTGTGTGCACATGTAAAGTACACAATAGACACAGATGAAATAGACGTGGACAGGGAGGTCAGACCTAGACATCCCTCAGCCGCTCAGCGGTGCCCCGCTCTCTGTGGCCACGGGCGGCAGCCCGCCAGGCTCCCCTGTCCCTCGCCATCTCCTGGAGCTTGCTCCGACGCATGGCCACTGAGCCACTGAAGCCACCCAGCCATCTCATCCCGTCGTCCCCTTCTTCTCCTGCCTGCAATCCTCCCAGCCCTCAGGGTCTTTTTCGGTGAGTCAGATCTTTGAGTCAGAGGCCAAAGTACTAGGGCTTCAGTCTTAGCGCCAGTCCCTCCAGTGAACAGTCAGCGTTGGTTTCCTTTAGAACTGGCTGGTTTTATCTTCTTGCTGTGCAAGGGGTTCTCAGAAGTCTTCTCCAGCACCACAGTTTGAAAGCACCGATTCTTTGATGCTCAGCCTTCTTTATGGTCCAACTTTCACATCTGTACATGACTACTGGAAAAACCATACTTTTGACTATGTGGACCTTTGTCAGCAAAACGATGTCTCTGCCTTTCAATATGTTATATTTGCCATAGCTTTCCTTCCAAGGAGCAAGTGTCTTTTAATTTCATGGCTGTAGTCACCAACCACAGTGATCTTGGAGCCCAAGAAAATAAAGTCTGTCACTGTTTCCATCCCCCCCCCAATCTATTTACCATGAAATTATGGGACTGGATCCCATGATCTTAGCTTTTTGAATGCTGAGTTTTAAGCCAGCTTCTTCACTCCTCTTTCACCTTCATCAAGAGGTTCTTTAGTTCCTCTTTGCTGCCATAAGGGTGGTGTCATCTGCACATCTAAGGTTACTGAAATCTTCCAGTGTCTGCTTCATCCAGCCTGGCCTTTTCCATGACGTATTCTCCATTGTCAGGGCACTTATGACGTCACACCAGTGTCTTCTTAAATTCAGTGGTGCTGTGGCAGAATGTCACACCCATATTATTTCTGTTTCTTTGTGGAAAATCAAATCGTTGGGTTTCTCCCCATTTGCATCTTTAAACGCTTTTCACATTTTTCATTTATTCTTGGCAACCAGATTTCACTGAGGAGTGCCAAAGTTTGGTCTTCTGGTGGGTCTTTAAGCCTGAATTCTCTTCCTTTCTTGAACTTCCAAAAGTCTTCTGGCACCAGCTCTCTTTTGGGGCCCTTGCTCTGCCAGAATCCTGGCTTCGTCTTCTCACCCACAGTACAAGCTCTGACTTGCTCTCAAGCTCTTCAGTTTTCCATTTCCTTACTGGTTTATTTTTCTGTTTTTATTTTAGGGCAGGTGATTCTTGGGGAGAACTCTTACCTTTAGGAGGTTTTCCATTCTGTCTATTTTGGGTCTGCAGTTTTCTCTCCTGTGATTTCTTAGTTATTTCTAGGCTGTTCTTCAGTCTTAAAGGAAATCAGCCTGGAATATTCATTGGAAGAACTGATGCTGAAGCTTCAACACTTTGGCCACCTGATGCAAAGAACTGACTCACTGGAAAAGACCCTGATGCTGGGAAAGACTGAGGGCAGGAAGAGAAGGGGGAAACAGAGGATGAGATGGTTGGGTGGTGGTGTTGACTAATGGACATGAGTTTGAGCAAACCCTGGAAGATAGTGAAGGGGTGAAAACCCTGGTGTGCTGGAATCCATGGGGTTGCAAAGAACGGGACATGGCTGAGCCAGTGAACAGCTTCTTTCAACCCCATTAGTTTGTCAACACAGGGACCCCCCTCTACCTCGTTTTGCCGCTCTGCGATGGGAGCACAGTCAGGCTATCGCTGTTGTGGGCTGGATGGCTGTCCCCTAGCCCTCGATTCACTGAGGCCTTAGCCCCCAGTGAGAAGGTGTTAGGAGGGGGGTTTGGGGGAGGCCACGAGATTTAGATGAAGTTGCGAGAGTGGGGCCCACCTATGAGATTCGCGTCCTTAGAAGAAGGAAAGACAGTCAGAGCCCTCTCTGCCAGTGCGGGTGTGGCGAGCAGTCGGCCATCTGCAACCCAAGAATCAAGACCGGCCAGACCCCACAGGTGCCCACCCCTTGCCCTGGGCTCCCAGCCTCCAGAGCTCTGGGGACAGACGCTGTTGTCTGAGCCCACCTGCCACTCTCCCCCCCTAACTGTGGTGCTTGTTGCTGCAGCTTGAACAGACTGCAGTTTGTAAACAATTCTGAGGATCATGGCTTTCAGCATATTCTCTGATCAATCATGGAATCTTGCAGCACTGACAACTTTGGAAATGGCCAGCCATGGATTTTGCAAAGCAGAGAGTGGACACAGGAGCCCAGTGTACGCGTAAAAATGATTAGTGCACAACCAATCATATGCTGTGGAAGAAGTTACAATGAGCCAGATGTCAGCTGTAGAAGGAGGGAGGGCTGAATGAGAAGCTGTGCTGAAAAGGTGAATTCTTTCTCGGTGGGATTGCTAGAGAGCCTTGTGCCAAACACTGGGTCTTAATTGGCAAAGATATGCAAGGAAGCTTCTCATGATACCCTCGAGGAACAGGGGCGGTGAAACAATTTTGAGAAATGATGTTGGATTAAGGGACTGAACCCTGACTTGACTGCTATTTTCAGGGGGCATCAGTTAAAATGTTTTTACTTCAAAGCTTTTTCCTGTTTTATTGAACCACAGTTGACGTAGAACACTCTGTACGTTTTGGGGGCTACTGAAGGTAGTCCTGATGGGCTTGTGGGGACTTGCCAGTGTCACTCCCAGCGGAGCATTAGGTCATTGAATTATCAGACGTCTCCATTGTTTGAGGAAGGACTGGGCTCCAGAGGAGGAGGTGAAAGCTCCTGTATGCATCTTCCTTCGGCTTGCACGATGGTACAGGGGCAAGTTCCGGCTTCCCATGTGGTGCTAGTAAATAACCCACCCGCCCACAGCAGGACCAAGAGCTTCGGGTTCGATCCCTGGGTCAGGAAGATCTCCTGGAGGAGGGCGTGGAAACCCACTCCAGTACTCTCGAGGCGAGAATCCCATGCGCCGGGAAGCCTGACAGTCAGACACGACTGAAGCTGCTGAGCACGCACGCACGCACGCACGCACAGGGCAAGTTCAGATGTGTGACTGGGTTTGTGCGTGTGTCAGACGCCTCCCACCTCCAAAAGGCCAGCATCAGCTGCAGTAACGCCAAGAGAACTCAAGGCCAGTGTCGTCCAAACGTCGACACAGACGGGGGTGGGGATGCAGTGCGCCCCTGAGGCTGGTGATGCTGGGCGCCTAGAACCGTCTGTTGAAAAGCACAGCTCCATTGCCTACTAAAACGGTTGATGCTGATTACTTGCTGACTTGGATGACTTCAGGCTGACACGCCTGCTATAGGTTCAGCCACGGGAGTGCCTCCATCTCGACCGGGGGGTGCTCTGGGGTGCCCGCACCCTCCTTACCTCTGCCCCCCGGGCTGCGCGTGGAGGCGTGGCGCGGGGTGCTGGGCTCTGCTCTCCCTTTGTCCCCGTTCGGCAGCAGCTCTCGCCTCCCCTCCGCCCGCCGAGACCCCACGTTTCGGCTCAGAAAGTGTGATGTGGGGTCCACAGCCCCCTCTGCCCTTGGTCAGGACTCCCGACCCAGCTGATGCGTGGGCTCCCACACCCTTCAGCGGGCCCTGCACTGCCTGTCCCTCTGACATGCTTCAGTAACCCTAATAGCTCCCTATTACCAGCTACAATTTAGCATCTGAGCCAGGAGCTGGCTGAGAAAAGGGGAGAAGAGGGTGTAAATTATGCGGAGTGGCGGGGAACAAAGGTTTTATTTCTCCCGAGCACAGCCCTTTGATAGGGAAACGGGGAGACAACTGTGTCACTAATTTAATTAAGTAGTATGAGATTTCAGGGTCCGCGGACGCCATTTAGAATGGGATTAATCAAGAGCAGGTGACAAAAATGAATAGTCACACACAATGTTCGCATTTTGAACAATCCGACACAGTCGACTGGAATCAAGGGCTCTTAAACAGGACACAGTTTTGCTTGCTAATCCAAACCAACCTCTCCCCTGCTCCACACAACGCCCGCCTGTTCTCACGGGCCAGAGCCTTTCTGCATGTTCCTGCTGGAATCAAGCCCCCAGAGTCAGGGCATAAAGGAGCTGGTTTGCCCACCTGAGGCCCTGTTTGTTCCCCTTCCTCCGAGAGTCCTTTCTCAGAAACAAGAGATTCCCTCGGGGAATCTGTGAGCATCGTTAGAGACAACCTCAGCGCATGGTAAATACCAACTGTGTTATAATGCAGATCCGGGGCTGAGCACAGGCGTGCAGCCCTGAGGATTTCCAGGGCTGAGCGTGTGCTCAAGGGGTGTGTAAGGAGACGCCCTTCCTGCGGGGGAGGAGGGATGTGCTGGGCTTGACTAAGCCCCAGACCCACATGCACACCTGTGCAGAGACCAGCCAAGGGCGCCCTCAATAGGGTCTAACGTAGGCAGGAAACAACACCCGTGTCAAAAGCTGGGCGGCAAGGAGCAAACCACCGCCCGTCAGGGGCCTCAGGGCGTGAGGACTGCAGACGACGCAGAGTCTGGAAACCCTGGGGAGGGCTGGCTCTCTTCCGGGTCAGTTCCCCTGTGTCTGGCCTGAGGGCCACTTATGCATAAACGCATGCTGTGTGCTAAGTCTCTTCAGTCGTGTCCAGGTCTTGGAAACCCCAAGGACTGTAGCCTGCCAGGCTCCTCTGTCCATGAGAGTCTCCGGGCAAGAACACCAGAGTGGGCTGCCGTTCCCTTCTCCAGGGGATCTTCCCAACCCAGGGATCGAACCCTCGTCTCTTGTGTCTCCAGCATTGGCAGGCAGGTTCTTTACCACTGAGCCACTTGGGAAGCTTGTCTCAAATTCTTGGAAGTAGGTGAAAACTATTTCCCAGCCTCTTAAGAGCTTAAGCAGAACTCTGAAAATCCCGCCTGCTGGCATTGATTGTTACTTCACGCACTTCTTTGGGAAACTTGGGTTCACCATCATGTTTTTAGAAATTCTACTTAGTAGAGACCAGACTGGAGGTTTAGTTGGTTAGGAGAATTCTTGAGGTTCCTCCCTGTATCTGGACTACGTGTTCATATTTCGTGAGGTTTCACTTCCATTAATTCCAGGCCTAATGCCTTCTAATTCTTTCAGGTTGGCAACAGGAGGAAGCGGAGACCAAGGATCCGATGCCGACTCACGTTTACCCCGAAAACCAAGAGGAATCACTGAGCTTCTTGGGCTCTGCCTCCCTCGCCTGGGGAGCCGGCAGCATTGCCGGCCTGGGGATGGCCCCTGGGCCCCCACCCCGGTCAGAATGAGAAGGCCCTGTGCCCACCGCCCATGCCTCCCAGCTCTCTCTTCCCAGCAGAAACTGACATGATGTATCAGATCCCTAGCCAGAGAGGGATCTGGAATGAACTGTCAGGACACTTTGCTACGAACGATGTTCAACTAGAACACTCTTAGGACCTTTACGGATTTCCCCCATCATTTAAAAACTCTTTCCTTGGAAGATTGTTGTTGCTGTTGTTTTGAGTAGACTTAGGGCCCTGTTGTTTTTCTGACACTATGTTTGTGATCACAGTAATCTGGAACATTTTGCTTTACTTTCAACCACTTAAGAGCTCATTTCTTCAGAGATGATCAGTGGTTGATTTCAACTCAAACAAAACCGCTCGTGTGGGTGCCTGGGAGTGTGGCAGGTGTGTGACACGCAGGTCTGCGCTGCCGGAGCCTTTCTTTCTTCCACCATCAGGCATTCAGTGACCTTGGCTCCCATCGCTCTGATGATGCATCCACGTGGGGAGCGCGCAGTGCTCACAGGACGGCCCTGTTTCTGACTGCAAACTGGATGGGGTTCCAGCCCCAGCGCCCGCAGGAGGCAGGAGCGGGAGGGACAGCCCGGCCCTTGTCTGCATGCTCTCAGGGTGCAGCTGGGTGCCCAGGGGGTGTCCTTGCCCTGGGCTCAGCTGGGCAGCCTGAGCAGGGCACCTGGGGTAGGGGAGGGTACTGAAGAAATGGGCCTAATGTTGACACTAATCAGTAAGCCAACACGCTGAATAGATCGCCCTCCCTCTTTTAGATGTGTTTCAGAGAAGCGCAACTTCCATCGAATGCTCAGAGTGGGAAATATGTTTAGACCTGTTCCCTGATTTTATTCTCAAATGTCTCAGACTTGAAAGGTCCATGGGATCGGGCTTTAGTAAACAAGAGGAGAGAGCTGAGACCCCACAGGCAAGATGCTTCACCAGGAAAACATGAGGTCCTGACACAGGGCATAATCTTGGGAAAGGTGCTTTTCATAGACAGAAAAGAATGTAAGCTTAGATAGAGCCCCTTTCACACGTGCTATCATTTTAAGTCTTAATTGATGTGCTTTTACATTACAACACATTGCAAGACCCAGTGTTAAACATCAGCACTCACGTGTAGTCTGGAGTCATTGACACGTTCCCTTTCTTCCCTTGTCATGGGAAATGGAGAGAAACGGAGGAAGAGAGAGGATGCAAAGTGGACGTCAGAAGTGGTCAAACCCAGCATGGAGGGGGTGGGAGGTGGCGGCCGTCAGAGCTGAAGGACGTGATTAACCACGAGCACGTCAGACAGAGAGGCTGGGATAAGTAGCCCTAAAATACAAAGGGAGAGATATAGGTTATTTAAAAAAGCACAGCATGTTAACGCCAGAGGGGGAACATGAATAGGAACCTTTGGAATTAGGCTAATAAACCATTTGATTAAAAAGTGAGCCAGGCAAGCTTCAACACAATGAGAATGATGAAGTCAGTAAAAAATAAGTCTCGGATTAGCTGAGTTAGTATTCTTTGTTTCAGAACCGTTCAACAGGAAAAAAAACCAAAGACAAATGTCTGGGCAATTATGGAGCAGCACAGGTGTCAGGGGTGTCAGGGAAGCAGGCCAGAGACCCTGGGGGAGACAGGTGCTCCAGGTGAGACAGGTGCCCCCAGGTGAGACAGGTACTCCCAGGTGAGACAGGTGCCCCCAGGTGAGACAGGTGCCCCCAGGTGAGAGACAAGTGCCCCAGGTGAGACAGGTACTCCCAGGTGAGACAGGTGCCCCCAGGTGAGACAGGTGCCCCCACCTGAGACAGGTGCCACCAGGGGAAACAGTTGCCCCCAGGTGAGACAGGTGCTCCCAGGTGAGAGAGTTACCTTCAGGTGAGACAGGTAGCCCCAGGTGAGCAACTTCCGAGGCAGTGCCAAGGCCCTGTGTGTTCCCAACACTTTCTCAGGAACCCAGTGTCAACAAGCACAAATCTCACTGATGAAACCATCACCAGGTGCCTCTGTGGGGGAAACCATTCCTGGACCTCGAGTGTGCACCCAGGAAAGAGTGAAAGGTTTGTAGCGGGAACAGACACGCAAGCTCTGGATGTGAGCCTGTCACTGCGATGCCGTGTACAATGACCGAGACGGAAGACAGCACAGGGCAGGTGACTCGGATCGCTTTAAAGTCACGTTTTCTTAGCTTAGAGAGGAGATTTGGCTTGCTCTTAGCCCAAGGGGGCTGCGACTGTCTGTTCCTTTGCACAAACACCGCTTACTGTGGCTGTGGGTGCCCGGCCCAGATCCAAGGCAGGATCTGATGCAACTGAGCAGAGGGTATGGTGGATGAGGGGACATAAAGCGGTGGGGGCCAGGCTGGGGACAGTCTGAGCCCTCTCTCTGCCAACCCTGGGTGTGGGCCTGTCCCGCGCCGCCACACCCCCCCGCCACCGGCAGGAGCTCCAGGGGCTGCTGGGCTGACAGCACCCCAGCCTGTTCTCGACCCCCAGAAGGGACATTCCCAAGATGCCGCCCAGGCAGCTGCGGGCACAGGAGGCGAGGCAGGGCAGGGCTGCTGTGCCTGCCTGCTGCTTCCGGGCTGGGCCTGAGACGTCGCGAGCCCGGTGAGTGGATGTCCCCCCGCGGGCGACACAGGGAGGCAGGGAGCTGCAGGCCAGGGCCCAGGTCCAGGAAGCGCCTCGTGGAGCAGGACGCTGCGCTGGGGGCCCCGGCGCAGCTCTGCAGGTGCAGGGAGATGGGGCGGGTGGTCCAGTGGGAGGGGCAGACTCTGAAAGATGAGCTCGCGAGGAAGGGGCTCCACAGGCACGGGAGGCAGACCCAGGATTCTGACCCCAAGTGATGCTTGGCCACCTGGAGGTCTGGAGCCCAGAGGGACGTGTTGTGACGCCAGCAAGGTGGAGGAGGGTCTGCGGGGGCCATGCTGGGGGCAGGGAGCCCTGGGGAGTCTTGTGCCTGCACCCGGTCACGCGAGGAGGAAGCCTTGGCGGGGTGCTGGCCGTGGGGATGGCGGACAATGCTGAGCCCTGTCGCCATCTCACGTTCTGAGCGGTGGGAGGGACCCCGGGATCTTGTCCTGATCAGAGGGGTGACTCACCAGAGCCCGGCACTAGACTGTGCGAGGAGCCCAGGGGCGGGCAGACCCAGGGAGCTACTGCCCTTCAGCGGGCAGGACCCGGCCTGGACAGACGGCGCCTCCCGAGTGTGGGGCACAAGCCGCCTCCGAGAGAGAGAGGAGAGACGGACTTAACAGGGTGACGTCGGCCGCGCTGAAGTCAGCCTGCCCTCCGACACGCTGCCTGTTCTTCCCGAGTGGAGATGTGAGGGCGGCAGAGAGGAGGGGCCGTGGCCGCACCCCCACGGCGGGACCCCCATCCCCAGTGTGGCTCTCCTGGGGGGAGACGCAGGCGCTGGGGGACTTGCCAAGTGCAGGGAGTGGGGCGGACGGCTGTGGCCCCCACACCGCCAGCAGCATGGACATCACGTCCCCCCAGCCAGCGTGGCATCGCAGAGGCGGCCCCAGCGGGCACGGGCACACCCGCGCAGATGAAATGGGAATTCAACAGTGACTGCAGGCCGCCCTTGGTCCTGAGTGAGTCACGTGACCTGGCCGTGCGGCATGGCCCGTCTGCAGCCCGGCTTTGTGGGCCTCTGTGCAGGAGAATTTTCCCAGTGCTTGCTTTTTGGCGAGGAGCAGGGAAGGACCGCGGCACGGCCGTGCACTCCCTCATCGTCCGCCATCGGCATTCTGTCGGCTGAGCCGCGTACAACAGTGTAAAGACCCCGGTGGCCTGTGTTACAATATACGAGGCCTTGTCCCTCTGCAGAGCACGCGAAAGAATGAACATTGTTCTACGAGGGGGCAATTCATCGGGTTTTTCCCAGAGACTCCTGGGTCAGGTTTTTAGAGGCCTATTTGGTTTTCAGATTCTTTCCACCCTCTTTCCTCTCGGCGAGCACCGCGTCCAGACCTGCCCACATTCACTTCCCATGTTCTGTGGACGCTAGTTGTCCTTTAAAAAGAGGGTCTCAAATCAGTCTTTATTCTTGTTTTGTTGGCTCTTATTCTCTGTTTTCATGAACTCTGGCCCCAGCCATGGCAACTGCAAGAAAAATGTTAACAGTGATTGACAGGACTAGAAAGGCAGGGTCCCCATCGCATTTCAAACACTTTGGGAACAAAGCTGTTTGGTGTGATTGAATTAATGAGATACCGCGGGCTGTCAAAAGAGCACACACACTTTACATAAACCTGATTATCTTTGCATGGCAGAGACGGAAAAAAAATAAAAACAGAGGAGGGGGCCCGGTGGGCTTGGGGTCCTCCTCCTGAGGAGCCCGGCCCCCGGCCCAGGGTCCCGGCCAGCTCGGCCACCACCGCCGCCCCCCACCCTCCACCGCCCACTCCGCATCCATCAGCCATGGTCTTTAACAAGTCTATTCAGGAAACCAGGCTCCCAAACAGGAGCCCTTTTCACAACTCAGCACCTCCGTGGGGTGTTTTATTTTCTCTGGGAGCCATTGTTTCACGTGGTCGAAGCATATATTTCAACAATTAGACCCGAGTGGGCGGCCTTGCTCAGGCCGAGCCCTGAGAAGGGACACCGGCACAGTAGTGGCATGCACACCAGGCCCGCGTCCAGCTGGGGCTGCCGGTTGCGAGCCCCAGGCCGGGGCGGGCCAGAGCCTCAGGACTTCAGTGGAGAGGCGGGCTGAGCGCTGAGAATATCTGAACCCCTTCCCGAGGGACCAGGGAGAGGCACTCTCTCTCTCCGCTTAGCTGGGCAGTGGCCGTGGTGGAGGGACCGGGCTCCCAGGCCTGGTGGAGTCAGGGAAGAGGGGCATCACCCCTCACCCTCCTGACTGCAGCCCTCCCAGCGGGCTCGGCCAGTGCAGACCCCAAGAGTGCCCCGTGCAGTGACCCCAGGGTCGGGAGGCAGAGCTCCGCAGCCCCTCAGATGGGCGTCCAGCCTGGGAGGAAGGGAGCCGTAACCATGTGATGAGTCAGTGAAACAGCCAGGCCTCGGCCGGTGCCCAGACCCTGCGCTTCCAAGCAGCTTCGCCCTGGGAGCTGCTGGTGCTCTGACTTGGAAGGGGGACGGCATCAGCGGGAAGCCAGAGGCTGCAAGGCCATCCCTGCCGTGTGCTGGGGGGCCCTGGGTGGTGCGGAGCAGACCGACGGAGGGGCTGGAGGCACAGCGGCTTCCCCAGGGGGTGTGGACCTCAGCTCTCCTGCCCGCCACCCCTGGGAATGGCATTCCACCCCTCTGGAGACGCAGAGCACAGCCTGGTCTCTTGGCTCACGAAGCAACTCCACAGACACGTGGGTGCCCCGTGCCACCATTCCTCCGTGAACGAGATGCAAACACACAGAAACAGAACAAGAGCAGGCGGGGTCTGGGCTGTCACTCGGGGGCTCTGTCTGCCTCCCCAGGGACGGCCACACAGGATGCGCTGGGCTCCCTGAGCAGAGGTTTGGGGAAACGCGCTCCGTCCTGCGGGTTTCAGAGCAGCCGTGTGCGCAGAAACCTGCGGGGTGCCACGGCTCCCATCCTGGCCTGAGGGCAGCGCAGAAGGGCCCGGTCTGCGGGGGCGAGGAGCCGGGCGCGGGCCCGGGGCGTGGCCGGCCAGCAGGTGTCTCTGTCTCACATCACTGGGCACCTGTCCCCTGGTGACACAGGTCGCCCAGCTGCTGGGTGTCTCCCCCTCGGCCCCCCACCCCCGCCCCAGGTCACTCGGCCGTGGGGAGGAGCCTGGAAGGAGGTGTGTTCCCGCACTCCTGGTCCACGGTTAGGACGGTCAGTGATGGAGAATATTTCTGGAGGAACCCGATGGCCCCACTTAGAAACACTGGTTAAAAGTCCCCAGACCTGACCCCATCCTAACCTGCAAGTGTGCCCTCTCCTCGCTGGCCCTGAGAATCTGGAATTTTCCGTCTGATTCCCGGTCAGAGAGACTCCAAAGTGGCAAAACCAGCAGTGGAGGTGGCGAGAGGGCTGGAGACTCACCGGGCTTGGCTGCATGTTGTCACCGTTTCCCTGTTAAATCACAGTCCGCACGCAGCCGAAGGAGCGTCCTAGGCGGCCGGCCTGGCCTGACTCCATCGGTGGCCCTTTAATTTTCAGCCTAAGGCTCCACTGCGGTTTCCTTAAGGAGAGTTGTTTCTTCTTGTAAATAAGACAGGTTGATAGTGGAAGTTTTGGGAAAAGTTAGTATTTAAGTATTAAATATTTTATAATATGTAAGTTCTACTTTGAAACGTCACATTCTTGCAAGGCAAAATATACACTTAGATTTGCTTTCACATCTCTAGAAAGCCATTTCCTTTCTGTTCTTTCCTTAACGATTTAGGTTTATTGGGACTGTGCAAGTAAATTTACAATGTTCAGACCTTCTAGAAATAAAAGAAAGTCAATGTTCTCTCAGGTCGCTCCTCTGGCCTGAACATTTGTGTCTCTGATTTTCTTTTTTCAATTTGATAATTATTTATTAAACAGTTATATGAAGCATACTGCACTTTATATGTTATAAAGGAGAGTTAGTATCATTAGGCCCATGGTCAAACGTCAGAAGATTCGGGCCCTGCCGGCTCTTTTGGCCTCCAGCTATGAGCCTTTGTAAAGTGTTAGTTCTGTCGGATTGTGCCTGGTGCACCCACTTCATCTTCTCAGGGCTGCAGGGCACTGCTGCTGATCCCACGAGAGATGCGTAAGCCGGGAGCTGGGCGCATGGGTGTGCTGGGTCCCGGAGGCGAGCTCCTCCTTGGCGCCGAGACGCCTGCCGGCCTGCGCCCTGGCGACGTGTCTGGCGCAAAGCAGAGCCTCAGACACTCAGTGCTGCCGATGTGGAAACAGCGACAAAGCCGGAGCAGGAAAGGCCCTGGCAGCGGCAGCTCTGCTCGTCTTACCCAGGGGATCTCTGGCAGGACTTGTATAGATTTAGCCCATGCGGGCAGCGGGGGCGGTGGAGGTGGTTTAAAGTAGTCACATTTCAATCCAGTGCTCTTCATTCCTGAGGAGCTCCTTGCTCCAAGAAAGGGTATGAGGCCTCCCGTCTCTGTGGGATTTTGGCTTCACTTTAGACGGTGTGCAAACTGAGACACAACCATTTCCAGGACACAGAGGTCTCTGGGAGGACACATCTGTGTTTGGATGCGGGTCCCTGAGGCCCGTGTGCCTGGCTTGGGCCCCACCCTGGAGCCCAGTGCTGTTCACACATGCTGGCTCTGCCCCTCGCAGCAGGCCCCTTGAGTGTAGTATGTTTTAGCTAAAAAATAAGCTTTGGATGGTCATAAAACCTTTCAAACAGATATTTCAAAGACTTTGCATCAAGTGTGAAAGTACAGTAAAGGAAAGACATGCCCGGTTGTTCTTCCCTGGTGGCTAGATGGTAAAGAATCTGCCCGCAGTGCAGGAGACCCAGGTTTGATCCCTGGGTTAGGAAGATCCCTGAGAAGGAAACGGTTACCCACTCCAGTATTCTGGCCTGGAGAATCTCATGGACAGAGGAACCTGGTGGGCTGCAGTCATGGGGTCGAAAGAGTCGGACACAATTGAGTGACTAACAATCTCTTGCACTTCCTCACCCTTCCTCACGCCTGGTGTCTCTCTGCTCCAGCTGGGGGAGAAAGGCTCCCGGGGCAGCTGTTTTCCACTTGCCTGTCCCCCCAACCCTGCCCCCTCCCATGCTCTGCACCTGCCTGGAGCTTCGGGAGGCTGCTTCCCATCGGGTTTGGCCAGTAAGGAGTCAGGAGAGACTGGAGGGCAGAGGAGAGAGAAGCCAGTCTTCACTGCTCCCAGCGGGGCTGTCCAGGCTGGCTGCGGTCCATGCCAGGGGCCAGGCAGTGGTCAGGGGCCACGTGGCTTTCCTGCGCTCCCCCATCTCCTGGGGACCACCCTCCCTTGCCTTCAGCCGGGGGCCCATGGGAGGCACGACCACCTGCCTGACCTCTCATAAACCCTCCTCGCTGCCTCCCGCTGGGCACTGTCTGGTGCCTCCTCTGAGATGGTCCACTGGCCCTCGCAGAGAACCTCCCACTCTCCAGCTCTGGTCCTGCTGGGCAGTGGGGCAGGTGTGCCTGGCGGGGGGAGGGAAGGGGTTCTAGGAGGTATCCAGCAGTCCCCCAAGGAAGGCAGAGAGCAGTGTTTGTGAGAGCGCTGGTTCAGGTGCCGGGACGAAAGCCCAGCAGCACAGATGCGCTGGGAGGCGGCGTCAGGCTGCAGACACCACAGAGGGGCTCCCGAGGGGCCTCTGTGTGGGACGCCGCAGTCCCTGGGCCAGGCTGGGAC
This sequence comes from Redunca redunca, assembly GCA_006410935.1. Lineage (NCBI taxonomy): Eukaryota > Metazoa > Chordata > Mammalia > Artiodactyla > Bovidae > Redunca > Redunca redunca. The sequence continues at coordinate 291,108 of SJYQ01002690.1, forward strand.
CCCCACTGCCCTGCTGGGACTTTGCGGTGGTTGCAGGAGAAGTGAGCCCTCGCTACCGCCAAGAACTCCCGAGTCCTGCAGACAACAGCAGGGGAGGCCGTGCATGGGGCTCAGCGTGTGCAGTGTGAGATGCTCGTCACCGGTTCTCTCCCCAGGGCGAGGCCGTGCGTGGGGCTCAGCGCGCAGTGTGAGACGCCTCGTCACCGGTTCTCTCCCCAGGCCGAGGCCGCGGACAGCAGGGCCTGGTGTCACCAGGTGTCACCGTGCTCCCAAGGTCCTGCCCTCCAGCAAGCTCAGGGCCTGGGGTGGGGGGACCGTGTCTGGGAGGGGCGTCGGAGGGTGGGCACCAGGAGGCTGGAGCCGCAGCTCTGCTGAGCGTCAGTCCCTGGCATACACTTCTGGGGGGCTGGGTGCCTGAGGGGCCCTCTGTGTGGCTCCAAGACGCTGGGGGTACCTGCGTGTGCCTGGCAGGGCTCCCGAGATGGGGGTGGGATGCTGTCTCAGGTGCTCAGAACCAGTGGGCCGAACTCAGGGCATCTCCCTGCTGAAATAAACAAGCCCCCTAGATTCCACAGTCACCTGTGTTTATCTCTGATGAAAAACAGCTCCTGATTTAAAATAGCTGGTCGTTGTGGGCAAACAAGATAGATCGGAATCACTTTAAATGTTTGGCTAGTGAAACTTTTTATAGGATCTGCTCCAAAACTCAGGTTAAAAATGGACAGATGCTTTCAAAGGTCAGTTACAGGGTCTGCTCTTGTTTCAGACTTTCAGCAAGCAGCGTGTTCTGTTTAATAACCCAACCACTGCTCCACAGCTGTCACAGGGAAATAGTTCACGCCGGGAAAGGATGCTGCAGCCCAGAGGGACCTTGGTTAAAGGGCTGACGAGAGAGAACAAACCGCCCTCAGCGGCTCCTGGGAAACCTCACAGAAGCGGTTTCAGGTCTGCCCTTCCCCTTGGGGAATGGGGGCTGGAAATGAAGCTGTTTTCAACCTGGTTTTAAGAATAGTTTTGAAGCCAAACCTTCAGTGTTTTGGAGTCACTGGAAGTCATCAAAGCATAACTACGACCAGAACGAGGGCAGGGAGACGGGTGTCAGCCCATCACTAGGGAGAGACGTTCTCCTGGACAGGAAGGTCTCGGAGATTATCACACTGATGACAGCGGCCGGGTTCTTGCTGCTGTTTATTTCAGGGGAACATAAGCCTTCTTCCTAACCCTCACGGGCACCTGTGATCCAGGCCCCCTCTTGGAAGAGGTGGGACCCCCGACCTCGTGCCCGACGCAGTCATGACCCCCATTACGAGCGGCCCCCTCCCTCTTGTCCCCAGTGACAGGCCCCAGATGGACGTCTCCAGGGCCGGCTCCGGGCCTCCTGCAGTCGGAGCAGAGAGCCGGCATGCTAGCTTCTGGTCTCCACCGCAGGTGAGGTTCTGTGCCTACTGGGATATCAGGGTTGCCCTGTGACCTCACAGTCTCTGGGCGTTTTTAAATAAAGCCCAGGTTCAATTTCGGAGGCTCTCTTAATATCTAGGAGGCTCTTCTTGCAGTCTGCATCGTCTAATAAAACTGCAGCCGCTGGATGCCCCGGCCGGGCCTGGGGAAGCCGAGCCAAAGGCCGCCGAGCAGGGAAGGGTTAACAGCCGCCTGGGCGGCAATTTCTGCACCAGCCTCGGGAAGCCTCAGGTCAACTCTGCTCATAAAACTCTGCACAAATATTTCTTTTTCTATCAGAGGAATTCTAATTCTGCACACAGACCAGGGCCACTCAGATTATTACACATTATTAAAAATTAATTTAAAAAATGGTCTGGTTCTAGCAACGTGCAGTAGAGATGGTGTCCAAGTTTGAAATCATAGCAGGGGAAAGTGGAAAGAAAATCTTACGTGTTTTGGGCAAAAGAACGCCTGGAAAATGGCTCCTTTTGTTTTGACAACCGGAGTCACCGGTTTGGAGCCTGCCCTGTCTACCATAACGGCTGTTATCCAGGTGTTACTACACCTGACGCTAAGACACAGCTTTCCAGCCAGCGCCCACTGCGCTGCGGTTTCTGGGTGAGACGGGCTTGTCTCCTGGATGGGGCGTTGGGGTCAGACGGGACAGTGCCCTCCAGGCACCCGGGACGGCGCCTCGGGGCTGTGCGCACACACACGGTGCGGCGCCGCAGGCGCTGGCCTCACGTTTTCCCCGGGACGGCTGTGCGGTCCCTGGATAGCGAGCCTGGAGGCCGCGCCGCACACGAAGCCCTGCAGAGGCCATTGCGGGGCGGCCCCACGGCAGGCGTGAGGACAGGAGTCAGGATCGCGGCTTGTGCGCCTGGGTGTGGCTGTGACGGCCCCATTTCTGCTCGTTTAACGGAGTAAGAGACCTAGTCCAGTAAAATGCAGTAAGAAATAGACCCGCGTGTGTGCGTGCGTGCGTGCGTGCGTGCGTGGTGGTGGCTTAGTAGCTGAGTCATGTCTGACTCTTGCGACCCCGTGGACTGTATAGCCCGCCAGGCTCCTCTGTCCATGGGCGTCTCCAGGCAAGAGTGCTGGAGTGGGGTGCCGCGCCCTTCTCCAAGGGATTGACCCAGGGATCTAACGCAGGCCTCCTGCATCGCAGGCAGGTTCTTCACCAACTGAGCTACAAGGGAAGCCTATATATACGTGTGTGCGTGTACCTACTGGAGTGGGGTGCCGTTGCCTTCTCCAGGATATATGTACACACACATGCATATGTAACCGAGTCACTGCGCTGTGTGCCTGAGGCCAACGCGTCGCTCTTATCGCTTCTTCTGTTGCCTGTGTTGGAGCGCAGGCGGCTGCAGCGCTGTGCCCGCCTCTCCCGTGCAGCAAAGGGAGCCAGCTGTGCGCGCGCGCCCCGCTTCTCTGGCCGCCTTCCCGCTGAGGTCACCAGAGGGCACTAGGCCCGCCTCCCCGTGCTGAAGAGTGAGCTCTCTCACTCGAGTTCTCTGTTTTGCATGTGGTATCGATAGTGTATGCGTGTCCGTCCCAATCTCCCAAATCTCCCAGTTCATCCCACCCTCCCTTCCCGGCTTGGCGGCCATACATTTGTTCTTTATGTCCCTGGCTCTATTTCTACCTTGTTAATCAACCTAAAGCCAAAATAAAATAAAAATTAAACAAATAAATAGAGCCCGCAGTTGCTAGACCTACAGCCTCCCTGGATACAGGATGTGGCATTCAACACACGAAGAGTTCCCGCTGCTGGGGGCCTCCTCTGCCCAGACGCCACGTTAGGGCCTGGGTTCAGCTGCCGGGTGTCGCAAGCCAGCCTCGACGCCCCTGCTCCCTGCTTTCCTGAGGGCCGAGAGCCCCCTCCACCGCCCTTCCTGCCAGACACCCTCTCCGCCCCAAGGCTCCGGCTAGGGGCAGGTGAGTGCTTTCCCAGGAGCAGGGGTCGGTCACAGGGGAAGGGACCACTGCCATGGCTGGAGACAGGGCGGGGCGGCCAGCAAGGACACAGATGGGACCTCGGCCTGCTGTGCCCAGGCAGGGCTCTCCCGAGAAAATGGTTCTCGGGGTTGCGGTGAGCCGGCCAGGAAGACACTGACCTGCATTCACAGACAGAGCCGCTTTGCTCAGAGGGGCACACAGCACATGCTGCTGTCTCCCAGGCTGGAGAGAAAACGGGGGCATAGAAATGGAGCGCAGTCATCCGCCATGCGACCTTCCGTGAGACCAGCCTTCCCGGCCCCGTGCAGGTCCCGTCTGACCAGCTGGCGGCTGGTTGGGGGCAGCCGGCAGACCTTCCCTTGGTTGCCATTCCCCCCTGCCCGCCCTGGGGCAGGAGTGTCCATGCTGAGGGCCCAGTTTCTTTGTGGCAGAGTTTTCAGCCTTTTCCTTTACGGAGGCGGGCTTGCAAGACTCCATTTTTAGTGACAAGTGAGAACCAAGTCATTGTTAGCCTCCTTGGCTGTGCAGGGTACCAGGGTCTGGAAAAGTCAGGTTGGCCAGTTTGCAGGGTCCAAAGTGACCGCTGCTGCCCCAGTGGGGCTCTTGGTGCCCAAGGTCAGGTCCCACCTCGGGCCAAAGGGCACCGTCCCCCCATCTCTTCCCTCCCCATCCTCTGAGGGCTCCTCCCCAGAGGCGCCCGCCTGGTGCTGACCTGTGAGGCCTCCACGACAGCCGGCTTTCTTGCCCACACTGTCCTGCACCCACCCCGGCCCCGTGCCCTGCGGCCAGTGGACATGCGGGGGCCCCTGGCGGCTCCGGGGTTAATTCTTGGCAGTCCCTGGAAGGAAGTAAATGACCCAATCAGGGTGCTGGTTTGTAAGATGAAGTTTCACTGTGTCGCCCACAGACGACCATTGACCACGGCCAATAAATAGAGGCAGCCCTGACGTTTATTGCTGTCGGCGGTGATTATAATCGGCGGCCGGACCCTGCGCTGCTGAATGCCGCGTTTGTGGCCGGCGTGGCAGTTCCGCTGGCCTCCTCTGCTCCTTTCATGGGGCCCTGTGACTCATGGGGGATGATCAATATTTCATCTGCACAGCAGTTGGACTGAGGGTATCTGGGTCCTTTGTGGGCCCGCTGATAATGACCCCTTTATTCAGGCCAGCTTGTAGGAACAAGGAGATAAAGAAAAAGGGAGAGAGTTATAGCATATGCTCAGGAAAGCATTGTGAAGGTTGTAAGCAGGAAACAAGAGGGGAGAGTCAGAGAGGGGTGGAGAGGAATTGGGGGAAACGCAGAGGTTTCTAAACTCGTGTGGAAAACAAACGGGGGTGTTCCTTGGATTTTTCTTAACATGCTAAAAATAAAAGGCTTAGTGAGCTTTCATCAGTCTTCTGAAACTCATTCTCTTGTGAAAAGACTGATTTTATGAAACTGAGGTTTAACAGCCATGAATTTTTATTTTATATATTCTGAATAATTTCAGGATATCCTGATAAATAAGAATGTATTGCTTCCCCCCCAACCCAACCCCATTTGTTTTCCGTTAGATAAAACTCCAGGAGCTGGTTGCTCAGCTGTTCTGATTTTCCACTTCAAAGGCACTCTTGCCCACCGATGCCCGTTCGCCTCTCCGAGACCCCACTTCCTTAGATGCCCCAGAGCTGCATGAAGAGGGGCTGAGTCTGCTGTGCGGATGCTGTCGCCAAACAGCTGCTCTTTCTGTTGGAAGTGCCCTCAGGATGACCCCAGTCGCGCAACGGCCACCCGGCTCTTCACAAGTGGTTGTGTTTCCCGACGTTCTTCGTGGACACAGGCAGGTATGGTGCCCGCAGCCAGGCGAGGGGCCTTGCTGGGCCCGCATCCTGTGACTTAGAGGGCGAGGCACAGAGGCCGGATGCGTCTGGGTCAAGCGCTGGTCTGATTCTGGAATCCAGAGTCTGACGGAGCCAAGCCCAGGTCCATGTGTTCACCCCTGTGATCATCTTACGGAGCCCTGTGGCCCCGTCTCCTAAACGAGAGAGCCTCCTGGAGCCCAGTCCCCGTGGCGTGGAGGCGCCTGCTGAAATGCTCCTGTTTTCATTCAGGGCCCAGTGGCTCGGTTTTGCTTGATTTCGTTCTAGCCTGTGTTGCTGTGAGGAGCAGATGAAAAGATGCAAGAAAGCGTTGAGAAGATCCTGGGCCCTCGAGACCCTGGAGTGAAGGCGTCCGTCCCAAGCTTCCAGGTTAGTGCTGCTACACACTCATCGTGGGGGTCCAAGGTGGACCCGGAGGAGGATGTTGTCAGCTAATCTGGGTATCAGGAAACTCTGCACTTCCAAGCCCTCTCCCCCAGGCAGCAACCCACATGGAAAGAGCCTGCTCGGCCTAAAGGGAAGGGGGTCTTCCCTCTGCAGCTCCAAGGGTCGGCCTCAGATGACAGGGGTTAGGGACGCACAGGACTGGACAGAAAAAAGGGGACAGCGCTTGGAGAAATGCAAGAAAGAAAACCACAACAAAGAAGCAGAAGACGTGGATCTCCATTAGTCCCTGAGTGCGCTGGAGCATTCCACATGGAAAAGCACCAGGAACATACCCAGATTAATGACACTAAATTAAAAGAAGATCTACGTTGTAAAACACCTTGATATTAAAAGGCCAGTGTCACCAACAGAGAAATTTATTTTTTAGCAAATGGGACAGAAAAAATGTTAATACACTTACCAGGAGGAGTTCTCTTATATACACATTTGTCAATAAGACTAACAAAAAGCAGCAGAAAGCATGAGCCAAACCAGCAGTAGGTGGCTGACAAAGAAACGCAAAAATGCCAGAAAGAAAAAGACTTTCATCTCACTCGCAACCAAAGGCCTCGCTAGACAGGACGTTCTGACTCGGCCCTCCAGGGGTTGCTGGGGGTTCCGGAGCAGGGTGGACGCTGCCCAGGGCTGGTGGACAGAAGCCCGCACAGCCTCTACCTGGGGACGGAGGCAGCGCCGCCCCGCCTGGAGACACCCGGAGAAGCGCAGCACAGGAACCTGAGATGTGGGGAACCTGGAGCGTGTCCAGTGGAGGCTGTAGACGTGGGCGGAGACTCCCTCAGCAGAGATGCAGGCAGACGCTCTCCGCGCGCTGCTGAGTAGGGTGTGGTTGTGCCGGCGCTGGGCGTCTGTGCCTGGGCCTCTCCGGTGGCAGAGGGCAGCGCTGCTCTCCGCTGCGGGGCCGGCTCTGGGCGTCCGTGCCTGGGCCTCCCCGGTGGCAGAGGGCAGCGCTGCTCTCCGCTGCGGGCCACAGACTTCTCTTGCTGGGAGCTCCGGGCTAGGGTGCGGGGCTTCGGTAGCTGTCACGTGTGGGCTCAGCTGCCCCGAGGCGTGTGAGCCCTTCCCAGGCCACGTTTCCTGCACGGGCAGAGGGATTCTCCGCCACCGAGCCACCAGGGAGGCCCACGTGTCACTTTCATAGTGAAAAATTAAAGATAACTGAATGTCCCGCAGCACAATGACACTTCGATTTCCTCAAGGGTGCTCCCAAAGCACTGTAGGAGTTTCGTAATCTTAAACGTTGTTCAGCATCATGGGACAAGAAGGAAAATATGCAGTTAGATTAAACTCAAGCCACGTAATCTCTAATACGCTTTAAATGCGCAAACATACCACACAGAAAATATCCAGGGAGGCAGTCAAGTGACTCAGCCCAGGGGAAGTGCAGCGTGGCCGCTGGGGTGGAGTACTTGGTGCGGAGGTCACTGCACCCCTAAGCCTCACTTTCTGCATATGAAATGCAGATTAGACCAGCTCCTGCCTCCCAGAGCTGCGGGGAGGACGCAGGAGCAGAGAGCACAGCCCGGAGTCGGCTGGCACTCGCCTGACCCAGGTCACGGGCGTCTTCAGCCCTGGGGGCTGCAAAGTCTCCATCACAAGCTGACTGGGTCAGGTGTTGCTCTCAAGCAGCCACAGGCACTCTGTAAGCAAAGGCAGTGACTCTGCCAAGAGGATTTATTTGGGGATGCAAAAATCTGAATTCCAATTAATCTCTGCATGTCATGAAATACTCTTATTTCGACTTTTTGAAAAAAAGCATTTAAAAACATAGAACGTTCTTAGCTTTAGGGCTGTACAGACGCCAACACAGACTGAAGCGGTTCAGGCACTATGGTTCACTGACCCTGGCTTGAGATGTTGCCTGGAATTCATATTAGTTACTAAAATGATCGCCTCATTGTTATTTGAAGAAAAAGGGATGAAAATGCGATGTAAACTTTGATATTCTGTAATCAGAGTTGATTTTTACTTTCCTCTTTGCCTTTTTCTGGATTTTCCCGTTTTTCTGAGTTGTGTCAAGAGGAATCCTTTCATAATTTCGAAAAGCAAACTTTGAAAGTTATGTAAACCAAGAACATCAAAATCTCTGTAAGAAAAGCAGAAAAAGAAAACAACCGACCTCCCAAGATCCACTTCGTCTCAGTGCTGGCGATGCTAAGAGGTCTTTGAACGTCTGGGAAACAGCTCAGAGACCAGACGCAAATTCCACAAGAGACGCAGCCAAGGAGGCGTGCTTCCTTCAGCGGCTGAAGGAAAAATATTTATTCTGCTGGTGGACCTTGTCACAGCAGCGCAGGAGGGGCTGGGGCCCTGGCGTCCTGTCTGTGGTCTCGAGGCGGGGTTGGAGTTTGTGTTCACCCAGCGGAAGTGTTCTTGCAGGAGAAGTGTTCCTGATACTAGGGAGAGAAGCAGGCTCGAGATGGAGCCTCTTCCGTGTTTGCTTGTTCCTGATTCAAAAGTCGGGATGTCCTCATTTGAGGTGTCTTCTAAACCGGCCTCAGAGGCAGCAGAACCTGTCACTGAAATGAATGGCTGCACTTAGGACACAGGAGCAGGGCCCTGTAGCCTCCTGATGCGCTCTGGCCCCGATCCTGTCGGCGAGAAGCGTTTAGAGATTAACGTTTTGTTGTTCCGTCGCTCAGCCGTGTCTGACTCCTCCTGACCCCGTGGACCACAGCACGCCAGACTTCCCTGTCCATCACTAGCTCCCGGAGTTTACTCAAAGTCGTGTCCATGGAGTCGGTGATGCCATCCAGCCATCTCCTCCTCTGCCGTCCCCTTCTCCTCCTGCCTTCAGTCTCTCCCAGCATCAGGGCCTTTTCCAGCGAGTCGGCTCTTCGCATCGAGGCCAAAGCACTGGAGCCTCAGCTTCAGCATCGGTCCTTCCAATGAGTATTCAGGGTCGATTTCATTTCATTTCACTTTTCCCAGTTTACTGAGAGTCAGCCAGACCTGGCTGTGTCACGGGATAGCTTCTGAATCTCTCAGTCTGTACCTACCGCAGGCAGCCCACAAGGTAGCAAAATAGAAAGTGATGAGCCATGTTTGCCGCTAAAGTATCGGACAAGGCACCCGTGACCCCACGAGGGTGAGGATGGACCCATGAGTCCTGCTGGGTGTGAGTGCCCCGGTGGAGGAAAACGGAAGACGTATGGGGAGTCTGTGAACCCAAACAGAGGAGACACAGGACCTGGCCGGTGAGCCCAGAAAGCCCTGAAGGCTGCCGGAGGAGGCACAGGAGCCCCGGGGGAGCCTGTCCACCCCCTCTCGGCTTCCTCCTGGAACAGGGCACTTCTGGGGAGACAAAAGGAAGTCAAGCAGGGCAGAGGGGGCAGGGGCCAGGGACTCCAGAGAAAGAGGGCAGAGCTGTGGGCCTCCACCAGCAACGGCAGGTTCTACGCCCAAAGAGAAGCAGCCGCAGAGGGAACTCTGGGAAGACGGAGCTGCCCCGAGCCAGGCCACCTTCTCCAGTTCAGGAAAGCTGACGCCATGTGAAAGCGCGGAAGCCAAGTCCCAGACAACGCTCTCCTCAGGAAGGGAGGAGGAGCAGGAGAATCAGTCCCTGCAAAGGCAAAGGAGGAGGTGATGGGCAGGCAAGTCAGACCTTCCCACGCTCGTTCAAAATAAGGGGAGAGACGCTAGCAATGATACAGGACGGGGGACAAAGGCGAAAATCAGAGTCAGAAACACGCAGAGATGAGGTGGAGAACAAACAGGAAGTAATTAGGGGGAAATAACCAGGAAACAGGATGCGTTAGAAGAAATATAGAGACGGAGAGCAACAGGAAGAGGAACAAGGAAACTTCACGAATAGAATCAAGAGCTTAAAGGATCTGAAAGTGACAAATGCTGAAGGTAAAGTCGTATAGAAGTACTAGTCGCTGAGTTTGTAACCCTATGGACTGCAGCCCACCAGGCTCCCCTGTCCATGGGATTCTCCACGCAAGAATACTGGAGTGGGTTGCCATTTCCTCCTCTTATAAATAACAGGTGCTCAGGGTGAAAATAAATAGCCTGAGGAAACAGGAGAAATACTGGAAGCTGTAACTCAAGAAAACATTCTGAAATGAAAAAAAGAAAAGACTATGCTATACTACATATTCAAAGAGCTTCACCTGTCTGATAAGCTGGACCCAATGGCCACGATCAAGACACCTCCTCATAAATTTCCTGGATTTTACAAAAGAACAAAAACTCCTTTTGGGGTCCTGGCAAAAATTGCAAGAAATTCATAAGGGAGAGAAATTACATATTTCATCCTATTTTTTCAACAACAACACTTTACGCCAGTAGTAAACGGAGGAATGTATTTGATAAACAGGAAAAAAAATGAGCCCATAACTTTGTAGCCTGAGAGACTTTCCGTTTGCCACCTGAAAACATCCCGAGGAATATTATGTCCCCGAGCCCTTTCTGAGCAATCTACCGGAGAACCAGTAACAGAGGACGGAAGACCCCAGAGGGGCTGCGGCTTAGCGCTGCGCCGCGTTGGCGCCGGCATCAGCGAGGAGCAGAGCTCCCAGAAGGCTGATGGGCGGCTGCAGTCGCAGGCCAGCCTTCCTCGCAGATTCTCTAAGGCGGCGTCCGTGTTGCTGACAGCAGGGGGTGGTCGTCTTTAACGGGGGACCGGTCAGCGAGTGACTGTGAGACACTCTAATCACAGACCTCCTCTGGGTCTGGGCGAGGCTTCCCTGGTGGCTAAGACGGTGAAGCATCTGCCTGCGATGTAGGAGTCCTGGGTTCGATCCCTAGGTCGGGAAAATGCCCTGGAGAAGGGAAAGACAACCCACTCCAGTAATATGGCCTGGAGAATCCCATGGATGGAGGAGCCTGGTAGGCTACGGTCCATGGGCTCGCAAAGAGTCAGACACGACTGAGACACTTCTCTCTCTCTCTGTCTGAGCAACAGGCTTCACAGCCTGGGTGAACCTCCATGATGCCCAGAGGGGAAGCACACCTTCCTGTGGTCCCGAATCTGGGGAGGAAACACCAGCGTGAACTCCGGAGACGTGTGCTTCGGTGCAAACACGGCATCTGTGTTCTGCCCAGGGGAGGGAACCCTCTCCTGCTGGAAGGAACCCGGGCTTCTTGGGGGGATGTCTCATTTCTGGCCTGGAGCAGATGTGCAGGACCGGAAAGCATACTGCTTGGCAGATGGCAAAGAGCCCTCAAATGGCCCCTGGTCATGTCGGAGGACACAAGGGCCGGTTCAGACCTGGGCCTCCAGCCAAAGATGAGGCCGTTGGGTTTCAAAGCAGCAACTTCAGTTAGTGAGGCCCTAGTGAGGCCCTATCAGATATGTTTAAATCTATACGTTCTTAACACTATTCAAAAATAATAGATGACCTTCAGAGGGTGATAGGGAGCCTGCTGATTGCCTTGAAAACTGAATAAAGGATAGCGATTAGTGATCTGGGCCACCTTCCTTTCATAACACGTTCTGCCGGATCAAGCGGTGAGTAAGGAGAATCTTGCCATTGAATTTATTCCAACAAAAATGTGAAAAAGAAATTGGAGCCGGAATGAAACTATAGATGAAGTAAGACTTAGACGACCTAAGGACTCAAAAGTGGGGAGGGCTGAGCTGCAGCTGGGTGATAAAGTGTCAGGAAGCGCAGAAGTGGTTTCTGTGGGAGCCAAGGGGGTGCTGCGGCTGTTATTATAGAGTGTTCCGCTCGATGACCCACGACACCATCTGTTCATCTTAGGGGGTTTGCTGTATCTGCTTTATTTTACAACAAAACACTTAAAAATGAATTTGTAAGACACCAACGTAGTATCCTGTTGTAATTATTTCCCAACACTGTAAAGAAAGTTTCAAGGGTTAAGAGAGGAGATGAGCTCTGTTTTGAGCAGACTATCACTGGTTTGCTGTGCCACTCACGTGGCCAACGCAGAACGAGGCCGTGACGGCCCCGGAGAGACGCGAGGCCCACCGCGTGCAGAGGACACTCTGCGAACCCAGGGGTGTTCAGAGCTCACGTGTGGAAGAGCACATTTTCTTAAAGTTGGTGTCGTGATTCAGTTCCTTGGGATTTCCTGTTTGAAGGGTCATCTGTATTTCTCTGCTTACGGCCTTTTCCTGTTTTGCTGTTGGGTTTTCAGTCTACGCCTTCCTGATTCCCAGGGCTTTTTGCACCTAAGATATATATAAACCCTTGTCTTTGACAGGAATTCAAGAGCCCCTTTCTCAGTGTCTTCTGAGTGTTTTCTGATGCTTGTTTGTGTGCTCTTTCTTCTTTGGTCTTGCAGAAGTTTATTTTTTGAAGGAGCTTGCAGCAGAATTCTGAGTGGTTGGGTGGAGGCCAGGGAAGCTCTCCAAGTGTCCAGCGTCAAGGACGCTCTTGTTATCGCGCTGAAATGAGGTGCAGTCCGCAGCGGCCCCTGGTGCGGAGGAGCATCGTGCCACCTGGACTCCCAGGGCCTCTCGGAACCCTGGGCGCCAGGAGCCGGGCCCGTGGCTCTCCAAGCTGCGTTTTGCTCTCTTCCTAGGGTGTGCTGCCTTTCAGTGCCTGAGAGGATCCCAGGCCCCTCTCTTGCCCTACTGTCTGTCACATGCCCAGGGCCGGCCTCTCCTTCTGGGCGTTTCTGAGCCCCACCCACTTCTGTGCCCACTGTCCTTCCCGGGACAGCTCGTCAGCTGCTCCTCCGCCTTGGGGATGTTGTGAGCATCTGGGGCGTGCAAGTTCTGTCTCTCCCCAGGGCCACTGGAGCGCAGTTTCCCACTCCGGTTGGTGCCCTGTCTCACAGGTGAAGGAGACACATGCAGAGCAGAGTGGCTGCCACGGTCCCACCGGGATTAACTCCAACGTCTTCATTTGTAATATTTTCTTATTATTTAGTTCAAGACATTTTCCACTTTTCACTGTAATGTTGTTTTTGACATTGGCTACTTAGAAGTACATTTTTTAATTTAAAAACTTGTGGAGATAACACTCTAATTATTTGGGGGTTATTGATATCTGGATGGAGGTTACTTGGTTGGACAACACACTGCTGTGATTTCCATCTTTTGAAACGTGTTGAGACTTGTTTAAGGCCCAGCATTTTGTCAATTCATAAAATCTATGCCTGAACAGAATGCCTGCCATGTAGTAATCGGGACAGTGTTCCATGTTTCCATCACCCAAATGCTTTGACCATGGTTTTAAACGCATCTACAGAGTGAAGTTTTAGCCATTGGGTCTACTGTTGCTGCTGCTGCTAAGTCACTTCAGTCGTGTCCAACTCTGTGCGACCCCAGAGACGGCGGCCCACCAGGCTCCCCGTCCCTGGGATTCTCCAGGCAAGAACACTGGAGACTACCCATCACTAAAAGTTGCCTGTTGTTGCTCTGTCGTGTCTGACTCTTTGCGGCCCTGTGAACCACAGCACGCCAGGCCTCCCTGTCCATCACCAGCTCCTGGAGTTCACTCAGACTCATGTCCATCGAGTCAGTGATGCCATCTAGCCATCTCATCCTCTGTCGTCCCCTTCTCCTCCTGCCCCCAATCCCTCCTGGCATCAGTCTTTTCCAATGAGTCAGCTCTTCACATGAGGTGGCCAAAGTATTGGAGTTTCAGCTTCAGCCTCAGTCCTTCCAATGAACACCCAGGACTGGTATCCTTTAAGATGGACTGGTTGGATCTCCTTGCAGTCCAAGGCACTCTCAAGACTCTTCTCCAGCACCACAGTTCAAAAGCATCGATTCTCCTTATAGTCCTGCCAGATTTTGCATCATAAATTCTGAGATTCTTTGAAACAGGGTAATAGTAGGGAGGTTTTGTTTTTGTTGTTTTCCAACACGAAGCAGATTGAACGAGAGCAAAATTGGCAGGCTTGGATCAGGCGCCTCGGGTCCAAGGACGGAGCTGCAGAGATTCACGTTTTTTATCTTTATGCTTCCTGTTCTGGCGTCGTCATTCTGAGTCCCTGATTAACCCCTCCGGGCACGAAGCTGGGTCTGGGCCAGGGACGGCCAAGGAGAACTGAGGCCTGAACCCCCTGCACTGACCTCAGGAGGGACGCCAATGAGGTCTCCATGGGGCCAGCGGTGTAGCAAGATTTCTCAGAATTTACCTCCACCAAGAAAGAAAATGCCGTTTGTCACAGCATAAACAACTCACACACTCAAGCGAAGCTCACAGAGGCAATGGCAACCGAAGCAACTTCAGAACTTAGACTTTTTCAAGGAAGACCCTTGACCACTGGCGCGGGTTAGGCCTGTGCCTGGCGAGGATGGAAGGCCACCCATGCCTTTGGGGTGGCCTCACTGTTCTCTTCAAGTCTCTGCAGAAAGGCACGCCCTCCAGTGCACCGTCGCTACCTTGGCGGGGCTCCTAAAGTTCAGGGAAACGAACGGCTGCGGGGTGCTTGCTGGCGGCCGGCACGCCACCTGGAAGTCTGAGGCCACACCTGGCGCAGCCCCTGCGAGAGTTCTGTGACGTAATTGTCGGACAGTAAAAAGGGTGAGGTGTGCAGAGGACAGCCTCCCGCCTGGGTCTCACACACACACACACACACACACACACACCCTTAGCGAAGGACTCCAGCACCGGGGCCCGTACACACAGGCACCGTCTGGATTCTGGGGCCAAATGCAGGAAGGAATACAGGGCACCTTCTCTGGATGCATTTTCAGGCTGTGTTCTGCAAAAGAACCTTTCACAAGAGAAGGTTGGGGGAGACTGATAATTTCACGTTCTGATAACTTAGCTAAATGCATGTCGTTAGAAAGACTAAGCCCTGTGCTCCTCTGGGCTGAGAGGAGGCTGGTGAAGCAGAGACGTTAAGTCCGGGTAGCAGGTCCAGGGCATTTTCCCTGTAGCTTGGGTGCAGCTGTGTGGGAAATGCCTCATTCCCAAGGTCACAGACTCAGGGCTCCTCAGCGGAAAACCCAGGCTCAGAGTCATGGTAGTTGGAGGATATGCACGCCACAGGCCAAAACAGGTGTATTCAAAAGAAAAGCCGAATCTGTCATAACGGAATTCTGAAATAACTCATTGACGCAAACTCAGAAAACGGGAACAAAAGGAAAGAAAAAATAGCTTGAAATATCCCCAGTAAGCCGTCACTGCAGCGGTCCCAATTTTACTACTTTTCCCATCAAACGGCTGTTTCGGGGGCCCCGTCAAACCAGCCTGTGGCAACGTCTAGGCGATTAGGGGTCAGAAAAGCAGCAGAAGGCGGTGGGCAGCACTTCTCACGCAAGGAAAGCCTAGACTCTCAGAGATCATCACCTGGACGGCAAAGGAACAACAGAGGCTCGCTCTGTTTCTTCATTTGAAATAAAAGAGGACATCAGGGCTGCTTCATGTAGATGCCATTTACATGTTGAGAGTTTCCAGATAAAAGCGGCAAGGACTGGCACACAAGCAGAAGCCGTCGTGAGGCTGGTGGTGACCTCTGTCCACGTCATCTTAATGTCCCTTCCGAACCCCCGCCCAGATGGGAGGGTGATGTGGGCGGCGTGTGGAGGACGGGGAGGTGGGGCTCTCTGCCCCAGGTGGGTCCCTAATAGCCCAGGTGAGGAATCAATCTGCCAGCTGAGGCTTCCTTGGCCTGCGACCTGGAGGCCACGGGCAGCGCCTTGCTGCTGGGCTGGGGCCTGCTGACCACTGCAGGAAGCCCTGCCAACCTCCTGTTTTCAGTGGGAGAGCAGGAGCCCTGTGCGTGCAGCGTCCTAGGCCCATGCCCAGCGGCCCCGGGGGAGGCGGCGAGAGACCAGTGAGAGGCATTCTCGCTCTTGGTTCATGACTTCAGCATGGCAGTTACCCCAGTGTATCGAGAACGTGCGTGGGCTCCCGGAAGCCAAGCACAGAGCAGAAGCAAGGCGGAGGTCTTCCCTGGGACTCAGTGGTAGAGAATCGGCCTGGAGACGCAGAAGACGCGGGTTCAATCCCTGATCCAGGAAGACGGCGCACGCCTTGGAGCAGCTAAGCCTGTGCACCAAGCCATTGAGTCTGCGCGCTGGAGTCCAGGGGCCACAGCTGTTGAAGTCCGCATGGCCTAGAGCCACAACGAGGGGAACCGCTGCCACGAGGAGCCCGTGCGCCACAGCTAGAGAGTGGCCCTGCTGGCCTCAGCGAGAGGAAGCCCGAGCAGCAGGAAGACCCAGCCCGGCCAGAAATAAACAAAGAAACAAGCCAGGCAAAAGCGGGAACTGGCAAGGTCTCAAGGGACAGGTGGCTGAGGCGATGTCCTCTCTGCTCATCTCAGGATTTGCACGTTGCGGTCCTCTTCTTACTGATCAGCAGAGAAGGCGTCACTGGACCTTTAAGGAGCGTGCAGAGGACGGGCTGGTGTGGGAGGCGCAGCCGGCGGAAAGCTGGGGTCTGGGTCTTGGAGGCGGGACTGTGAGCGGCTGGGGTCCGAGGCGCTCGCCCTGCCCATCAGCGGAGCTCCCTGACGTAACATTCAGCCCGTCTCTGTGTAGAGACCCAGGTACTGGTTGCGCCTGCAGCAGTGGACGCATGTCTGCAGCGGACCCACTGCAGACGAGCAGTCGTGGAAAGCAGCCTCGGTCGCTCCCGGGGGCTGCGCCCTCCTGCCACCAGGCCTGGACCTGAGGACCTCAGGGCCTCTCTCCAGGCCCCGGCTCCTCCCGTCCAGCCCTGGGAGCTGGTTTGCAGCCCACCGCCGGCGCTAGGCTGGGACACAAGGTGGGCCCCTCAGGAACGGCAGGGCGACTGTCAGGTTCCTGCGGGATGTGCCGCCCGAAAGGCTCGTGTACGCGGCTGCCTCCTCAGGGAGCCGATCAGGGCCAGGGGGCCACCGGCGCTCAAGCAGGAGTCCGTGGACTCAACCTCACCGCTAGGCCCAGTCACTCTTTCTGCCCTGTGAGTGTCCACTGGGGAGAAAGGACCTGGGTCCATGTCACTGGGGGTATCTCTGCCAACGCTGCTGCTGACTGTGAATAATTGAAGAGGGAAGGGCACCCGTGGGCTGGGTCTGAGCTCACCCTCAGGTTTGACCCGAGGCTGGAGAAGGACCCGGAAGCTCTGATGAGGTGAAACTGCAGTGGTCTTCGTCAGGGCATGTCTGTCGGGCAGATCCCCAGGACCCTTGGCACTTGACTCAGAAAGGCCCATGGAGACCAGTGCCCGAGGGCTGTGGTAGCCAAGCCTCACCCCCCACGACAGGGACTTGAGAGCAGAGCAACCAGCTGGCACCTGGGCCTGCCGCCTCCTCTCAGGGAGGTCAGCCCACACCCTCCAGCTTCCTCGATGTGGTCCAGGCCTGCCTTCCCCGCCAGCACCTCCAGTGGGAAGGGACTTCGTCGCCCACCACACCCGGAGCAGCAGCTGTGTCTCGCTCCTAAAGCCCCCCATGCTCTGCTTATCCGCCTTCAGGGCAGGAGCATCCAGACTCGTGGCCTCTAGCAGGCACACAGGACGGGGGAAGTCCTCACTCTCATCGTCACAATAAGAAGAGGGCGGAACACACTGGAAATCAAGTCTTCCCAGGTTCCCTGAGAAACGTGAAGTCACAAACGGCTGCCCTCAGATTGGAGGTGCAGTGAATCAGAACTTGCTGGAGTGGAACCCTCCTGGGGTCCAGGCTGCAGGGCAGCGGCCAGCTGGGCTGCCATCCTGGAGCTGGAGGCCTGGTGAGGACGCCTGGGAGGTGAAGTTGGCGCTCAGGCGCAGGAAGGCACCTACACTTCTATGAGTTTTACCTCCAGGAGCTCTGCCAGCTCTTCACAGTGCAGGTCAGACCACAAGCTCCTCCAGCTTCTGGGGGCCAGAAGGGAAGGGAGTCATTTTGAAATAGGCCTGAGCACTCTGTCTCTGTCAGGAGGCGGCCCCCAAGAGGGCGGTTTAACCAGAGCCTGAGCTGCTGGGACTCATCAGAGCCCGGCTACCTGCGTGGCTTTCCAGCTCCAACTGCCCCGCCCCTGCGACGGGGACAACAAACAAACCCGCCCCAGAGCACTTTGTGAGCCTGCAGTGGGGGCCTGGGCCCACGGGAAGGCTGAGACCAACCCCAGGCCCAGACACGCACCCCGGCACCCCAGGCAGCAGGGCTTCCGTGCAGAACAGGACGGACAGAGGCGAGGCTGCCAGCGCAGACCTCACTCGAGACAGCAGGACCCTGCACTTCTTACTGGTGAACGTTCCAAGCGTCCGATCCTGTTTTTAGTAAATAGTCTTATTTAGCAACTTTATCAGATGTGCTTAAAAGTTCCGGAGTCTTTGTATCTTTCCCTGAGTTAGAAAAAGCATGTTACTGCCATTTTTTCCAGCGACAGTTGTGAGCTGATACCATCAGAAACATTATTTATGCTTTACCCGTATCCTGGGGAAGGCTACGCCCATTTCCCATAAAAGGCTAAAATAGGTGGGAGTTTTTACCTCTTTGCCAGAAGGGAACTTGTAATAAAATAGATCTGGTTCTTGACAGAAGGTGACTTCAGCACTGCTTAAGTCGAAGGTATGAGTGCCCGTGTAAGCGACTTAATGAACTGTCGTTTTAGAATCAATTTATGGAGTGGAGGCGATGACCTGGAACACCCTTACCCTTTGCCTGCCCACCCACCCCCCTGCCCCCAGGGACCCGCCAACGGTGCCTCTCACGGCTTCAGCCTCCTTTGTTTGTGAGAGGCACTCGTGGCTGAAAATAGCAAATAGGGCTTGCACCCCCAGCCTGGAGTCCAGCTACAGAAGCCAGTGAGGCGGTGGACTAAGGGGGGTTGTTACCTGGGTTCCTACGAGTCAGTCCACTTGCTGAGAGGCAGGCGCCTGCCCTTGGGTGGTGCCCATGTGACTCGGGGACTCCAGGACCACAGCTGGGGGCTGGGGGTCTGTCTGGGGACTAGGACCAGCTTCCAGCCAGGATGCAGGCTTGCCCCAGTTCCAGCGAGGCCTGCAGTCTTTAGCGCCTGTGTGTGGGTCTCCACTTGGGTGCTTACTCTCTTTGCAGACTTGAGGGTCCACCCCCAGACTGATAGCCCTGAGCAGAGTTTCTGGAGCTGGGACCAAGTATCCTCAGTGATTCCTAGACTCATTAATGGATGAGAACAGCTACAAGAAGAGCTTCTGTTTCTCAAACCTCCCTTGATGTCTGTTGAGGACACTGGAACTTCAGAGAAGATCACGTTTTAGATGCAGCCGCCCCAGGCTCCTTGTGATGGCGGTGGGGGCGGGAGGGGCTTGTCATCTGGAACTCCCCACTCTCGGCTCCCTCCTTCTGCTCCAGGACCTCAGAGCCCCTGATCTCTGTCTCTGTCTCTCTTGAGCAAGAGTTAACGTTCTTCACCGTGCTGAATGTGAAATCTCAACGACATTGTTACTGATTTTCTACATTCTGGATCCATCCGTTATTAACAGGGGCTCACTGAAGTCTCCGATAGCAGAGTTCTCCATTTCTCCTTTCAGCTTTTTCGGTTTCTGCCTCCCCCAGGTTGGCCCGGGACTGTTTGGGTGATTATTGATCCAATCGGTTGATCAAATACGTCAACTGTGTTTGGAGCTGGTTTCTGTTCATTGCCAGGAGCTTCCATTCCTGCTTTCTCTAGTTTTAGATTTAGAATTTCATGTGATTCTATTTCATCTCCTCCCTTGGTGTAGCAGTTAAACATCTTTAAAGATTTTAGTGGCTTCCCTGAAATTCACAGTACATATTTTAAACAAACCTCAGCGCCCCTGCAAGCAGCCCCGTGCTGGCTCGTGTGTATTGAGCACGTGCCTTACGACAGAGAAGCAGTCGCCTTCCCATCCCCGTGGCGCTCCTGCCACAGCCCCTGTGTCCTTATGTCACATCACCCAGGACTTGCTGCCTTTACTCAGTCCTTCTCCGACCCTCTCCCTTACGTAGGTGCAGGCTTCTGATCCGTTTTGTATTCCTTCTCCCTGAAAATCTTTTATTGTTTCTTGAATTTCTTGGGTCACATCCTGCTAAATTCTCTCACTTTCTATTTCTCTGAGAAAGTCTTATTTTTCCTTCCCGTTTGGAAGTTGAGTTTGTTGGTTGTAGAATTTTAGATTGTTGCCTTTTTTTTTTCTTTTATCAAAGCAAATCCTTCATCCCCTGTGTCCACTCCTCTTCAGCCCATGCTGTGCAGCTTCTGTGTGACGCTTTCTGTGGGTGCTTTGCCTTCTTGGGCTTCTTTCAAGGTTCCTTTTCGGCTTTCTACAGTTAGAGCATAATGCGCTTATGTGTATTTGCTGTTGTATTTACTCTGCTTCATGTTTTATGAGCACCTTGGATTTCTGGTTTGCTGTCTGCCCTTAACAGCAGGATGTTCTCGGCTATTATTATTTCAAATATTTATTCTGCTCCACTTTAACTTTCTTCTCCTTCTGATATTCCAGTTCTAGGTGTTATGCCTTTTGAAACCCTCCCTCAGTTTCTGGATGCTGTATTTTGTGTATGTAATCTTGTTTTCTGTGTCCTTTTTTTCCTTTTGTATTTCAGCTTGGAAAGTTTCTCTTTCCCTCTCTTCAAGTTCATCAATTCTTTCCTCAACAATGTTAAAGTCAATGAGGCACTTTTTCTTTATTTTGGTCACATTAATTTTGATTTCTAGCAATTTTTAAAAATTTTTTCTCAGAATCTCAATCACTCTGATTACATCACCTGTTTGTTCTCCATGCTTTCTATCTTTCCCGTCAAGGCTCGTATGTTGTTATGAATAGTTATTTAAATTCCCTGCCTGAAGGGTCCTTCATATCCTGAGTGCCGTCCGGGTCCGTCATATCCTGAGTGCCGTCCGGGTCTGGTTCTGAGGCTTGGTTTATCCTTTCACGCTGTTTCTTCTTTATCTTTTGGGATGTCTTGTGTTCTTGGTTTAAAGGCACACCTGTGGCGAGGTCTGAGTAAGCAGCCTCTGGAGCGAGGGCTTCCGGCAATGACTGGAGCTGGTCTGCGAGCCAGGCCGCCCCCAGCCTCGGGCTCCAGGAGCTCCTGCTCTCGCCCTGCTGGTTCCTGCTGACCTTGGGGTCCCCAGCAGCTCCTCCTCTGGGGGCTTCGGCCGCCCCTCCGGTGCAGCTTCCCTGGTGGCTCGGATGGTAGAGCGTCTGTCTACAATGCGAGAGACCCGGGTTCAATCCCTGTGTTGGGAAGATCCCCTGGAGAAGGAAATGGCAACCCACTCCAGTATATTGCCTGGAAAATCCCATGGACAGAGGAGCCTGGAGGGCTAGAGACCATGGGGTCACAAAGAGTCGGACACGACTGAGCGACTTCACTTTTCTGGTGTAGCTGCGCTTGTACTGGGGCTGTGTTGGGGTGGGTGAGGCTTGGGGAGGGAATGCCTTTCTGTGGATGGAGGGCCCTGGGTGTGATGTTCACACATGTTCCCTCTTGGGGTTACTTCTTTTCCTCCCACTGGTTGAGACCAGAAGACTGGAGGAGGCAGGAGAGACAGGAACACCTTCCTGTTGGCTCTGGCTTCCGCCTTGGAGTAGAGAACTGGGTATATTTCACAATGGTCGCCGTTCTCCTCCCAGTTGCTGGGGTCACGAAGACACCTTGCTTCAGTCTTCACTAGGAGACCTAAAGCCAGTGGAAGCGCGGGCCCTGCTGAGCCCCAGCGCCTGAGAATGTCTCCCTCCCCCTTGGCTCTCGTGTGGCCGCGCCCGCCCGTCTGTGGCTGTCGCCCAGGTAAGTGGATCCTGGCTGCTGCCTCTCTGTGGGCTCCCCCATCCCTCGAGATTTCAGACCTGCAAACTCAGTTCTCTGAAGGATCCAGAAAAGTAAATGATTTGATGCTTTTGAATTGTGGTGCTGCGGTAGACTCTTGAGAACCCCTTGGAACATAAGGAGATCAAATCAGTCAATCCTAAAGGAAATCAGCCCTGAATGTTCATTGGCAGGACTGGTGCTGAAGCTGAAGCTCCAGTCCTTTGGCCGCCTGATGCGAAGCGCTGACTCACTGGAAAAGACCCTGATGCTGGGGAAGACTGAAGGCGGAAGGAGAAGGGGACGACAGAGGATGAGATGGTTGGATGGCATCGCCGACTCGATGGACATGAGTTTGGGCAAACTCCGGGAGATGGTGAAGGACAGGGAGACCTGGCGTGCTGCAGTCCGTGGGGTTGCAGAGAGTTGGACACAACTTGGTGACTGAACAACGACACCAAAATATGTCACCTGAGTCTCAGAAACAACTCCACAAGATGGATGTCCGGAGCCCATGGTGGCTGCATGTTTTGCTCCCTGACCGGCACCTGGCCTGGCGGGAAGTCCAGCCCAGAGACCCAGATCCTAGCTTGCAATCAGCCGGCTCTGCGAGTGAGGGAATGGAGCTCCGCCATCCGTGACCCGCTCCCGGCACAGGTGCGCTCCTCCGGGGTGGCACGCACACCTCTGATGGGTGGGGCCCCTGTCAGGACCTCCCGACAGCTAAGGAGGAGGGTGGAGGTGGCGGGGGGCCATTTCTGGGCAGACGGGAACCCACACCTCTTCGGCTCGACCTAAGGGGCGCTCCTTCCAGAACAAGCTGGTTCTGGGGGCTCAGCAGCATGAGTGGTGGTGGGGGGCTGTGCCGTCCTGTGGAGCCAGGCTCTGTCTCAAACCACCTTCCCCCACAGGAAGAGCTGATGGCCAGCCCCCGGGAAGACAGGGTGAGAGCCACTGGGCCAAGTACTGATGCTGTGAAGGAGTGTGTGTGTAAGCATGTTTCATGTATGTGTGTGTACACATGTATGTATATAGAGGGCATGTGAACGTGTGTCTCGGACGTGAATGTATGGGCATGCATGTAGGCGTGTGTGTGTGTGTGTGTGCATGGCATGTGTGCATGTGAATGCATGTGTCTAGGAATGCATGTATATGTGTAGGTGCGTGCATGCATCCGTGTATCATGTAAATATATGTATACATGTGTATGTGCCTGTGCACACATATGTGCACAGGTAATATGTATGTGTGAGCACACATTTACATGCATCACATGTATGTGTGTGCACACACATGTATGTTTGTGTGTACACAGTATGCATACATGTGTGTGCACGTGTGTGTGTGTGTGTGTGTCTTTGGGGCTGGGCCATCCAGCTGCACTGTTGGCTGTAGCTTCAAGCAGCCTGGCTCCCAGCACTGGCCCCAAGAGAGGAAAACCCTGTGAGACTCAGTGACCAAGGAGAGCCGCTCTCGGGAGCACCCTGACTGGCGGAGGAACTACCTCACAGGCCAGGTGTCACCCAGTGTTAGCCGAGCCAGGACGGTGTGGGCCCCCCAAACAGCAGCAGCTCAGGGTGGGCACCACCCTCTTCAGCCCAAGACCACCTGAGGATCCTGACCGCTCTGCTTCTCATCGGCTGCATGGGCGGCAAGAGGCACCCCCCTCGACGTGATTCTGCCCGGGGCTCCGAGGAGCAGCCGGGACCGCTGACCCGGGCAGCCCCTCTCCCATCAGGAGGCGCCTTAGGCAGCAGGTCTCAGGTTCCTGGCTCTGTGGGGAAGACAGCCCTGGGCAGTCCCAGCTGCGCTAAGAAGCATGGCTGTGGCGCCTGAGGCCTTCGGACTGCGCCACGAGCAGGCCTCGAGCCTCCGCTCGGATGAGCTCTCGCTCGGAGGCTTGCACTTTCAGTGGGTGACTGGTCTGCAGCTCTGTGGCTGCTTCAGGAGAATTTTTTTTTTTTTTTGATGTGGACAATTCTTAAAAAGTCTTTATGGAATTTGTTATAATATTGCTTCTGTTGTTCTGATTTTTTGGCCATGAGGCATGTGGGATCTTGAGCTTCCCAGGTGGCGCTAATGGTAAAGAACCCACCTGCCAGTGTGGGAGATGTAAGAGACACAGGTTCGATCACTGGGCCCGAAAGACCCCCTGGAGGAGGGCATGGCAACCCACTCCAGTGTTCCTGCCTGGACAATCCCAAGGACAGGGAAGCCTGTCAGGCTGCCGTCCTTAGGGTCGCAAAGAGCTGGACACGACTGAGACAGCTTAGCACACCAGCGTGCACCCATGTGTGTGAGAGCTCCCCCAGCAGGGACTGAACTCGCCCGCCTGCACTGGAAGGTGAAGTCCGACCACTGGGCCACCAGAGAAGTCCCGCTGCAGGAGCCGTCTAGGTGGAAACCCAGGCGGTCAAGCTGGGGAGCCACTGGCAGCTCGGGGCATCAACACGCCTTCACAGCTGAAGAAAACACGACACTTTTCCTTTAGATATTTAGCCAACACACCATGATATGCTTGGAAGGAACTGGAAAGTCCCAAGGACACGACCAAGAGTCTAAGATTTTATGTAATATGAATCAATACTCTGAAAATAGTCTCCTTGTCTAAAAAAGAGAAAAAAGAGAAAAGAGAGGAAAGAGGGCAACGCTACAATCTACAGCAAAGCCCAGACTCACACTCGCCTTCGCCTCCCGGTGAGCAGTGTGTGACACTAGGGACAGACAGCCTCCATGTCCCAAGAGACTCTCCTGCCAGCAGCACCTGAGCTGGGGAGCCAGGGGGATGTGAGTGAAGGGCACAGCCAAACTCCAGGACTTTGGCTGAGCTTGTCACTGGGGGCCTCTGTCGGCGGATCCTTCCTCCCCAGGCCCTGGGGCGCCCGCTGTCTGGGACGAGGGAGCCAGAGACCTAGACCTGGTCAAAGCCCCCACGCATCCTCATCCTCTGGCGGGAAAAACTGGAGTTTGGGTGCCTGTGACTTGCTCTCTTCTAAACTTGAAATGACTGCTGATGAGCTCGCCGTAAATCAACCGCAGCAACATGAGCAATAATTGGTAAAATAAATGTGTGCTTAAGTATTAATGAAATAAATATTTAGCAGATTATTTGGGATCTTTGTTCTACCCTCAAGTGCTTAAAAAATAATGAGAGGCTTATTAAAACTTTAAACTATGACTGGTTTTCTTTTCACAAGGTCCCCGTCTCCCTAATCAGAAAAGAAAGGACCTGTGTTCTAAAGAGGGTGGCTTGACTGACAGAATGAAATCTGGAGATGGTGATCCTGGACGGGGTGGGGGCTGCCTTGATCCATAAGAATCACTGTCCAGCCAGGGTTCGGTCCTGGTGGGGAAAGCACTCCAGCTACAGAAAAGAAGGGCTTGGAACAGGGACTCTGGGCCCCACAAGATCACTGGGTCAGAACTGAATCTGATCCCAGAACCACACGACACGCTGCGCCCTGAGGGGCTGCTGCTGCTGCACAGCTGGGAGCCCCAGGAGACCCCTCCCCCGCCCTGCAGGAGGCCTCGGGGTGGGGGGCCTGGAAACGGGAGCAGCAGCTGTGGGCTGGTGGCTCCCATGGCCCAGGCCTGAGTGTCTGTACCGGGAGGCAGGCAAAGGCCCCCGGCATCACCCCTCCTGTCTGAGTCTGAGTCAGCTCTGGCCTGGTACCCTCAGACATGCCTCCTTGCGGTGTCTGGAGAGGCCCCCAGAGGCTCTAGACCAGCACCCATGGACAGACAGCAGCCCCAAGTGGGGTAGATCGCCCCCCACCCTGGTGACTGAGGGGCCTTTGCACACTGGACTGCAACGTCTAGTTTGCATGCCGGCTGTGAGCCTCCTGAGGCCAGAGGAGTGTGCTCATGCCAGGAGCAAACCCTCAGCTCCACCTGCAAGCCCTGCCCTAATCTGAGTCAGGGGCAAAGAGGCCACAGGTGCCCTTTCACGTGCCCGAGACACCCCATCTCAATCACACCTGCCTTCCTGTGTCCTGGACGGTGGAGAGAGAGACGCTAGGATGGGATGCTCCCCAGCTCTGGGGGGCTGGGGCCATGGCGGGGCCCTCCTGCCTGAAGGAAGACATTCATGAGTGTTCCTGCTGCCTGGGGAGGCCAGGCCCCTTGGGAAATCCCACCGCCCTGGCACTCAGGGCACCGGCTTCTTGTAGATTTGAAAACTGCTTCTCCCAGTCAGACAACAAGCCCCTGCTGGTAAGTGTGGCTATGCCTGCTGTCACCATATCGGACAGGACCACAGCATGGGCACACAGGCACACATGCACGCACACTCATTTGCACACACACTCACACACATGAAAGCACACTCATTCATGCACACACATGCACACACACGCATTCATGCACACACGCAGGCACATGCATTCGTGCACACGTGTGCACACACACATGCAGGCACACACATTTGTGCACGCACGTGCACACACAGGCAAGCACTTCTCATGCTGTTCATTTATTCGAAAGTAAATGGCGCTCTGCTAATGTGTGAGCATTCTTCTTTTCTTTTATTGTTTTCTCTCTCTCTTTTTTGGGGGAACATGAAGGATATCCATTCATTTAAAAACCAGTAAATTGAGGAGAAAGAAAGGTCATCACACCCCCTAAAGCAGCAGCTGAACTGGGACAATTCAAAACAGTGACATTTCAAAACAGTGTTAGGTTAAAAAAAATGCGGGTTCCATGGGTTATAAAAATTATTTTTTGTTTGGGGAAAATGGTAGAGGCAACATGTGTCTGTCACGTTGGTGTGAGACCTTCAGACAAGACTTCTGAAAGGATTTCTGCAAACAGGAGACTCTTGCTTTCCCGGTTTTCTGTCTGAAAAAAATCAGAAAGAAAGCAGAGAAGCAGGATGAAAGTGGCATTCACACCTCTAACCTTCAGCATCCCCGCTCACCTGGAGAGCCCCTCTACCCATAATGCACTAAGTGGATGATTAAAAAGAAATGGGGGTTTAACCGCGGGTAAGCGCGGGGTCCCCAGAGCTTTGCAGAGCATTGAACCGTGCGTCTACAGCTGTCTCCACACAAGCCCGACATTCTTTATTTATTTGTTATGAAATATTTATGGGTGTTATGAAAGGTTTAAAATAATGTGTCTGTCGCTCTCTGCCCGCTCTTTCCCTCTTGCCCGCGCGGCTTCTAATGCATAAATCATTCGGGGCTCTGGACAGCGGGGCTGCACATTAGGTGGGTGGAGCTGCTGTATCACATTTTTTCTGCCTGAGAGAAAATATCATTCCTAGTAATTTTCTACACTTATACAATCGGCGTTGACAGTAAATAATTGATGTATGAATTTAGGACTAAACTCCAACACAATATGACTTTATGTCAAGGGTGACTCCCAGCAGATTTTGAGCTAAATCATCTTGCAAAATGGGTTCTTTCAGTGGGAGAAAAAAAGCTTTTTGAAATTATTTTAATGGAAAATGGGACCTCGGTGCATCTCTTCTTTTGATGAGGTCTTGCTTTGCATGGCTGGTAATAAAACTGAGCAATCCACCCATTATGAGATTGGAAATGTTTCATTTGTGATCACAAATGGATTTTTTTTAAAGACTGACACAGCTGTTTTTATTCTGTTCATCCTTTTTTCTTTTCCCTTTTTTTGGTGTGTGTGTGTGTGCGTGTGAGTGAGACTGCATTTACATGTGGTAGGCTGCCCTCTGCTTTTCATCTCAGTATCTTCCATAGAAAGTACAATTATGGTTTAAATTACAAGCTGGATATGTTTGTGACTTAAAGATATACAACTAGCAGAAAGGCTTTGCATAAAGGACTTCGACGTCCCACCCCTGCAATTAAAATCCTTTTCAGCAGGAGCGGGACACGCGGGCATCTAGAGAAAGCTTTCATCAGATCGTCCGGAGAGAAAGGCTTCGCAGCTCTAAGCTTCCACGGGAGTCCTGACAAGAAGATCAAAGCAAACAACTCAGGTGAGGGACGCGGGGTGGGAGTCTCTATTTGCTTTATTCTACTCCGGGGCAATGATGGTTCAAAACTACCAAAAATCTTTCTTCACGTGATGTCATTTCTGCTGAAACTATGATTCAAAGACTAGAGTTCAAAGTAAGCCCTCCTCGTCTTTGAAAAAAATAAAGAGGTAATTATTTCTTCTAGTAGTCACATCTGTATAAAGTTTCGTTTATTTAATTTTAGACCCATCGTTTCTTTTAAAATATTCAGATGCTCATATACTAAATTTAATTACATGTATTATATAAACGAGGAGATACGGTAAAATTCAAAACCTCCTGAAAAAAAAAATCCCCAGACAGAGTGAGACACCCTGAGAGTGAGAAGCTGGGGTCTTTTCCTCCCAGAGGCCCCCTAGACTCCCGCTTTCCTCTCTCTTCCTCTGTTTCTCCCCCAGATTCTCACTCAAGGACCACACGCTCCCCCTTCCTTCTATAGATGGCACTCATGTATCTGTGCACGACGCTCTGAGGAAATTCCAGGCCAAAAACGGTTCATAAAATATCCTTGCTCTTAGGGAAGTGGAGTGATTTCTGCAAAACATAACAGACTTTTTAAACAAATTTTAGAGAAGCGCTCTTCGCTAGGTTTATTTGCTCTAACCCTAA
Source organism: Redunca redunca (assembly GCA_006410935.1). Taxonomy (NCBI): domain Eukaryota; kingdom Metazoa; phylum Chordata; class Mammalia; order Artiodactyla; family Bovidae; genus Redunca; species Redunca redunca. Next base: position 319,017 of record SJYQ01002690.1, read on the forward strand.
AAGTCAAATCACCCTTCAGTCACAGATGATTTGAAAATTGCCAACAGATGGGTTTTATGTAACAGATACAGAGGCCCAGCAGTAACGAATCTGCCCATGGTGCGGGAGACCTGGGTTAGATCCCTGGGTCAGGAAGATCCCCTGGAGGAGGAAATGGCAACCCACTCCAGTGTCCTTGCTTGGAGAACCCCATGGACGGAGGAGCCTGGTGGGCCACAGTCTAGGGGGTCACGAAGACTGAGCAACTGACTCGAACAGGTGTGTTTATGTAACAGGCGCTCTGGGCTGAGCTCTCAGGATCCTGCGAGTGCACGTGTGTGCATGCTGGCCGTGTGTGTGCACACACCTATTTGCGGCTTCTCCAGCATTCAGGAAGCAGCAGCCTGGCGGGGGCCAGCCAGTGGGCGTGGCTCCTGGCGTTGGGCCGGCCGAGGGCACAGTGTGGCCGCCTGCTCCTCCCGCGTGTGCCTGCGTGTCTGTGTGTCTGCACACACTCACTAGCGCTCCGTCCTGGCATGCCTGCTTATGTGGACACGTGCATTGGCTGAGGTGGGGGGCATGGGAGGACTGCCAGAGCTGAGGGGGGCACTCAGGGGTCAGGAGCAGGAAGGTCAGGCCCGGGTCGGCAGGGTCACCCTGTTCTTCCCCTCGTCATCATGGACAGATGTGAGGGGAGGGAGGGAGGGAGGGAAAGGGTGGAAGGTGGCGGGGGGCTGACCCGGAGTCCTCCCTGACCCCCAGAGCAGCCTGGGCATCTGCAGAAGGTGCTCCACAGTCCCCAGCCCAGCGTCCATCCTCACGACCTCTGCTGGTGAGACTGGGGTTTCACTGGGAAGGAGACATTATTTTCTGAGGTTTGGTGTCTGATGTCCCCGATGGGTGACTTCTGATGCCCTGGCCGGAGCCTCTGTGCTCAGTACGCTCTCCAAGGTTGCATGTACCACGGCAGGAAGGGTGTCAGGGTTGGGGTCAGAGCCCGCGCAGGTCTGGCCCCCGTTCATGGCTCTGGTGGGTGACCATCAGGAGCTCGGCAGGATGTCCACCCCCAAAGGTCCACCTGGCAAGAGACAGGTGGGGCTGAGATCCCGGCCCACAAGCCGGCCACCAGGCTGGGCCTCATCAGGCGGCGTGGGGCCTGGAGTGGAGCCCAGAGTCCCGGGAGGTGGCAGCCCATTCTCAGCAGCACCAAGGCGCCCCCGCTTGAGACCACCCGTGGCTGCATCGCCCCCCACACTGGGCCTTCCCTGAGGGCTGGGAGTCCTGCCCGAGGATGAAGGCCTCCTGGGTGTGCTCCACATACAGTACCCTGGAAGGACAGCGGGGAGCTTGGGAGCTCGGCCTTCATGAGCAGAACCAGCGCCCAGGCGGGCTGGCTGCAGGGCAGTGCTGCGTGCCCTCCACCTTGACCAGATCCTGGAGCTCTGCTGACCCGGGCATCTGCATCCCACTGGGGACCTCTGATCCCTTCCCCGACCAGCACCCCAGGGCTGTGCTTTGTCCCTAACTGTTTCCTCTCCAGCACAGCTGGGACACAGGTGAGAGCCACTGGGCCAAGTGCTGGTGGTGGGAAGAAGTGTGTGTGAGTGTGTGTGTAAACATTTATGCATGTACATGTGTGTATGCATGCATGTATACAGAGTGCGTGTGAATGCGTGTCTCGCATGTGAGTGTATGGGCGTGCATATAAGCATGTGTGTATGTGAACGCATGTATCTGGTCCAGGCATGCGTGTATATGTATAGGTATGTGTGTTCATGTAATATGTATGTATGAGTATGCATTTACACACATCACGTGTGTGTGTGAATATGTACATACACGTACATTTGTGTGTGCACATGGGTATGTGTGCGAGTGCATCTGTGTGGCTAGGCTGGCATGTGTGTTTGTACAGGTATGTGGGCTTAAAATCGGAAAAGGAGTACATCAAGGCTGTATATTGTCATCCCGCTTATTTAACTTATATTCAGAGTACATCACACGAAATGCCAGGCTGGATGAAGCACAAGCTGGAATCAAGATTGCCAGGAGAAATATCAATAACCTCAGATATGCAGATGGATAACACACTTATGGCAGAAAGCGAAGAACTAAAGAGCCTCTTGATGAAAGTGAAAGAAGAGAGTGAAAAAATCAGCTTAAAACTCAACATTCAGAAAACTAAGATCATGGCATCTGGTCCCATCACTTCATGGTGAATAGATGGGGAAACAATGGAAACAGTGTCAGACTTTATTTTTTGGGCTCCAAAATCACTGCAGATGGTGACTGCAGCCGTGAAATTAAAAGACGCTTGCTCCTTGGAAGAAAATCTATGACCAAACTATATGCATAATAAAAAGCAGAGACATTACCTTACCAAGAAAGGTCCATCTAGTCAAGGCTATGGTTTTTCCAGTGGTCATGTATGGATGTGAGAGTTGGACTGTGAAGAGAGCTGAGCACTGAAGAATTGATGCTTTTGAACTGTGGTGTTGGAGAAGACTCTTGAGAGACCCTTGGACTGCAAGGAGATCCAACCAGTCCATCCTAAAGGAAATCAGTCCTGAATATTCATTGGAAGGAATGATGCTGAAGCTGAAACTCCAATCCTTTGGCCACCTGATGGGAAGAATTCACTCACTGGAAAACACCCTGGTGCTGGGAAAGATTGAAGGCAGGAGGAGAAGGGGCCAACAGAGGATGAGATGGCTGGATGGCATCACCGACTCGATGGACATGAGTTTGAGTGAACTCTGGGAGTTGGCGATGGACAGGGAGGCCTGGCGGGCTGCAGCCCATGGGGTCACAGAGAGTGGGACACGCCTGAGTGACTGACAGATGTGACCCATGCATGTCGTGTGTGCACATGCGTGTGCACACAGCTGCGGGCAGAAGTGAGGCCCCGGGGCCCAGGGGTCATGCCCGGGGGCTGGCTGGCCCGGGGCTCTGCTTCCTTTTCCCTCATGTCGTCCTGAGGGTCTTGGTGCTGCAGACCCTCTGGACCAGCCTCTGATGGGATCCCTGACCTCGGGGATGCTCGGGGTTCCCAGCACCATGAAGAAGACCTGGGGAGCACTGCTGGCTGAGACTGTCAGGTGCTGGCCTGTGGGCGTGGTGTGCACGGTGGCCTCTGAGGGTCCGCCCATCTGTGCGGGAATGCTCCAGCCTTACCACTGACCGCCCCGACGTACCATGGCTTTTCCGGCTAAGACTCTGGAGGCCGCTAAAAGGCAAGTGTGCCCGGAAAGTGCAACTTGCCTAGGGCAGGCGACATGTGCCAGCCTGCTTGTCAGCAAGGCAGGGCTCACACCTGCACAGGTGGGCGGGGCGCCCGGGGCAGGTGCAAGGAGGGAGCCCAGTCTGCTGGGCTGCAGGGCTGGGAGCCCCCTCTGCCAGCTTCCTGACTTTGCCCAGCATTGAAACGCCCTGGGAGCGAGACCCCTACCCCCACATGTCCATAGAGCACAGCACGCAGCCCAAGGACCCAGGACGGCATCACCGTCCACCTCCAGCTCCCCTTCCCAGAAGGTGGAGCCGGGCAGGGGCGAGCAGGGACACCCTAAGGAACTGCCCGGTGCCATCCAGGGGCTACATCCAGAATCAGGGGTCTGCAGTGACCTCTGGGTCACCCCATGAGAAGCCAGAGATGCTCTGACAGCTCGGGGCTCGGGTGGGACACAGCCTGGTGGTTAGGGTCAGGCAACCCCAGCCCGCACACCCCGTGGGAACTCAGGTGCACACCTCGAGGTCTTGGCACGCCCGAGACGAGGCTCTGACCCTCAGCTCCTCAAACAGGAAGAGCCAACAGACATCGGCCGAGCCTTCAGCTCCAGGCTCACAAGCAGTTTTGCAGGAAGACAGCCGTGTGCCCGTGGGCACAGCCCTGTCTTGCAGTGGGCAGTCTAAAGGGCGGGGCTCCCTGGGCTGTGGGCCCTTTGGGGTGAAGCTCCAGGGCATCCAGAGTCTCTGCTCAGAGGACGGGGCTGGGAAACCACAGCTGGGCTGAGCCGCCCCATTACCTCCGAAGCAAGGAGTGGGTGCCCCCACATGTGGAGGTCATGCTGGGCTCTGCAGAAACAAGCCATGCACTGGACGGACACCACGCAGCCGCCCTGCAGGTCTCAGCCAGGGAGCCGCCCGGAGAGGCAAGAGCTTTAGAGCCACTGGGGGATTTCAGCAGTCGATTTTGCTGCTGAAGGCTTCTAATCATATCACTTTGAAGGGGCACGTCTGAGGGAAACATAATTAGCAAGAGGTCCTGCCAAGTTTGAAAACCCAAAGTGTAGACCCTGGCTTCCCCAAGCTGGCCCGTCAGGAACTCTTAGTGAACAGCACATGAGTGGCACAGGTGGGCCGGGGGGCTGGGGGCGACCACCCCCTGCAGACGCCAGGCCTGGTTCTCCTGCATCACGTGCAGCCCAGTTAACAGGCACAGCCCCGCACGTGCGACGGCCAGGCCTGCCAGGAGCGAGGCCACGGGGAAACTCACAAGAGCAGCGCCAGGCAACGCCACGGCCTTTAATTCTTGGGAGAACCAATTCAAACAGAAAATGTGATTAGAAAATTGTAAACAGAACCCTGAAAGCACGCCCTCTGGCGCCTGCATGCGTATCTTTGATATTTGTCTAACGAATTAGCAAGGAGCCGTTTCTGTAGGTAACACATCTCAACTCCTGCGTGTTCGTGGCTTGGCAGCCTGTGCAGCTGTCAGGCACGGACCTCCCTGAGTGGGACCCTGGGCCCAGGTCTTCATCTTGAACCTTTAGAGAGTGAGCCAGGGCAGATTAAGGTTCTGGTGGTCAGGAGCTCAAGCGTCAAGGACCTACCCCCCCGGCTACGTGGGGGCTGAGCCTCAGGCCTGGCGAACTCTCTCTGCAGGGTCATCTCTGGCCAGATGCCTCGGGAGGAGCCTGGGGCCACCAGTGGGCACCTCGAGCTCATCCTTCCGCAGAGGCTGCCGCGGGTTCATGGCCACACGAGCAAGGCCCACATGTTGGTTCCTCAAGCACAACAAGCGGGAGAGGTCCATGGAGAGCAAGTGGGGAAGGTGTGTGCATGTGTGTGAGTGTGTGTGCAGGTGAGGGCGTGCACTCATGAGTGTGTGTGTAGGGCTGCATCAGCCAGAGATGGTTTACGAGCACCACACAGTCTGTGTGTGTGTGTGTGTGTGTGTGCTCAGTTGTATCCAACTCTGTGCGACCCCATGGACTGTAGCCCACCAGGCTCCTCTGTCCATGGAGTGGGCCGTGCTCCCTCTTCTAGGGGATCTTCCCGATGCAGGGATCAAACCCAGGTGTCCTGCCTCGGCAGGTGGGTTCCTAACCACTGAGCCAGATCCTGGCAGCTGTCCTTTAGCTGAAAGGGCTCTTGAGGCAGGGCCTTGGCTGAGCAGGGCCTCGCACGTCACCCTCAGTGAAGAGTGTCCAGTGGAAGAGAAAGGGTTTTAAAAAGCGAAACATCCACAGCCAAAAGTAAAAGAGCATCTCAGGCCCTGCCCGGGGCACAGCAGGTACTGGGTGAGAGCCGTCCGCCTCCTCCCTGGGGCTGGACCTCCGTCTGCCTCTGCGCTGGGCTGGGAGCAGCTCCAGGGCCGGGGGGGAGCCTCGGGGCCTGGAAATCAGGGGGTGACCCAGGGGCAGCACCCTTGCGAGGGCCAGCGGGCTGCCAGGAGTCTGAGAAGCCCCCCTCCCCGGGTCAGAGGGGCAGCAGAGTCCGGCTTCAGGGTGCAGGCCGGAGTGGCAGGTGGGTCTCCAGGGCCGCCTCACTCCTCAGGACCCAGGGGACCTTCCCACTTCCTCGGGGATGCGTTTGGATCAGACCCCGACGACCGCATTCACAAGAGGAGCAGAGGCGCAGATGAAACAGAAAAGGCTTCACTGTGTCCTCAGCTGGGTTTCGTTGCCTAATGCTTATTTCTAAATGAACACCATCTCCTCCAGAACTCTTTAATGTAATAAAAATATAGCTCAGGGTCAGGTATGAAATTAATGACACAAATTCAAAGTCGTAATGCTCAGTGGGATGAAACAACTTCAATGAAGAAATAATCAAACTCTGTGACCAGACCCGAACAGAGCAAGACAGATGCATGCGAACAGTTCCAACAGCAATCTGTTACCAGGGAATTATGGAAACGTAATTATGGAAACATGTATAAAATATTTATTTTTAATAAGATGAATGTCCTATTTCTTAAAACTAAAATAAAATTAGACTCTTAGCTTATTATCAAAGCCAAGCAACGGTGGCCAACGCTGCCTCTCCGCGTGGCTGGAAACGCTAGTTTTATTATCTTAATTTGTGCTTTTCTCTCTTGTCTATTTTGTTCTTTTTTTAAAATAAGGAGCAGTAAGAAAGCTTTGGGGTCTCATCGGTATGAAGTGAAACGCATGGTGCCAAATACTCAGCTAGCTAGGTGCTAGCTATCAAATACTTGACAGACCCGGTAATAATGGGACCAGAAAACTCTCCTACAGCACAAGACTCTTGAAGGGACCCGCTGAGATCGAAGGAGGCTTAGGAGGCGCAGATGTGGGGGGCACCTTTCATGACGTGAGCGGCAGGAGTCCTCGGCCACGTGGAGGTGACCCACTCTAGGAAAGTGAGGCTGACCACGGCGTCACCCTGGAGAGGGGTCGGCTGAAAGGGAAGGAAACCGGCATCACGTTCGTGAAGTTCTGTGCTGGGCTGTGGCCTTGGCACACAGTGGGCAAGCGGACAGCCTGGTGGGCAGCCCAGGCAGGGGCGTCACAGAGGTCAGCTGCAGGTCCTTGTCACACGTGGCCGTGCGTGGACCTCGGCAGCTCATTCTCTCGTCCCGGGCATTGGAAATGGGCCCGCTCAGACCGGAGGCTCCTGCCCCCCCAGAAACACTCCAGGAACTGTGACCCCACGGTGGGGATGAGCCGTGAGACTAGGGCAGAGGGGACAGCAGGCAGTGGCGGGAGATGTGCTAAGAGGGCGGGCTTAAAGTCATGTCCTGCAGGGTCATCTGCAGGGCGAAAGGCCTAAAAGAGCTCAAACAGGCAACAGAGAGGGTAATTAAAATGCACTCACAAGTAGGATAACGTGAAGCAATCAGGGCATATGTTTGAGGATATTTAATAAACGGCAAAGTGGTCATTGCATGCTAAATAAAGAAGGCAAAATAAAAACAGTATGTCTCTGTTTCCTGAGGAATATATTTCCATGTGTGCACAGAACATATATGAATGTACAAGGTACTCACTGGTTTTTCTCTCTTTCTGACTGTGCTGGGTCTTAGTTGTGGCAGGCAGCCTCTTAGTCGTGGCATTTGGGACCTAGTTCCCTGACTAGGATTCAAACCGAGGTCCCCTGCTTTGGGAGTGCAGACGTTTAAACACTGGACACCAGGGAATTCATGTATGTGCTTGAACATAAACATGAAAACATACTCACACTCACACCAAAATGTCTGGTGGGAAAAGTCAATATAAACGGTCCACCTGGGGTGTATTTTCGTTTCTCTTCTTAACCATTTTTCCAGTAAAAAATTCTATGGTGACCGTAGATCCATTCCATAACTTGAAAAATCATCTTAATAGATGTTATGAAAATGTTAAAAGAATTATGGAAGCAGCATGAAGAAGTGTATTAGCACTCTCTGGCCTCACTGATATTTTAAAAGATTCACAGGTGTGGCGGATAAGAAATGCTGTTTCCCTATTATTTTTTATTGACATAGTCACCTACAGACCTGTGGTTGCTATTCTCTTGAGCGAATCTTTTTCTGAGCCGTCTGTCTGAGCTTTCACATCCCAGTTGAGGTCTGAGTGTTTTTTCTTACTGATTCATAAGAGATTTTAAAAATCACGTCTGTTGCAATATTTTCTTGGTATGCCTGTCACTTACTTTCATATTTAAATGTACAAATGTGTTAATTGCTTATACCGTTGGAAGTATCAATGAGCATTTGTACCTTTCTTCAAAACCTTATATATTGGGAATCTTTTTGCATCCAAAGATTTAGTGACTAGAGATTTTCTTAAAAATGGTATTCATGTGGCTGCATTTTTGGTGTTTAGCTTTTTAAGCTTTCTTATCATCATTACTAATGGTCACTTATTTGTAGTATCTAATCACCATATGGGTGCGTGAGTGCTAAGTCACTCAGTCTTGTCTGATTCTGCAACTCCATGGACTGTAGCCCACCAGGCTCCTCTGTCCATGGGGTTCCCCAGACAAGAATACTGGAGTGGGCTGCCAGTCTCTCCTCCAGGGGATCTTCCTGGCCCAGGGGTCAAGCTTGCGTCGCTTATGTTTCCTACGTCAGTAGGTGGGTTCTTTACCACTAACGCCACCTGAGATGTTCCAGTAAAGTGAAAGCTGCCCAGTCCTGTCTGTGTTGCAATCCCATGGATTATACAATCCATGGAATTCTCCAGGTCAGAATACTAGAGTGGGCAGCCTTTCCCTTCTCCAGGGGATCTTCCCAACCCAGGGATTGAAAACCCAGGTCTCCCGCATTGCAGGAGGATTCTTTACCAGCTGAGTCACCAGGGAAGCCCAAGGATACTGGAGCAAGTAGCCTCTCCCTTCTCCAGAGGATTTTCCCAGCCCAGGAATGGAACTGGCGTCTCATACATTGCAGGCAGATTCTTTACCAGCTGAGCCACCAGGGAAGCCTGAGAAGCCCCGATAAATTATATGGTAAATGTTAATATTCATACCCTAGTGGATGTAACTATTTTCTTCATTCGTATATTTTGGCATAAAAACTAAACTTCAATAATTAAAATATATTTAACAGTATTCCATATTAAATAATCTTTCCTTATCCCGCCCCCCCCCCCCCCAAAAAAAAGGGTAGGAGAGGGAAAGGGAGGGAGAGAAAAGCTATTTGCTGTTATTTTATTTCAGATCATTTGGAAACATTGTGTCACATTTACCTGGAAAATTGTCCCCAGGGTGATTCCTTAAACTCATGTAACCTGCGAACTTTTTCAGAGTCTCTTTTGACTCAAATTCTTCTATGTCTTTCCATTTACATCAATCAAAAGGCCTTTCCTCACAGGCCTCCTCATATTTTTTGATTTTTTTTTCTGTTTGATAAATTGAATTACCTTCTCCCCATCTCATCCTCTAAATGATCGTTTCCATTCAACGTAAACCCAGGGATCTGGTAACACTACACACATGTCTCCACTCAGCGCCCTGCGACAGTGTTCACTCCATCTCTTCAGTTGATTCTTTGCCGAACAATTGACCAAAGCTCGCTTCACTTCCTGCGTTGCCTCATTTCTGATTCCGGCAGTGTGCTGGCCACAAGGTATTCAGCTCCTGGAGTTAATGGCAGCCCAGCCCTATACGCTGCATGCTCATTATCCGATTCTCCCGAAAGAGACCCCAGCTGACCCCAGCGGCAGGGCTGGCTGGCGGCAGCAGAGGGGGCAATGGGGCTGGGGCTCCCCGAGTCCAGGGGCAGCCGGCGGCCTGCCTGTCCTCGGCCTTCGGGGACGCGGCCGGAGGACATACTGTTGCTGATTCTGATGGCCTGGTTAAGGTAAATACTCCTCACCAGGTTAAACACATGCTCTTCAATAGTGTTTTAGAATTAGTGATGTATGCTAATTGGATATTGCTAATTACTAGTATTAACATGCTATTATTGGACATAGTTAATACGTAACAATGTCAATAAGTGGCAACACTCCGACCCCACTTGTGTGATGATAGGTCTTCCTTAACCTATTAATGTGACACTGCATGTTAATAGATACATTACCCAATTCAACCTCCTGCTTTTTCTTTTTAAGAATTAATTTCAATTCTTTTTAGTTTTTTCTTTGTTTTATTGAGACATAATTGACACACAGCACTGCGTAAGTTTATATACAACATAATGATCTGACATACACGCATCGTTAAGTAAGCCACCTTACTTTTCTTTGATAAATCAGTTTTGATTTGGGTGGAATTTGATTTACTTGTAGTATTGTACGCAGTTATGTGCTGCCAAATACCTAGCTCTCTGAAAAACTGGACGTGAGCACATGTGTTCGTACTGATAGCATGAGCTTGGGGAAACTCCTGGAGGCGGCGGGGAGCACGGAAGCCTGGCGGGCTGCAGTCCGTGAGGGCACAGCTTGGTGACTGAACAACAGCTTTAGGATAAATAATGAATATGCAATACTCTTTGCTGTAAGTGCCACATAAGCAATTGACTCTCAGGTTGCTTTAATGGATTTGCTAAACCCTTGACTCTGCAGCCAACTTCTGGTTGCAACAGGCCGTGGGCTTCAACGCTGATCTGTGTCGGAACCTCCCTCTCCTGCCAGCCATGTGAGCAGACCTTCGCGGGTGAGAGTTCTCACAGACGGGAAGGATCTTGTCTCCCCTTTCTGGGCTGCTCACAATAAAGCGGCTAAAGACCTGGCACGCTACTAAGTTTATACCCATTTTTAGCTTTTTCTCCATCACTTTCCGGTCTAGATGGTCAGTCACCCAAAATGGTAACCGGAGCCCTGTTTGCAGCTGAGCCAGGGACTGCGGTATAGACACAGTCCCTGGGGTGGAGGCTGACCTCACGCTGTCAGCAGGGACACAGAATGCAGTTGGGGGGTCACACTGGCCATCCCAGGCAGAGTGCCCACTACACAAGAGCATACACGATGGCAAAGTGATTAAGAAGTGAGAGGTTTGCAGGATTTCCTCTTAAACGGAATTTACTTCAAGGTTCCATAATTTGATTTTTAATAATGGTCATTTTCCCCAACTGGCTTGCAAAACTCCTGACAGTTTAGCTGCTGGCTCTCACACGCATGCTAAGCTGCCTCAGTTGTGTCCAGCTCTGCGCAGCCCCATGGACTGTAGGCTGCCAGGCTCCTCTGCCCATGGGATTCTCCAGGCAAGAACACTGGAGTGAGTGGCTGTGCCCTCTGCATGAACGGCAGTGAATTCACACTTGAGGCAGAGTCATGCCTCCTTTGTCACGTTTCCACACCCAGGTTTCTGTTATCGTGAGTTGAACTGAGTAGCTTGTCTGTTTTTTGTTTGTTTGTGTTAGCTCTCTTGTGATTTATAAGGTATTGAAAGAAACTGCTTCTCGAAATTCTGATAGCGTTAGCCAATAAATTCACTTTGCCCTAGAAACTGTTATAGAAATGACTCTTTGATTTTTTAAATTCCATTCATCAATACTAGTCCCCTCAAAGTTCCTTCACCTTGAATTAATTTCAGTCATTTTTACTTCCCAGAGAATTATAAATTGTACTGGTGTTTCCAAATTATTATCTTTAAAAGCCTCCTTATAACCCTTTCAGAGCATCCTGCACGCTCTCTGACTGCCCCCCACCCTACCCTGACTGTGGTTCTGGCCGTCTGCCGCCTGGTCCCTTGAAGCAGGGATGTTCCTTCCCTCCACGCCCACCACCCCAGCCCCCAGGAGAAGACTTCTTCCCAGCCCCCTGGCTGACACAGCTCGCGAGGACCTGGAGCTTGGTTTTGTTTTAAGCTCATAAGCTTTGAGTCCTTCAGAAAGACGCTCCCCTGGATTTCAGCCAGTGCTCTGCCCAGGTTCTCTAGTGGCAAGAAGAGTCCACGCAAGCTCAGATCCCAGGATGCACATTGTGTCAGCCTTTGGACGATAGGTGCAAACCCACAAGCCACTGATGTCCAACTGTGTGCCCCACCTAGTAGGCCAGGCCTTCCTGCAGGGCCCCAGCTGAGGACGGGGATGGTGGGACAGGCGGCACACACGCGACTGGGGAGATGGCTGCAGACCACGGGGCTGCCTGAGGGCGTGCCGGGAGGTGGACGAGCAGGTGGGGCCGCAAGGAGGGGCTGTCATCCACAGCCCGGACCGCAGAAGGGGTTCCCGAGGAAGGGAGGAGCTGGGCCAGGCTAAAGAAGACCCAAAAGACAGTCCTCAGAAGGAGGAAGTTGGTGAGGGCAGACCCCTCCCGGGGGCCAGGCCGAGGCCTAGAGACTGGGCGGGTGGGGCGGGGCCTTTGGGGACAGAGCCCCCAAAGCCCTTCTCAGAGGCTGGACCTGACTCAAATTTGTTCATTTATTTATAATTTATTTTTAAATCGAAGCATAATTGATTTACAATGTTGTGCTAATCTCAGCAAAGTGACTGAGCTATACACACAAGTATATCCACTTAAATGTTCTTTTCCATGTGATTTATCCAAGGATATAGTTGGAGAAGGAAGTGGCAACCCACTCCAGTATGCTTGCCTGGGAAATTCCGTGGACAGAGGAGCCCAGCAGGCTACAGTCCATGGGGTCTGAAAGAGTCGGACGAGACCTCGCTGCTAAACAGCAACAATGGCGCCCTACTCCATACAGCAGGACCTTGTTCCTCATCCATCCCACTCGTAGCAGTTCGCATCAGCTAACTGCATACTCCCTCGGGGCCTTCAAGGGTGCACTCAAACCGGGCTCTGCACGAAAGCACTTGAATCCGTTTGAGTCTGAGGACTTGCTGGTCTGTCTGAGTGGAAGCTGTCGGTCCTTGCAGACGGTCACGCTGACTCCCGCTTGTACGGCCTTCCTGCGGGAAGCTGCAGGCTGCAGGGGGCTGCGTGCAGCTGTAGTTGCCCACTTCAGCTCCTGGCCGGTGGCCCCAGGCCACGCTGGGCCCCGCCTCCGTAAGTTACCACGTACTCTTCATCCCAGCCTCATTTTCTCCCAAATACCTGCTCCTCCCGATGCCTCCTCCCAGCAGCTGAGGGCATCGGGTTCTCACCTGGTGGGCCTTCCCTTTGCAGGCTGTGGCCACGTTCACCCCGGGGCTCAGGGCCTGTGCCACCCGCATCAGCGGCCCCCAGAGACACCGGCACGTGTCTACCAGCAGCGCTTTGCACGCAGCCCTGATCTTGAAGGAGCCGGGATGCTGGGAACACGGAAAGCAACGCTGAGTTCATCAGACTCTGAGGGAGAAACTTATATGACTTGGACACGCTTGCAGTTTGCTTTTTTAAAGTTGCCAGGTGTCCCTGGGGACTGGGGCTGTGGGTGGCACGGCTGGGCAATGGAAATTAAATTACTCACATTCTTCATCAAACCTAGTTCCAAGTCCATTGATGAAAGGCCTGTTGCATTCCTGAGGGGCACAGTGAATTCAACATAAATATTTGGGGTCGTTTACACTGTACCTGTTACTTTATTACTGAGAGAAGGGGAGGGAATTTCAGTTAAATTCTGTATGGAGAGGTTGTGGCAATGAAAAGTCACACTAAGCCGTATCCCAGTTTCCCGTTTGTAAAGCAGAATATTTTATCTTAATTTGGTGAACCAAGCATACCCAAGGTGAAGTTTATGAAAAACTCAGAGAAAACCCCAAATGCTTAAGACTTGCAGGAAGTAGACTTCAGAGAACAGACTGAGTTCCCACCTCAAATGCATGAATTCACCCTGGAGAAGGCCTCTCTGAAAATTTTAGCCCATGTGTCTCCAAAAGGGAGACCAGGGTACGGCTGACTCCAGCAGAGGCGGGGGCTGGGGTGGTCCACGGGGAGCCCTGTGTTGACCGTTGGTAGGAAGTGGGGCACGGGCCTGGTGGTGTGACTGGCTTGTTGTCCCTGGCCTCAGCGGGCAGCCCTGGGTCCACAGGAGCCTGTTCGGTGTCCAGGAATTCCTAGAAGCTGGAGACAAGATCCACATTCCCAGGGCAAAGGGGAGTGCCATCACTGATTTCGGAGAATAAAGTTCATTCTGCATGAACTGTTTGCACGGCTATTCTAATAACCATTTGTAGTGGTTTAGCACATGAGTTTGATTCGTAAGTTTTATTTGGAAAGTAAAGCTCTCACGCGGAGGCTACAATATGGTAGCATCCAGCTCCGCTGTGTGGAGCCCGGGATGAAATGGAGGGTCCCCAGAGGCTGTGGGGGGTGCAGGTACCGGGGAGAACCACCCCCATCAGTCAACAGGTGTGTCAGCAACCGGGTCCTGAAGCAGAGGGAGCCCTGCTTTTTCCCGGGAGGTGGGCTGGGACCCAGAGACAAAGCCGGGGAGCTGGGCCTGGGCAGGGCGGCCCTCTGCAGGTCTGATGGCTGTGGGCGCCCGGCTGCGGAGGGCGGAACAGACCACACAGTGTCTTCTCCTGCAAGACTCCTAGCTGCTGGAGAAAGGCATCTCGCTTACATGGATTTGCCCAGAGTTTCCAAACTTGCTGAATCAAGCCACCTCTTTCTTTCTTAAAATGCCTGAGAAAAACCTTGAGACTCAAAGGTTCGTGCTCTCTGCTCACGTGTGTGAGGACAGGTGGGCTCACTGCCTGCCCCCACCTCCCCCTCCCATCCAGGAGGGCCTGGCCCACGCGTGGCTTGCTCCACCGGGAAGCCCTTGTTCTGTGAAGCGAGGTCATCACGATGGGGTCAGAAGCACTGGCAGTTCCTTGGCTCCAGAGTCTAACGCGTGCTTTTCGAGACATCTGCTTCCCGTGTCGTCTTCAACGGCTGGATGCGCCCACACCCAGGACTGGAAACCGGCCTTGCAATGCAGCCTTGGGAGCAGCTGCTGGCCGGAACGGGGCTCAGGAGCTGAGCCTGGGGCTCGGAGCCGCCTGGGGGTGAGGCAGGGCTGGGGTTAGGACGTCCCATTCAGAGTACTCCCGCCCCGGCCCGGGGTCTTCAGAGGCCAGACCCTACTTTCTCTTCTCTCTCTTTTAAAGACAGCAATCTGAACACCTTTTCCTTTACCAGGGCACCTGCGGGTGGCCACTTCTGTCTGCCCCGTCCATCCTGCTTCTGGGGGAGCCTCTGCCGCTCCGATCAGGGCCCTGCAGCGCTGGCCGGCCGGCCCAGCTGCCAATCCCTAATGTTCCCCGCCATGATTAATCTGATAAATAATAAATATATCAATCTAGTCTTTTAGACAAGGACAAATTCTTACCAGCAGGGAGGCATGAGGCCTCTTTTACAGCTGCCTGTCGAGCTGGGATTAATTATTTAATGCTTAATTCTTCGGGAAATGAGGAAGTTTTGATTAATGCTGTCCAGCGTCGCTCCCCGCTTGTTTGATATGTGTCAGATAATTTTTCCTCGGCAGTCAACTCTGAAGAAGCCAGAGGCTCTTGTCACGGGGATCAGACACCGAGTTTCTAGAGATTAATTGAAGTGAGAATTTAGACAAAAGCACCTTAAGCGCCCGCCCAGACGCCCTTTCTCAAGCTAAGTTTAGCTCCACCCAGGTGTCCACCTCACCGTGTCCCGAGGTAAAACGCTGATTTTTCAAGGCTCCGAGAAACCGCATTTGGTTTCCAGCTTTTTCCAAAGCTCCCTCCCAGGTTGGCAGGATTAAGACGCTAGGTTGGCAGGCAGTTCATCCATGATGCTGCGTCTAGTAAAATAAGGACGGGTGGCAGCCACGGTCAGTGTGTCTTTATGACTTGGAGGCCAATGTTTTCCATGGTTTTTGAGCTCACAACCCTGTAAATGGTTCAAATCTGTCCCACAGCAAAGGCTCTTGATTCCACTTTTCGAGCAAACAGAGTCCTGACCTTTTCATCTGCTCCACCAATCCATGTTCCCAGAGCTGAATCAAAGGCGAGGTGATACAGTCAAACTCATGTCAAAGTCCCCCAGGATCCCACACCCATTTCCACCTGGTCTGAGATCATCTCTCACGTGGGCGTCCTGTCTTCATTTAGGAGGATGGACCACGATGACACTTGCTCAGAGGAGGGACGCTCAGAGGGATTTAAGGACAAGCGTCCAGGGCTTGTGGCAAGGATCGCATCTTCCGGGATCTGGCAGCTTGCAGCCTGCATACCGGCCTGGGTCGGAGCCCAGAAGCATGCGCCCCTGCTGCGGAAGGCACAGTCACCCTTCTTAGGGCCCCTCCCTCTGAGGCCTGAGGGTGGGGAGGTCCTGGAGCCTGAGTACCTCTGCACCCCGCCCTCGAGGGCGAGCGGGTCTCGGGCAAGCAGCTCTCTACCTTCCCCTGGCTGTGGTCCCCGTGTCCCCAGGGCTGAGGGGCTCTAGCTCTCCCCAGGGCCCCCAGTTCACACGCGGCTCTGCTCCCAGAGTCCTCGTCTTGCTCTGTGCTGTGGAAAACCTACCCACGTCATGGACAAAGAACTTGGACCGCGGGAGGTCAGGCCCAGGTTCACCCAGGCCTTCGGTCCGAACGCCACCTCTTTTCATTCCCTGGAGGAGAGGGACGAGGTGACCCTGCAGAAATAGACCTCAGACCCCAAGAGCTGGACACGAAGACCTGGTGTAACTTCATGAGGACTTGGGGACTGAGCAGATGCAGGCCCCTCTCGGTGAGAGGTGCCCGCACCTCAACTCGCGACCATGCTTGGTACTTCGGACATGCGGGGAGGACGTGACTGCCCGAGTGTGTGCAGCCCAGCTCCACTGGACAGGGGGCACGTGCACCCAGCCCCGTCCTTCCACCGTCTCCTCCTCTAGGCCCCCAGACACAGGAGGAAGGAAGACCTGGGGTACCCGCCACCCAGATGCTGGCTGGCCTGTTGCTCTGCCCTCCAGGGGTGTTGTCAGGGTGAGGAGAGTGTAACCCACAGGGAGAACGCATCACACTTCCCTCCACCTTCTGGGAGGTCTTCCTGGTCCCCCTGGCATGGATGCCCCTGTGTGGCCGGGTATTGGGCGATGGGGGACTGGCCTTCCTGGTATGTCCTAAGGCCACACAGGCCTGTTGCCAGGCTTCCTGAGATGGACAGACCTGCACTCGTCTCTTTAGCATGGGATGAAGGGCCAGGGACCCCTAAACAGATGGTGGGGGCCCCGCCTGCCACTGGGTCTCCCACTCTTCAGACTCAGCCCGATCTGGGTCACAGGGGCCATACCCGAGGGCCGAGGGCCACCTGGGCACCCGGCCTGGACTGGACCCCCAGTGGGGACAGCCCCAGGCCCCGAAGCCCCTCTGAGGGAGGCTCGTTCAGGGAATCTGCGTCTTCTGCTGCTTTCTTCTTGAACCTATTTGCATTTTAAATAATTAAAACATTAAATCTGAAAAATTTATAAATGAGAGCAGCTAAGAGGAGCCTGCTTGGCAGACAATAGAAAAGAGCTGGTCGCCCTCCTCGCGTTGCTCCAGCGTCCAACCTGTCACCCCCCTGAGGGGGTGGGCACCTGCGGCCCTCAGGGCCCACGCACAACACAGCACAATAGCACGCATGGCACAGAGAGGTGCACACAACACACGGACACACACAGCACACAGACACACACAGACACACACAGACACACACAGGACATAGACAACACAACACACACTCACACACAGGACATAGACAACACAACGGCATGCATGACACACACAGACACACACAGTCACACACAGGACATAGACAATGCAACACACAGAGACACACACAACACAGGGGAAACACAACATACAGACACACAGAGACACACAAACAACACAACAGCACCCACAACACACAGACACACACACAGACACACACAGGACATAGACAACACAACGGCACGCATGACACACACAGACACACACAGACACACACAGGACATAGACAACACAACACACGGGAAACACAACACACAGACACACACAACACACAGACACACAAACAATACAACAGCATGCACGACACACAGACACACACAGACACACACAGTCGCACACAGGACATAGACAACACAACACACACTCACACACAGGACATAGACAACACAACGGCATGCATGACACACACAGACACACACAGTCACACACAGGACATAGACAATGCAACACACAGAGACACACACAACACAGGGGAAACACAACATACAGACACACAGAGACACACAAACAACACAACAGCACCCACAACACACAGACACACACACAGACACACACAGGACATAGACAACACAACGGCACGCATGACACACACAGACACACACAGACACACACAGGACATAGACAACACAACACACGGGAAACACAACACACAGACACACACAACACACAGACTCACAAACAATACAACAGCATGCACGACACACAGACACACACAGACACACACAGTCGCACACAGGACATAGACAACACAACACACAGACATACACAGCACATAGGCAACACAACAGCATGCACAACACAGAGAGACACACACAACACACGGGAAACAAAACAAACAGACACACACAGACACACAGACACACACAGTCACACACAGGACATACACAACACCACACACAGACACACAACACACAGACACACAGACACACACAGTCACACACAGGACATACACAACAGCATGCAGGACACACAGAGAAATACACAACACACGGGAAACACAACACACAGACACACACAGACACAGACAACACAACAGCACACAGACCACACAACAGCACACACACATACAGGCACAACACAGTATGCATAAAGACACACACACAGATACACACAACACAACAGACAGGTACACACAGACACACAATGTGCAAGTGCGTGCACATGCACACACACATACACACACACACACAGGCTCTCCCACAACCTCTCCTGCCCTGGTTCTGGGACTCGGGTGGGATTTGATCTCACTGTGTAAGGAGCACACCCTGAGCCCCACCCGCCCTCAGGCTTAGTCCCCTCCACCTCGCACTTTCCCACTTTCCGCTGAAGTTCCTGGAGGGAGGGGGCGGGGGCGGAGGTGGGAGTGACAGGCAGGTCCGGAGGGGCTCTGCCTGGTTGTAACAAGCGTTGGGACACCAGGAGCCACAAAAGCCAGGCTGGCCACATCATCAATCACCGCTGACAGTCGCCTTCAGTTTGTTTGTTCCACTCTGCATAATAAGTGATCGGATCAGGTTTAATTAGGTATTGGGTAATCAATCATTGCCAACGAGGCAGCCCGGCCTGGGATCTAGATGCGGGAAGGGAGAAGGGAAGAATAAAACCCAGCACCTCATCTTGAGTGCAGGAGCACCCAGCACAGGGGCGCGCCCCATGGCGTGTGACTGCCCGGCGGTCCAGGGATGTCGCGAGAGGCATGGAGCAGAGTCACTCACATCGGGGCGGCCAGCTCCCAGACAGCGCCGGTGACATTTTACTTTGGCTGCATAATTACTTTTCAATATAATATAATATGCAGACCCGAGGGAGGAAGGAAAAGCAATTAAATCATGCCCGGCCCCTCCTCCCGTGGACATCTTCAGAAGTGACCAGACGCTGTCGTTCACTGCAGACCCGCTCTGGGCGGAGCTGTGATGCCATGTGGGTGAGGGGCCTTGGGGGCTTGCTGTTCCGTGCAGGGGCATCAGAAGACCCTGGCTTGGCATTTAGTCACCAGCTCTGAGAATCTCGGGCTCTTGTCAGGAGCCGGAACTTCCCCCGTGGCTCTGCAGATCCGTCCACAAAGATCAGAGGCCTGAACTGTGGTGACTCATTTATTCATTCAGAAGCTGTGCCGAGCCTCACAAGCACACACAACAGGGAGCAGCACTGAATTCATCATTCAGAGGTCAGAGGTTATGTTTATTCTCGTATGAATCTAATTAGACACAAAGGCAATGAGGTCTATTATGAACCTGGGGACTCGAGCGTGCACCGAGGGTCNTGGGTGGATGGGTGGGTGGTTGGGTGGGTGGATGGATGGATGGATAGATGGGTGTATGGATGGATGTATGAATGGGTGGCTGGATAAATGGGTGGGTAGGTGGATGGATGGATGGGTGTTTGGGTGGATGATTAGGTAGCTGGGTAGATGGATGAATGAGTAGATGGTGGATGTATAGGTGAGTGATGGATAGATGGGTGAGTAGATGGGTAGGTGTGTAGCTGAGTGGGTTGGTAGATGGATGGTGGATGGGTGGGTGTGTGGATGTGTGAGTGGGTGTGCAGATGAATGACTAGGTGAGTGGGTGGGTGAGTGGGTGAGTGGGTGGATGAGTGATGGATGGATGAGGGGTGGGTGGGTGGTGCTGCTGGTCTGGAGGGGCTTGCCTCCATGTCTCTGCATGAGGCACTGCCTGCCGTGGAGCGATGCTTTGGCGAGGAGTGGGTCCGTGGCTCACGGTGTGTCTGTGAGGATGGAGGGGTGCTACCCATCCAGCCACTCCTCCCCACTTACACAAAAGGGAGAAACAGGCCCTCCTGGATTAAGTAACCAATTGAAATGCAGTGTCAGAATTTCTGGTTTTGATAGTTCAGATTAACCACTGTGCAGAAGCATTTGGCTGTCTTATGGGCAGTTGCACACAGCGAGCACAGTGGTGGCTGCGAGCACCTGCTGCTTCCCTAGGAGTCTGACCACGTGGGAGCCAGAGGCTCTGCAGCAGGTTGGCCCATTCCCCCTTGGCACGCCCTGTGCTCTCTCTGTGGACCCCCTGCCACCCCCTGCACCCAGCCCACAGCCTGGGCGCCTCTGCTCCCCTCCCCTCCCCCAGCCCCTCACACTGGAACCTGGCCCTTCCCACGCAGTCCTGGACACTTGTTTCTCCGCAGCCAGCTGTCCTCCCCTGTGGAAAAAGGGTGACTTTTAGACTGAGGTGCTTGGGAGTGGGTTAGGGGTGAGGTGGCGAGCACTGCCCTCCTACTAAGTGCAGAGTAGGGGGCATGGGGTGTGTCCCGGGGCCCATGGGGTGTGTGTGTTCTGGGGTATGTGTGTCCTGGGATATATGAGGGGGTGTGGGGTATATGGGGTGTATCCCAGGACACATGGGGTGTGGGTGTCCTGGGGTATATGGGGGTGGGTATATGGGTTGTGTCTCGGGGTCCGTGGGGTGTGTGTGTCCTGGGATATATGAGGGGGTGTGGGGTATATGGGGTGTATTCCGGGACACATGGGGTGTGGGTGTCCTGGGGTACATGGGGGTAGGTATATGGGGTGTGTCCTGGGACACAAGGGGTATGTGTGTCCTGGGGTATATGAGGGGGTGTGGGGTATATGGGGTGTGTCCTGGGACACATGGGGTATGTGTGTCCTGGGCTATATGAACAGGTGTGGGGTATATGGGGTGTGTCCCGGGACACTTGGGGTGTGTGTGTCCTGGGCTATATGAACAGGTGTGGGGTATATGGGGTGTGTCCCGGGACACTTGGGGTGTGTGTGTCCTGGGCTATATGAGGGGGTGTAGGGTATAAGGGGTGTATCCTGGGACACATGGGGTGTGTCCTGGGGTCCATGGGGTATGTTTGTCCTGGGGTATATGAGAGGGTGTGGGGTATATGGGGTGTGTCCTGAGGTACGTGGGGTTTGTGTGTCCTGGACGATATGAGGGCATGTGGGGTATATGGAGTGTGTTCTGGGACACATGGGGTGTGTCCTGGGGTCCATGGGGTGAGTGTGTCCTGGGGTATATGGGGGGTGGATATATGGGGTGTGTCCCGAGACACATGGGGTGTGTGTGTCCTGGGGTATAAGATGGGGTGTGTGGTATATGAGATGTGTTCCGGGGTCCTTGGGGTATGTGTGTCCTGGGGTATATGAAGGGGTGTGGGGTATATGGGGTGTTTCCTGGGACACATAGGGAGTGTCCTGGGATCCATAGGGTATGTGTGTCCTGGGGTATATGAGGGGGTGTGGGGTATATGGGGTATGTCCCGGGGTCCATGGGGTATGTGTGTCCTGGGGTATATGAGGGGGTGTGGGGTATATG